>OY735209.1:52535528-52608028 GCA_963457665.1 Thysanoteuthis rhombus
TCTTTGCTACATTTTTTCAAATTTTGTTCGGTAAATAAAAAATTTTGTTATTGTCCACATGTTCACTGCATTTATCAAACTAAATTGATAAATTCAAAGTCAGTGCAGATGGGTCCACATGTTTGTTAAAGCCAAAATTTGTTATATTGAGGTTTGTTATAGCAAAGGTTTACTGCAATTCATATTTTTGTAGTCATACTTATGCTGATTGAAGATTTTGGACGTTTTCCTTCATGCTTCTAAATCACATCAAAAATATGAAAATGTCTGAACTACTGGAATGTAATAAATTCTTATTTATTCTGTCTTTGTCCTTCCCTGGTTTTTAAAATTCATTAATGCAGCAATTTAAAATGATGACAGACACCACCGTAAAAGTCAATTTTATTGTAATAAACCATAAGCAGATCTTAATAAATTTAATTTGATACACAACATCACACAACGATGTACAATTTCAAATGGAGATGTTTTCTTAGTGGAGCAATTTCAGACGTATGTTTGTGTTTTTTGGAAGCTTTCAAAAATACAGTACCTGACTTGCTAAGTTTGCGACCAGAGGTGAGTGTAACCTGAATTTCTGGACCAAAGTTTGATATATATTTAAAACATAAAATAAGCTATCAAAAGTAAAGAAAAAAATTCTATTCAACTGATAAAAATTGATACACTTAAAAAGCAGGGTCTGTTCAAGCTTTATTAATCCACTTGAAATTGATAAAGAATATAATATGATCACAGATAATCAATGAAAAGTAAAAAAATGACACGGTCGATAAACTTTACAAATTAATCCACTTTAGAAATATTATCTGTTTAATTAATTATCCACTAATCTTCTGAAGACAATTCAACCATGCTATGAAAATTGAAACAAAGATCAACTGAATGGTGAACTACTACGAATCCTACCATATTCAAAATTGACAAGCTGGAAAAAATAGCCGATTTTCTGGTAATTCAAGTTTTCTGGAAGCTGAATAAATGATCTGGTGCCATACATGATTAAAATTTCCTTTTACTGCTCCATAATTAGATGGAATTGATTCTTTTCAAATATGGTACTTTTTACTAAAATACATATTTTAGAGGTGCTGAGTGACATAACAGTTACCAGCATGAAATTGGAGTTAGCAGACAGTTATTTCGTTGAAGATGTCTACATTGACTTTGTACTGATGCCCTTGGGAAAGGTATGGATCTTCTTCTCCTCTCAGCTACGGGTAAATTTAGTCCTGTAAGGTAATCCATCTTAGAGCAGGTTATTCTGATAGAATCTAGAGCTTGGTAATCTCGCAGATGATCCCAAGCCCGGTATATGAGGAAGGTTAAATGTTGGGCTTACCACACCACCCCATAAAACCCAGTTGCTACTGAAACTGCATTGCTTGCAGTCCTATACCCCATGAGGCATCCACAGGAATAAGCAGCATATTACTTTTTAAAAGCTGATCAATAAATCCTGTTAGAGTATTGTTTTAATTTATCATGAATTTAACATTTTATATGAAACTAGACTCATTGGGTCACCCTTTTAGATTGAATTAGTAAAATCTAATGTGAGCAGAACAAAGTTTATGAAATCAAATGAAGGGGGTTAGAGAGTGCACTTGCTACGTTCTCTCACCTGATGGATGAACATACACCTCAAAGCAGACCCATGCACACCTGCACTCAACTTTTAGAGAATTTTTTTTTTATAAAACTGAGAACTTATGTGCTCACTTTTGGCTTCAGTCTTCTTTGATGTGTGAAGTATTATTGGATTAAAATTGTGCCCATGTTTTTTGTTTGTTTTTTGTTTGGAATAGGGTTAGGGTCTTTGCTCTAGGAAAAGCATTATTGTCCAGTTAGAGTTAGATTCCTTAAAAAAAATACTGCCAAACTGGCATAAACACTGGGAGAAAGAGAAATTTCCATCCATATAAATCCCTGTGGAAAGTAAGGGTGCAGTTCAGCATTATAGCTGCATTGCAAAAAGAATCTTCTCATAGTCTTTAAATATTTCCTTCCTCATTACTGACAAATGAGGGTCAAAGTGATTGAAAGCACATTAAAAGGGGAAAAAAGTAAAATTTCCTCCATTGGATTTTGAACTTATTCGCCAATTGTATCTACGTAGTTCCTACCTACTGATGTATTGTTCTTTCTGATTTCTTCAGCAATAAAATGAGTTTGTTTTGTGTGAGTGTGACTACAGACCTCCATACAATATTCTTTTGTAAAGTTTGACCTAAAAATGTGTCCTGTATGAGATCTGCCGAATTAGAAGATGCATTAGCACTGAGTTAAATTGACCACAGAACCAATAAATAAAATATTCATTGAGAATTACACCCCTTACTTATATTAGATGAAAAACATAATAATGGATTTTTGTTTCTAAGGTTAATTTGTTACTTGGGATTATATAGGTTTTTTTATTTATCAAATTTCTTCATCCAGATGTATAAATAATATTTGTGCTTTGCCTAAGCAGGATGGGGATCTGACCTTAAACATTTTGTCTACTGTAACTCAGGTTTTCCATGGGTGTCTGTTTTTACTATTTTAATCCATTAAAGTGTTGATATTAAGTGTTTTTGTTACTTGACAATAGGGCTAATAATAATTCATCCCTCTACCTAAAATGATAATTACTTACCAACACCAACATCTGCTTATAAACCCTCCAAGTTTCAGACATAAAGTTGAAGAACAAAAATACATAGATGGAGCCTTCAGTTTGTTGAGTCTCTCTCTCAAAGTTACTACTTATCCCTCTAAACTGGAGAGCAGTTCAAAATACATAGAAAATTATAGATGAGGACATTGCCGCACTACTTTTCTTAACAGGATTCTTTGTCATCCTTTGATAATCAAAGCTCCTGGCACAGATGCCTATGGGCGCACTAGAGATTTTCCTCTGTACAAGATGTGTACTGAGAAAGCCATTTCTTGTGATCACTTGGGGATGGCCAATTTTAGATAACAATAACTGGCTCCTACAAAGCAAAGGATATGGAAATTGGAACAATTTATAATCATTGTTATAAACAACTTTACATTATAAAAAATCATTATGAAATCTAACTTTTCAAAATTTTTTATTCCATTTTAAATAATGTGGCCAGAGAATTGCTCATATGAAAGGAAGTTCACATGAAGATTCCCTACAAAAAAAAGTGCACATAAAAGCCCTCATAGAACAAGCTTGGCTGCGTTACAGTCAAACTCCCTTAAATCTAAAAAGTAAACAAAACGGAATTCATTCCTCAGTTTAATATTCCCGAACTACATGTCTCATTTGAACTCCTCCAATAAGAGCTCCTGTAAATGTGATTTGCTGAGTTGAACTTCAGAAGTGGGAGTGAATTTGTCACTCGTTTCGCTTCTGATCATTGTTATCTGTGAAAATAAAGTCAAAACTCAATATCTGGGTTTGACAAAAGAAATAAAAAAGCCTTCTCAGTCTAATAGTTAATCCACCTCTAGCGTTAAAATCAAGCAAGCAAGAAAGAAAAGGCCTACTCAGCATAATGGTGAATCAGCCACTAACCTCAAGACCAAGGAAGTAAGAAGAAAAAAACAAACCTGTTTTGCTCCCAGTTGGATTCAATCCCCTAATCTACTGATGATTAGCAGAATGTCCTTGACCCTTGGGCCATGGAAACACGACTCAATATACAAATTTTTTTGTAATTATGAATAAAATTTCCGGTAGAATATCTCAAAATCATTGATGAATATATATTGTCTTTTTTAAATTATTGTTTTTATATTGTTTAATGATTGTATCATCATATTAACTGTTTTAATGACATACAGTCATTTTTACCAGGGGTGGAAAGGGAAATGTATATATATATATATATATATATATACTTATTTCATAAGATTATTTTTCATAACAGAAATTCAATTTTTATAAAAAAAACTCAGATGTGAGTTGATACAATATGACATCATGAATTACTTGTCGTTTTTCACTCTCTCTCTCTCTCTCTTATTCATGTCTCAAATTCAGACATCTTAAATTCCAGGCCTGACTAATTGTAATAATAAAATTACCTCTCTTGGAGTTTGACAAAATATTTTTTGTTGCGTGTAGATAGAGCCCTACATGAATTCAGATTGATAATTCATAAACCAAAAGCCCTGTTAGTGAAACCATCCTTTTTACAAAGGTATTCCAGCAAATATGTTTAACTATTTCTAAGGAGTTACAATGGAAGGGAAATGAATTGTATTCTAAGAACAGTTCCATAAAAAACAAGAAAAGCCCAAGCAAAAATTGTTTTTATGTTTATAATTTCCATTAAGAAGTATAATTGAACAAACTATTTATCAGAAATTGACGTAATAATGAAATTAAATACTTTTTTGTTCTTTAACTGATGGTGTACCATAAATTCATTTAGGTTCTGGTTCAAAATAATGTAAACTGACAAATTCTTTGTGCACAATCTGAAAGGAACAAGATGAATGTTCAATTTCATTTGCATTTATTTCTGATTTAATATTTGTAAAAATTTAAAATAGCTTAAACATATTTGCCCAAATACCTAGATATAAAAATAAGTTTTTGCAAAGAGAGCTTTTGGTTTACATAATATCAAATTAAATTATTTTCCATGTGGGCTTTTTTCCAGTGTGCATTTATGACAGTAGGTTTTTTCCATGGGAATTTTTTGTGGAACCTTGAATGAAGTGTTTTTCATCAAATCTATTTATATTGTTCTTAATTTCTAAAGGCCTTGCTAGTGAAAAAAATATTCCTCTTCCGCTTTGCTATTCTTCTATACTTAACTCTTCTTATGAAAATGTTTGGGTGGTTTTTAATCTCCTCTTTTCGATCAGTTTTGAAAAGTCCTTAAGTATTTTCAGCAACTTAAAACCTACATACCTCCATTTGTTTTTTTTTGTTTCTTTTATTCTTGAAGACTCCTTGTGGAGCAAGATGTAACTACACTGTGTGATGCTGTATCAATAGCAAGTATACGGGGTTGAGTTGTTAGCCCTGCACCCAAAGTTATTTTTTCTATCAGAATAATAATCTTTTACATGGACTGTCTCACAGGGCTAAAGGGCACCAACTGGTCAGTTATTTGCCCATAATTGAGGGTAGAAGGGAATTCATGCTTTTCCCCTGGGCATTAGTGCAAAGTGAATACAAGCAGCCTCAAACTCAGTTCTGCCAATTCTGTTTTCTATGCTATTATGCTTCTCCATACCACCATCATATCTAAGAGTATTCCTACAGTAGTAATGAATGAAATTAACATTGTTAACCAAAAGTGGACTTGAAAGGACATGGCTAGTTCACCTGAGCTCAGCCACAATCATAGGGTGGGATGAGGCCAATCTGATATCATATGATGTCAACAATGATTGAAATTCTCCTCATACAGAATACTAGAATGAATGCAGAATCCAAAATGTATAGAAGCATGTATTACTGTTTACAATACAGTAGTATTTGTAGTTAAAATAGGATTACAAATGAAATATGTCAATTTTGGAAAAAGTGCACAATAATCCTGACAGTACTGTATGAGACAAACATGATGACTAACAAGGGTATATGGAGGACTATTACTTACTGCAAATGATCCAAGTCCTGTAACTGTCTATATTGAGCTTCTGTAGAGATAATATGCTTCATATATGTCAGATACCTGCATTAAGGTTCACTGCATTGGAGAAAAATGCACATTTGAGGAAGGTTACACTATGAACTCAGTGAATGGAACAAATAGAAAGAAACTACACAAATTTTTTTGGTTATCTAATAATTGTTTTCTTTCTTCTCACAGATTTACAAGTGGATGGTACTTCTCTCAGTTTTAAACTAGTTGAAGAAAATGAAGAAAAGAGTTTTATTCTTAATGTTTCTGAGGATTACCCAGGTATGTCTTTGAAAAATAATTTTGATTTGGTTCACTTGTACTTGTCTTTCTGCAGGCTGTGCTAAAATTGATTAGCTGAGTTTGAAAAATCTCTGATCTTTTTATTTGTTGAGCTGCATGCCCTTCAGAACGTAAATCTTCAGCTGACAGTGCAATGCTATGCCATAAGATCTGATAGAGATGCTGGCTACACAAGACATTAGTCACAATTCTGAGGGATTACAGGTTTGATTGTCTTTGATTATTAGAATTTGAGGAGCATTAAAACAGAAACTGAATATTCGTGCAATTCTGTGATGAATACTCATCATTCCACAAGTTCAAATCATTCAACTAATTCTTTTTTTTTTTTTTTTTGTTACAATGTTTTGGCTGATCTATCCTTTGGCCTCCTTGAGATATACAATCCATATAGTTGGAAGGGGTATCTTTTTCCGTCTTGTATCTATCAATCTTACTGTTTTATCATTGAAAACAGTGATTGGGTCACCATGAAATCAAATCCACAAGTAAGCATATAGAATCAGATCATTATACTTCTTGTGGCAAAAATGATGGAACCAGTACACTTGTGACACTATGGAATTGAAGGATTAATTAGAAAAATGATAAAATCAAAATGAAGGGTTAATTGGAAAAATCTGAAAGTGGAAATAAGATAACCTTGCGAGGTTGAGTGCATTTACAAATCAGAACAGTTACCCAAAAAAAGGGTTTTCGACAAAATACAAATGTATGATCAAACACCCTTTTTTGGGAGGTTAAGAAATCCCTGAGTTGGGAAAATATTTTTGCACTAAAGTGTTGGGCAAGCAGGGTGTGGTCAGAGTACAGATGTATGATTATTAATTGCCTTTGTTAGGAAAATATCTTCAGTATATAGGCAGGTAAATTGATAGCCAGGGGATCTAGGTCTGCCTATCGCCTATGCATATTTCCAATGGGAAACTTATGGATTCCCAAATTTGGAAATCATAAATCATGAATCTACATTGGCCAACGTAATGATGCTGTAACTTTTGTTTGTTACCATTCCAATAAAACATAAATATGAATGCTTGAATAGAACAAGCAAATATCCTGACGCATTTATGATGTGGAGTTATTTGTCAGGTAAAGGACTTGGGGAGATGGTAATCATTGTTTCAACAGTCAATGCAGTGATGCATATTGAACTTTTGGACATGTTTCTTTTTCCATCAATAGACAATAGGTTTGGTTTGAATCCTAATTTATGGTGGGAATTTTTGAAAAATGGTCCTTGATCCATCCTGCAAAGCTGATCCATCAACTGTTGTTAGAAAGTTGGAGCTAACTTGATAGAGAATATTGTTTTTTGTTAGTGAAATCCATGCCTGAAAACTATCGAAGTACTAATCGTGATTTAAAAAAATTTTTTTTTTATTGATGATTCCACAATCTTTACTTTACTTGTTCTGGAAAAAAATATGGCAATAATTGAAAAATTTTAATCTAATTTGTTTGAGTTATTTCATAAAACCAGAATATCAAGCAATTAAACACAAAATGTTTGGCCATATCTATGATTTGTTTATTTGCTGCAAAGTAAAAAAGGTTAGATGCGCATCCTCTAAGTGTACTGATTCTATAATTTAGATTCTAGATTATGCCATTCCTCACTAACAGAAAGAGAGGTGGGAATCATTTATTATTTGGATTTCTATGTTGTCTTAATCAGTTTTTTGTCAAACTCAATATACATAATTGTTTTTGCCCTTCCCCTTTCAGACAACTGTATCTTATCCTGTTTAAAGAATGGCTCTTTCTGCACTGTCTGCAGCCGTGTCCCTGAACTTTTGGATGCTCTTGTTCATAACAGTATGTATACAATTGAGTTCTTAAATTAGTTTCTTTCATCTTATTTTTGTTGCTTCTTATCACACTAAGCTTGTTTTATATTCTACAATTATGAGTAATCAACATAGACCAGAAATAAATGTCGAGTATGAATACATCATCTTCAGTCTTTTAACGTCCGTCGTTGGACATAGACCTTCCCCACGATTCGCCACATCTCTCTATCATGGGTGTCACGGAGCCAGTATTTTCTGAACTTTTCTAGTTCATCTCTCCATCTTGTATTCTGTCGGCCTTGGTTTTGCATGTGATCTCTAGGGATCCATGTGAGTTGTGATGGCCATCGATTTTCTGTCATTCTTGCAACATGGCCTGATGCCATTGCGATTTGAGTTTTCTAATGAATTTCATGATGTCTCGGACTCCCGTTTTCTCCCTGATGTACTGTGATGTCTTGTGGTCTCTCCATTCTTTCCTGTGCACATTGTATGGTTCTCAATTTGTGGGTCTGTCTCCTGGTTAGGTTCCATGATATCCAGAAGTGACTATTGGGAGAATGCATTGGTCCTATACTCTTCTCTTTAGGATTATTCAGTATGAATACATTTTGATATAATTAAGATATTTTTTTAACCTAGGTTAAGCATATGGATACCACAGTGATCCTAGGCAGAGGGCCAGTGAGCAATATTTTAATCCTTGGCAGATTAAAGAGATCGTCTCATCTTAGGTTGAAGTGCCGATCCGTTTATAATCATTTTTGAAAAGTACTGTGCTTGTACATATATCTATATGATCTTTTTTATCTATTCATTCTTTCAGTTGGGAAATGATAGAGGTATTTTATTGAAAATTATCATAATTTTCTTTCCATTTTTCTTAAATTCTACAGTCAGATTTCTCTACATTGAACTAAGGGAAAATATGCATTTTAAATGTGCTTAAAAAGATACCATACTTTGATGTAAGGAATTATAGATGAGAGATATGCAAAAATTGTCATCTTAGTGTCATATACAAAGAAGACCCGCTTTTTTTTTTTTAATCACTGTTTGCCTGCTTATTATACATAGTTTATGAGTTGTTTTTTTGTTTTTTCTTTTTTAAATTCAATTGATCACTATTTTGAGCTTTAGTGGATGCACCCTGGACACGGTGTATAATTGCATATTTTTTGTTGTTTTTTTTTTTTTAAATTCAAATTTGTGTTTTACATATGCTAGCAAATATGGTAACTGCTATGCTGAATGTAGATAAAGCAATTTTGAATGAACTTCATTTATTGTATGACCAGCACTCTCACAATGTCTATTCCCCATTTCTTGTGCTGGGTTTTTACTTACATTTGTATATTTGTGTTTACCAATGTCTACTACAAGAACATGTGTAATGATGTTTTCAAAATAAACAATTGAAAAATAGTAACAAAAATGGTGGTATCACAGCTTCCATTGTCAGTGAGCAAGCCATCACCCTTAAATGAAAATTATATTTCATTTGCAATTAACTAATTAACCGAACACTTCATTATATAAGTTATATGTCATAGAGGCTGTGTCAACTAATTTGCATAAATTCAAGTTCTAGCACTTTTAATTATTTTAAAGGGAAAACCTATTAATTTTCTCTGTACATTCAAATACTTCAGCTTACTTACAGCCATTTTAGACTGTTTTAGAGTCTCTTCACTGTTGGGGTTTCTGTTTTCAGGAATGGCTGAAGCCATAGTCAGTGTAAAGCTGTTCACTTAGTTCGATGTACATAAAAGTTGCACCTTGGTCCAAAAGTCTTCAGTACCAAATTTCAGTTCAATCTGACAATCTATAGGGCAACTTTGTTGGAAGAAACTGCAAATGGTGTGGTACCCCTTGTCAAATGGGTTCTCTGAGTTGATCTTTGTTTTGCTCTAATAATTAAAAATAATAAAAGATAAATTTTATGATAATTTTTGATAATTCAAAGTTGTTTATATCAATGAATTCAGAGCAATCAATTCATAACAATGTAGGTAAATTGTTCTAGTTGACATATTTTTAGCTTAACGTTAGCCACCAGTTATTGTTATCTAAAAGACCCTGGCCCAAACTGATATCAATAAGTGTTTTTTTCTGTTGACCAGAAATGAATGGTATCTTAGTTAATTTGGGCCGAATGCACCAATACAGCTTTGAAGGTAGAACCATCGAATAAAACCAGTTTTAAATAATGGTTACTGAACAGCCCTGTCACCTATTGGGTCACCCTTTCAGAGAAAACTTGTGTAATCTAATGTTACCAAAAGAGAACCCAGATTTTTTTACACATTTGTAAATAAATTAGAAGGATTTCTGTATGATTAGCATTTAATAGTTATCACACTTGACACACTATTTATGATCAGTTGTAAATCACCCAATTTTTTTTTTTTTTGCATTCTTCAAGTACATTTTTGAGGTACCTTAATTCAATACTTCTGGCTACAATGCAATGTTTCAGCTATTCAATGCTCTCAAATAGAATCAGACTTTGAGTATTATATAGCTTGTGCGAATAATCTCTCTTTTCATTGCAGATAATATTTTGCTATCTACTGTGAACAACATGGATGTAGTAGAAGCTGGATTTGATTTACAGGAATCTCCTGCAGATGATAGTTCTAGTTCTTCATCTGATGATTCTGAGACGTGTGTACCTAGCATAGATTCCACAGATACTGATGCAAGTAGTGATGAAAATAATGAATTCATGATGCAAGAGGTAATAATAATTTTCATTTACTTTAAACCTTTTTTGCCCGACAGTTCCTTAGTTGATAATCTAATGTAGGGTGTGGGGTATTGGTAAGTGAAAAATGTTGTCTACATCATTATCCCAAATCTCATTTAGCCTATGCCAACTTAGCCACTATCCCATTGACAGTTTGATCTTTATGTCCACTCATCATGTTACTGCCTTGCAAATGATCTGGAAAGAAAGGAAAAGAAAGAAAGAGTGATTTCGAGGGCATTCTATTTTATTTCCAAAGACACTGGTTGACTTATTTTCTATAAATAGCATGATAGGATTATTTTTACAATTTATGAAAAAAAACATCTATTGTAAAATCTAAATTATATGTTCTATCAATGTATAATAAGACAAAGTATAGAATTAAAACAATTCATTGAGATACAACAACTAAAATTATTTTTTGAGTTGAATTATTTTAGTGAGTCGATTTACTCCTGTAGTTTTATAAACAAACCATAAAACAGTGGCAGATCATGTGGAAACCCCTGGCCTGGAAAATTTGGCATACACATCAGAATGTCTGGTCTCATATCTCCTCTTCCCTCTCTCTCATTGTATTTTCTTCTTTTACTCTCCAGGATTTTGACATGTTGGATGAGGTTCAGGTTAGCCCAGCATTAGACAAAGACATGGGACAAGTGAAAAATTTGTTTGGTGAGGAGGCTATTACATACAGGTAAGGATTTTATTATCTTGAAAATCTTACCATTACTGATGCAAAACTGAGAGGCTTTTTAGCTCTGGAATAGATAAATGTGGATCAGAGCAGGGTTTTTGTAGTGATGTAGATGCAAACACATAGACACAGAGCCTTGCTTTACCTCTTCCTCTCTTTCTATTGGCTTGAGCATGTCTGAAACCAACTAACAGACAAAAAGTGACATTATACACTCCCCCGAGTGCCTATGTTGTTATTTTTTGGATAAAAATACCTAACTTTCAGGGATGCTACTTGAGGGAATTATATTCAATATTTTCAGTGTCTCAAAAAAAATTGTTATTTCCGTAGTGGTGGCCATTTTCTAAGATGGTCACCACAAAAATATTTCAATATATGGAAATGTGAAATAATATCTGATTAATCTGTTACTTATCACCTAATATAACCTTAAAAATTAAAATGATATTTATTTTTAATCTAACAGGAACACGGTGACCTCCAAAGTTCATTTTATTATCATTAACCCTTTCACTATTGACTTCTATCCCCTTTCAATTGCCCATAAATTTACTTGTCACTCAATTGCTCATTATTTTTTTTACAAATGGAAATAAAACAAGGATTAAAAAAAAAATTGTTGGAGAATTGAGCTACAAAATAAGCAAAAAATGATTGTTTTGTCTCAATTTGAAAAAAAATTGTACAGGCAAAAGGAAATCAATGAAATATTTTACCAACCAATGCATATGGAGTGCTTTGATATGAAAATATTAATATCCTTATTGTTCCACGTATGATAAAGCCATGGTGAAAATAAGATTAAAACTTAGCTAAATTTACCAAAACCCATTTATAGAAACACTTGGTAAAAGTGAAACTCCTGCAATTGTTATCCCCGCAGGAATTTAGTCTTTTTTGTTGTTCCTTTGGCCCAGGGGAGATGGAATGGTCAATTGTGGTAGCTTACATGATGTCCTGATGTCATATGTATAGGCTGCTCTCTTTATGTGCTGTATGAGGCTGCATCAATTGAGATAGAGGGCTGAAAATTTGAACATTTACTTCCTTTATTATGTCTAGAACCCATCCCTGCTAATAGGGTTTTAGTGATGGCTTCAATGTAAATTGATGCTACATTAGTCCCTCAGTTTGGGTCAGGCAGCATTCACACTTTTTTTTTTTTAAATTTGGATTTTTTAGTGATCACTGTCCAACAAAAGGTGAGAGAAGTAACTTATCCATTGATCAGCCCTTTTTCCAATTTTTTGATTGATTTTTCCAGTTGATCACCCATAACATGACATGCTGCCAAAAGACATTGGTAGCATGTTGGTTTTTATTGAGTGACCCTTTTCTTTTTTTTTCTTTTTTCTTTGATAATTGGTAGTAAGATTAAGTGTTATTAATGTCCTTGAAATGACTTCTAGAGGTCACATAATTCATAGGGGGGTTTTGAATTCTGTATACCTGAGTTATTATTTCTGAAAGTTTGGTAATTTTGTCCAGCAAATAACACTTCACCTAAAAAAAAGATTTTTTGAAATTCACATCCTTGAGCTACCAACTTTGTTTTTATCCATGCTGGTCCCATGATAGGATTTATGATCTTTGTGTACCTTTAGATTTGATCAAAGATCACATGTTTGTTTTAAATTTTAGTTCCTGACTCAGTGTCAAATTTCACACACTACAGTAATGCCTCGGCTAGCGCTTGAGATACATTCTTAAAAAATGTAGCGCTAAATGAAACAGCGCAATACTGGGGTCATTAAATTCAGAATATATGATGACGTTGTTGAGCTTCAACAAGATGGAATTGATTAGTGCTATGTATCTCCTCTGGTAGGTACTTTTCAAAGATGGTGAAATATCACTGTATCGATATATTTTGCAATTGTTATGTATATCTTTATTCTTATAAACAAGGCACATTACCCAAATTGTATTGTATACAGTTATTTTGAAGACTGTCAATGATGCTATCTTTTATCATTCATTATTTCTGAAATTTCAAAAAATATTTGAAAAAGAGTGCTAGAGCAAATTAGTACAAAATGGGACAGCGTTAAGTGGGGTATTACTTTAGATTGTGCCTGGTTTAATGAACCCATATGAAAACCATGCACTGTTTGATGATGTACATGTGCAATATGGATGTCACTCAGTTTTCTTTGTCCATTCCTGTAGATTCTCTATGGAGCATAGGGCCACAACCATTCTATTACAGTTTCAGTTGCTAGTTGGTGTTACGGGTTGGAGTTGCAAGCCCTATGCCCAGCCTTCCTCCTTTACTTGGGTTTGGGACTATCTATTGTTTTTTTCTGTCACAGTAACGTTCCCTTTGATGGACTGCCTTACAAAACAAAAGTGCTTCGACTGACTTGTTATTTACCAATAGTTAGAGGAGAAGTGGAGTCATGCTTTCTTCAAGGAAATTAGTACAAAGTAAACATGAACAGCTTCAGCCTAAACTCAAATTCAGTCTGCCTATTCTGTTTTCTATACTGGTTACTGTCACCATAGACCTCCAGCTGCTATAATAAACCTAGTATGAAAACCATGGCGAATTCGAAGTACTACATATATTATAGTTGAAAAAATTCTATATATTGTCTATTTAACCTTATTTAGTTTTCATTATAATTTTATAACTCATTTTTCTTCCAGATTATTCACTTATATTGACAACATTGATGTTGAACTGAACATCAGCATGGATTTCCTTGAGGTAAGAACACTGTTTATCTCCACCTATAATTCACCAAATGTCTGTAGGTAAGGGAATAACTCTGGAACCATTCAACATATTCCCATGAAATTTTTTGTGTGTACCAATGGACTCCTAGGCATGTTTCTATTATATAGGTTTCTTGAAATTTCCCCCCAAATAATATTGTGGGGTCTACATTCACACTCATATTGATAATAATGATTGATTTCCATCTATTCATCTTTGTATAATTCACCTATCTTTTGTTTTTAGCTTGTTAGTATAAAACCTAAAAATACCATACAAAATGAAAAAAGGCATACAAATATTACACTACATTCAATGCAGTGATATGTGACAAAGGGGCCGATTACCAAAGTGCAAGATGGACAATTATGGAGCTCTGATGAGTTGCAGTAAGCCGCAGTCCCTTTGTTAGCCATTTGTCTTATTGGCTGGAAAATACACTAAATGATTATCCATTTCTATCAAAAATCACTCTTAACAACTTGTATGACTATGGATAAATATTTCTCAGAAACTTTTTGGATGTATCAACATTTATCTAGTAACACCTGAGGAAGGCTGTGAAATATCAAATTTCTTCAATTTGCAATCAATTTCCATGATGTTTTATGCATAATTTCTTTGATTTTGTGATGAAAACACCACCATTGTTCAACAATGAAACAAAAAACTTGTTTTGATACTTATGATTGACTTTTGATTATCTATGGTTCAGTTATAATGTAGTTGTCTTTCTAGGACCCAAACACCTGACTTATAAAGGGGGAATACTGTATTATTGAATCACTGTAGCCACGATCACCAACTTGACCAAACTAAAAGCAAGGTAGTTAGGCATTCTTTTTTTTTTCCTTTTTTTTTTTCACTTGGTTGTTTTGTTGTGTCAGCACTACCAAGCTCACCATTTGGCTAAAACCTTGCAAATTTCAAATGAGTACCAAACTGGTGCAAAATTTGGCATTCCATGGCAATTTCTTCTAAAGTTTACAATTTTGGAAAGCTTATCTTATGTGGGTTGAGAAAAAAATATGTTTTTAATTTCTTTTATTCACAGAGGGGAAAATTTTCCAGGATGTCAAAAATAAGAGTTCAAAATCACAGTCAATGAAAATAAAACAGAAAAGTATCTTTCAATCAAAAACAAATTCCTCGATCAAACCTAAAATTTAATCACACTTTCCTTACCATTTGCTGCACACTTTAAATATTCGATTAATTACTAATTTCATCAAGAACTTCTGGGGATATTGTGTTGACAGACAGGAGTGAATACAGAAATTCAAGAGGAAAAATGCAAAAATATCTCAATAAAAAACAAATACCTACATGTGCCCCCAAATTCAGTTATGTCTTTCTTTCCCTGTGCTATTCCCTCCCATTGGAAATACGTTTAGAATTTTCCGAGATATCTTGTGGACAAAAAAGAGTGAATAAAGGATTGTATTTGGAGAAAAAAAACGAAAAAATATCCCAAAGCAAATACCTGGATCTGCTTTCAAATTTAATCACTTCTTTTTCCATCTTGAGACTCACCTTTCCACCAAATCTCATTGAAATTCATTGAACTTTTGGAGATTCCTCATAGTCAGATGTGAGTGATTACAGAAATTTACAAAATATCAAAACAAAAAAAATATCTCTCAAACGAAACAAATTATTGGATCTGCCAAAAATTGATAACTCCTTCCTAACCCCCGTTGCTCACCTTTCCACCAAAATTTATCTAAAATTCATTGAAAATTTAGGGAGATATTGTGTACATGGATATGAGTGAATATGAAAAAATACAAAAAATATCTCATTTAATCAAAATTCAATCATCAATGTTTGTCCATTTGAAAAGTTCTGAATGAATTTCAATGTAATTTATGGGAGGGTAAGAAACCATGTAAGGAAGAAGTGATTAAATTTGGGGTGAATTGGGGAATTTATTTCTGATTGTCAAATATTTTTCCATTTCTGTAGTTGCTCCAGTCCGTCTACACAATATCTCCAAAAGATTTTGATTACTTTTAATTTGAAGGAAACGAGAGCCCTATTATAAGGAAGAAGTGATTAAATTTCAGTGGGGATCTAGGAATTTGTTTCTGATTAAGAGATATTTTTCTGTTTTTTGGGTTTTTTTTTGTTTTTTGTTTTTTTCTCCTTCCTACATTTCTGTATTTGCTCCTCTACCGTACAAAATCTCCAAAAGTTCTCTATGAATGTCAATGTGATTTTGTGAAAAGATGGGCTGTGGGGATAAGGAAGAAGTGATTAAATTTTGTGCTGGATCCAGGAATTTATTTGTTAAAGAGATATTGTTTTTTTTATACATTTCTTTATCAGCTCCTATTGTCCCCCCTATATCCCCCAAAATTCTCAATGAATTCCAATGAAATTTTATGGAAAGGTGTGCTGCATTGTATAAAAGTGATTGAATTTTGATGTAGATGTAGGACTTGGTTTTTTATTTGGAGATTTTTTTTTTTTCAAAATACATTCCTGCATTCACTCATGTCTGTCCATACTACGTCTAAGTTCTCAATGAAATTCCATGAAAACATAAGGCATATGATGAAGATGTGGTTAAATTTCCAAGTGGATCATAGAATTTGTTTCTGATTGAGAGATATTTTCTGTGTTTTTCTATACATTTCGGCAAAGAACTACTGGACACCCTGGAAAACTTTCTCCATGAATGAAAAAAATTGTAAAAATTTTGTTTTTTGTTTTTTTTTCCCCCTTCAGTCTTCAGTAGATAAGCTTTTCCAAATTGTATAGTTTCAAAAAAATTTCAAAAAATTTAAATGGAATTATAATTGGGCCCTCTACTGTTAGAGAGGGGGGGACCTTTCAATCTTATGTCAGCACTACCAGATGCAACATTTGCTAAAGAAACTTACGAGTTTACTTTGGTATTCCACATAAATTATCCCTTAAAAAATGTTTTTTGATATTAATTTTAATTTTGATTTTTTTAAATTCTAATTTTTTTTAATTTTTTAAAATCACATTTTGAATTTTGTACCCTCACCCTTGAACACACCTTTTGGTTCAGAACCTTGCAAATGCTCATGAGTGCACCTTGTAGACATTTTTTCTCTGCAAAAAATGGAAAAAAAATTCTGGTACAAGTATCACTTTTACAAATGAAATAATAGCATTAGTAGCAAAGATATATACACATGCACCTACTTCTTTTTTCTGGCTGGCAAAATCAGGTAAAAAGAATTGATGGTAATTTTCTATTTATTCTTTTCTCCTAGTTGGAGTTGGGACACCTCATGGTGGCAGTTTTTATTAATTTTTTTTTTTTCATTTTTTTCTAACTAGTACTTCTTAATTCAATACTAAGTATATCTTAATTTTAGTTATTTTTCATTGCAACTTCACTGGCAGTTAGTCTCTGGTCATTAGTGAACAGTACAGATCAGAAGTAGGCAAAACTAGAACTTTTGTCCTTTACCTCAGGAAGCCTGCCTATGTATAACAATTGCTTAACCAGGCTTCCTGAGGTGAAGGGATGTGAGTTCAAATCTTGTCTACAGCTTATTCTTTATTTCTAATCTGCACTGTTTACTCACTGCAGTTGACCTACAATCTGAGTTATTGTGTTGGAAAGTAACTAAAATTAAGATGAAAGAAATCCTGGTCAAAAACAAAAAGGAATGATAGTTCCTTTAATTTTGCTCTCAATTTACATCTTTCTATCACCACTTTGTAGGAAACTGTTGCTGAAGCCTGGAACATGAATCGGCGAGAACCACTGGTTGTCCGACTTAATGTCTCCTTAAGTTCTTATTTAGACAACCGCGGTACGTATTCATCTTTCTTTGTCTTGCTTTGAGTTCTCTCCCTTTGAGAAATCAATATCCACACTATGTTGGGGCATTTTGTGAAAGGTACAGGAGGCTCTGCAATGCCATTTCTGTTGCCAAATTTAGATTTAGATTTGAGTCAAAGTACATTGATGAAAAAATCTTTTTCCTAGGAAGTATACACTGAGAAAAAGTAACTTTCATAGGGTGAGCAAGTGAATTAGCTTACAGTGGATGGTAATCCTTGGTCTTGTGTACATGAACCTATGACAATGTCTAACCAGCATACAAAGACTCCTAAGTCATAATTTTCATCTTTTATAAAAAGTAAAATTAAACAACCTGTTGATCAGAAATAAACACTCATCATCATCAGTCTTTTAACGTCCGTCGTTGGACATAGACCTTCCCCAGGATCCACCACATTTCTCTATCATGGCATCACGGAGCCAGTATTTTCTGAACTTTTTTAGTTCATCTCTCCATCTTGTATTTTGACGGTCTCAGTCTTGCATGTGGTCTCTGGGGATCCATGTTGTGAGTTGTGATGTCCATCGGTTGTCTTTCATTTCGCAACATGACCAGCCCATTGCCATTTGAGTTTTCTAATGGATTCTATGATGTCTCAGACTCCTGTTTTCTTTCTGACGTATTGTGCTGTCTTGTAATCTCTCCATGTAAGGTTGAGCATGATTCTCTCATGCGCACCTTGCATGCTTCTCAGTTTGCGGGTTTGTCTCTTGGTTAGGTTCCCTGTTTCAGCTCCATAAGTGACTATCAGGAAAATCCATTGGATTTATACTCTTCTTTTTAGGATTATTGGGATCTTCTTGTTTTTGAAGGTTGAGCTTGCTTTGCCAAAGGCTTACCATCTTTGGGTGATTCTCTGCTTGATTTCTTTTATGGGTTTCATAGAGATTTGTTGTCCTATCCTAGGTAGACATAGTGGTCAACTTTCCCCAGTTTTGCATCTTTGATTTTGACAGTTATGTCCTTATTTTTGATGTAGTTGTTGCACATGACCTTTGTTTTACTTAAGTTCAGGCTGACTCTTTAGCTTTCTTCGTTTAGTTCATCTAGCATTAGTTGGAGGTCATATAGGTTCTCTGGAAAAAGGATGATGTCATCTGCAAATCTGCTCAGATATTCGCGATCTATTTTTGATTCCTCTATTCTACCAGTCCAGGTTTCGGAAGATCGTCTCAAGGCAGTCTGTGAAGAGTCTGGGTGAGCTGGTATCACCTTGTCTTACTCCTTTTTGGAACTGAAAGGGCCCTGAGTCTTTATGTAGCCTGATAAAGGAGTTGCTGTGATTGTATATATGTTGCAGTACTTTGACATGTACAGGGTCTACACCTTGTAGAGTGATGGATTTCATAACCATGGGGATTTCTTGAGTCAAATGCCTTCTTAAAGTCTATAAATGCTACAGCAATTGGCATTTTGTATTCTGCTGCTTCCTTTTTCAGCTGGTTTATTGAATGGAGATGGTCCATGGTTGAGTAGCTTCTTCTAAATCCAGCCTGTTTCCGTGGTTGGTTTTCATCTAGTGTTTTAGTGATCAGGTTGGTGATGATTTTTGTGAACAGTTTATAAATGTAGTTTTGTAGGCTTATAGGCCTATAGTGGTTGAGGTCTTCGGGGTTTCCTTTTCTATGTTGAAGCATTATGATGACCCTGTTCCCGTCTTAAGGGACTCTACTCTGTTTTAGACACAAGTTGAACAGATTAGCTAATTTTTTGTCGACGATCTTACCAGCATTTTTGAGTAGATTGTTGGTGATGCTATCTGGTCCAGATGCCTTTCCCTTTTTTTTTGTTTGATAGCTTGTTTTACCTCCCATGGTGTAACTTCTGGGAAATCCTCAAACTGATTGTTAGTATCTTGCATATCCTTGTCGTAGCTTAGTTGCCCATGTCTTGAAGAGTAGACTTCTTTGTAGAATTCTTGGGTGCATTTGACAATTCCATCTCTTTCTGTTGTTATGACTCCATTTTCTTTGAGTATGCTAGTTATTTGTTTCTGTTCTATACTGAGAGCTCTGTTTATTACTCTGGTGTAGTGTTTGGGTGGACTATAATGAAATTAAAAGGCTGTCTTTTGTACTTTATTGAAAACAATTGAAACGTCGGTTTGGTACTATTTCCAGTATACCTAGACAAATTCATGGCATGCCATTTGATAAAGAAAAAAAGATATGTATTCACTTGAACCCCCTAATCGAAATCAGAAGAGAAGTCGCAGAACAAAAATCACAATGTAACATTACCCTGACCTACCTAAAAATTTGATAGGAAAAATCATAAGTTTTTCTGGTGGAAAAATTGTTCTACAAAATTTCTCAGAAATTTATACGGTTGTTCCAACTGATTGGTAATTTTGTATTACCAGTGACTAAGATAGTTATGTGCAATTTCTCTAAAGTTTTCTAAACTTTCTTTACAGAGGTCCCAAAAGTTGAAGTGTTTCAGCCATCCAAAAAAGACACACCCTGGGGAATCGGTTGCCAAATCAAAAAGTAAGTTAATTTTATTGTTGATCATTTTCATATCCAATTCCATGATTTCTCATTGGGATAAATCCCCCATCTCGGCCTTTTACAGAATCCATCTAAAAATCTTATCCATTGGGTGGATTTTCAGCTATATTTTTGTCAATGCATTAATGGGTTGAAGTTATTGCAGTGGACCTAAGTCCGCTTTCTGTTAGTATATCAGCTGGATGAAACAGTGTTAAAAGCAACAAAAATCAATGTAATACTTTACCAAATACATGAAATAATGAAAGAATAGGGAATAATGAAAACTTTGGAAAATAGTAATTCTACTTTTTATTGAAATCATACCCTGTGTTTAGTGTATACTTAATTATTTTTCTTATTTCTTTCAGAATTGTAGAAACCTTTATTGCCAATCAGTGGCGCCATGTGACCAACAAGGATGTGCTCCAGGTGCGAACTGTAGCTCCCAAATCTCAGAGCATGCCATCCCATATATCTGAGCGTTGTAGCCAAAAAGTTTCCCCTACTCAAACAAAGCAGTGAGTTGAAAAATTAACTTTGTTTAATTCTACAATCTTTTAGACTGATTTTCTTTTTTAAAAAGTTTTCATTTCCTATTTCCAGATATTTATCATATAATGGGAGGCTGGGCTGGCTCTAAGCCAGTTGGACCAATAGCTCCTGGTGTTAGTCTAATTTACTCTAATCTTGTCAATTATACCCAAAACGTATTGCAACATACACCTAACATCACATTGCAGGTTTTACAAAGATAAGCAACAATTTTAATTTTCTTTTGTATTCTTTAAAAGTCAGTAATGTTTGTTTGTATTTTGAAATTTTGTCAGTGTACTTGAATTAAATAGTATGTTAAATAATTATAGAACTGCAAAATTTTAGGTTCATTGATTGCTTTCCATTCCAAATGTGTCCAATTGGAACCCTACACCCACTAATAGTTGTCCCTGATGGTAGGGGACTTTTTTGTGATTGTGAGCATCACTCTCTTTCTCTCAAATAAATAATAGTGAGCGTATTTATTTGAATTTTAGCTTCACTTACCAAGAGTTGTTCAGACTATTGAATTTAGTCTTGCATTAGTTGTTACCATAATGTTTTGGTTGATCCCTTCTACTTCCTTCTTCAAATGTACAATTTTTTGCAATATGTGTCACATTGACAAGCTGTTAAATAATTTCTCATATCCAGGGATGCTGTCCAAATCTTTCCTTTTGTGTATGCCCCTAATCTCTGAAGAAAAGAGATCCCTATCTTTCTCTATAGATTTTACATCTAAAGAAGCCTGTTGACTAAATCGGCCAAAATAACACCTAGATTCTTCAGAATCTAAATGTCTCTAGTTGTTTTTTTTCTCTATTTTAGATGTTTTCCAATGGAAAATGCCAGTGATGTCATAAATCTATTCTAGCCATATTTTTCCTTGGATGGAATTTCTTTTACTTGACTTCAAATTTTGATGCCACAGTTGTTCAATTATTGACTGTGATGGCTTGTTATTATTGTGTTGCTCCTTTTACTTATATTTAAGAATTAAATATAAAACTTTTCTTTTAGTTACATATAAAAAATGTCACTTCCTATGACGTCTCCCTGTAAAACTCCTGAACATGTGTGCTCAATCACTAATTGGCCATGGCACATTTAGGCAATTACGCCCTTTTGCCTTAGCACTTCTAGCTGGTTACCCTCTCGTTCTTTCCAAGTATCATTTTGCTGGCCTCCCAGCCAATCTGAACGTGACCATTTTTCCATTGTGACCTGTCTCTGTTATAACTTTGCCTATTTCAGTTCACCGATGTCGAGGCATCTCACACATAAACAGCTACTCACCACTAGCTCCAAACATGTGTATACACCTCAAACTCTCATAAATAAAATGGCAATGCCTTTTAACTACCTGATCTGTCTTCTTATTCCCTTTACTTCAGATAGTGCACATGGATTAAACCCCATGTGTTTTCTGTCTAACATAGTTTGTCCATCATGTGTTTACCAGTGGCAGAGAATGGCCCCCAGGTTTCTCACACGTGATCCCAGATACATCGCATGCAACTTGGTAGTTGGGCATACACACTGAACCTGGTCTCTTTAACCATTCCTTGGTACGCTCCAAGCTTTATGGATTCAAAGCAGTTCAGGTACCTCCACTCTGACAACAGCAATATTCATGTCACAATGCTCCCTTCTTTCACCAAGAAGTTATCTTCATCTTCTCTCCTCTTAACATGATTGTATCTATGTCATCTCATATGTATCTCCATTTCAGTCCTGTATTGTCGTAAATGTTCATGTATTATATGTATGTTTTATTTGTTCGTCTAATTATTTGTATGCGTCCTTTTTTTACTCTATTTATTCCTATTCATTCATACTTGGTGCGCACTCTCTCCATACATCTCCCTTTTTCCTTTTACAATTCCACTGATGTCCACGTACGGGCCACAAACACTGTGGGTGCCCATTTTTCAATGAGAACTCTATAGAACTATATACCAACCATCATTCCAATAATTGATGACCCCGATAACCATAAAAGAATCCAAATCAGACTGATATTATCATCTGCTTTCTTTTTAGTAAAAGCAAATAGTACCTCGGATTTATATTTGCTGTATACATTGTAATAGATTGTCTCAAGAGACTTAAATATGCAGAATGTGGTTATGTTGACTTTTGCTCTGCTCCTTTTTTTCCTTTTTGTATCTCATGTTATGCTTAAAAAATTGACCTAAACCAGCACAAACTGTATATTTACTTTATAGAGCAATATTGCCATACATCCACTGATTGCCTATTGAACTGTTTTAATACCACAATTGTAAAATTTATTTTGAATGAATATGCATTTGTTCATTTTAGCAGCTTCTCACATCATAAGGACGATACTTGTGAGAATCAGCCTGATAGTCACTTACCTCTTCTCCCCGAGAGAAACGGGAATGATGCTAACAGCCATGAGGACAACAACAATGAAATGTCTCCAGGGGGCGCCACTGCAGCCACCAGTCCAAGTATTTCCGCCTTCTCACCAATCAAGGCAGGCAAATTAAGTTTAGGGCGAATCTTCCGATTAGCCACTTCAGCCACAGCACCCAACCTCAGCAACCCACAGAGTGGAGATCTGAGCCTTGTGCCCTCATCTACTGCAGATGGAGAACGATCGAAAAGGATTCCTTGCTTAGAATATGGTTTCCTCTCTCAGGTATTGAATGTTCTCATTAATTTTCAAAAAGTCCTGTCGTGGCTTCTCTTTATAAAGAGTTGTTTTGTGAAGATTTTCCATATTTAGAGTAGGCTGTCAGGTGACCGGAGAGGCATATGTGGGAGAGGTAAGTAATTCATAAAAAATGTACTGTATATGCCACAGTTAAGATGGACATTTAAAAAAAATAACAATGTAAATGTTACTCTTTGTCCAATATGATAGTATTATAGTTAAAGGGCTGGCTACTGAAGCATGATATGGATAACTTTAGGTTTGGATGACTGAGCAGTAGTCTTCTAAATACCCTTGTAAATCATTTGTCCTATTGTCTGGCATATAAAGTACCTCAAAAGAAAACAATTTTGGAAATATTATGGATGTATAGCCATGATTTCTTGACTTGCCCAGATTGATCTCAACCAAATTTTGTGTGGTTATAATTTTTCTTGCAAATTAATTCCTTAAATAATTTTTAAAAGAATGGAATAAGTTTTTTCATTTATTTGAAAAAAAATACTGGAACTTTGGAATTTGAAACAAATAAAAAGTAATTCAAATATTCCAAGAATTCCTCAGACTTTAGGTTG
This sequence comes from Thysanoteuthis rhombus, assembly GCA_963457665.1. Lineage (NCBI taxonomy): Eukaryota > Metazoa > Mollusca > Cephalopoda > Oegopsida > Thysanoteuthidae > Thysanoteuthis > Thysanoteuthis major. The sequence goes on from OY735209.1 coordinate 52,559,516, forward strand.
GGATGGCTGATCGATTCATGTGGGTGAGAAAATTGAAAGAAACTGTTTACATAAGTCTAATTGGAAATTGTATTAGACAGACCAGCATCTGGAATTGAACACAGCACACATAGACTCTAAAAAGTTATACAAAGGCACCAAGAAGTATAATGATATGAAATAAATGGCTTCGACCTTCATTATTAAAATAAATAAATTTTGTAGAAGGCAACAAAAAAACCAAAGAACCCCCCCCCCCACAAGCATAAGGATTGCCATGAAGTTCCTGCAATAACAATCTATGAAAACCCGTCTAACAAACTCTTAAAACCTGGTCAACGTTTTATTAAAAGAACAGAACTAAAGCATTAATTTTCAGGTGAACTTTCTCCCCCTTCAACCTTGCCCCAAACTTCATGTTCCTTCTCACTGTCTTCACTAGCTGCTGCTGCTGGTGTTTCATTACTTTCATTGTCACTTGCATCAGAATCTATAGGGTTGTGCTCTCTTCTTTTCTCAACTCTACAGAATGTGCAGCAGATCTATACCATATAGGCTGACATTTCTCATCAAGCATTTGCCAGACATATTGTATTGGAGATGGTGGAGCATTGAGTATGTCAAAGTGGAGCCACACATAGGCTTAATATACAAACAATATGAGCTCGGAGATAAGATTCTTTATTTGGTTGAAGCTTAGTTGTTGATTTTCCTTTCATCGTAGACCATTTCTTTGTACTTGATCCTCTCAAGCTTTTACTCAATGTTGTCAGTGTACACAAATTTGATTATGAACACTTCTAAATCTCTTACTGTCCTATCAGAGACTGTAAGTATCTTTCCAACAGATGAAAGAAGAGATTCCAAGTTATTTGATTATATTACTCTATTAAGTATGGCCTCCTTTCCTTGACCAAAGTAGCTTGGGATACCATCTATTTCACTGTTAGCATGATAAGTACAAAGTTCCTTACAGTTGTAGATAGACCATAGCCATTTTAACCCAAGCAATTTGTTCATCTTTGTATTAGTGTGGAATAGCACAGTACTGGCTTCAGAATGCCTGCATTCATATCTGGAAATGTGTGGTAGGGTGACACAGAAATTTGTTCATATTTTTCATGGACTGAGTAAATAACTTTCATTTCTTTTTCTTCAGTCAAGGATCCAAAGTCTTCAATCAAACAGGATTGTATTCTCCTTTTATTCCACTAATTTGCTGGAATATTCATGTATTCTTTTTTTGTTTACATTTTCATGTGTTTTCATCTGTCAGTAACTATTGATCTTATCTTGCCCAAAGTAGGATAACTTGTGTCCAAAGCACTATTTCCAGTAGTGGGGATTGTTCTCTTTAGCTAGCCTAAATGTGTCTTTTGCCATCTCCTTCACTTCTATTTCTGCTAACGTAGTCAGAAACAAAAATGTTTCTAGCCAGCAATAACTAACAAACAGCAACTAACTAAAAGATACAACATTAACTAATATTTGATCAAAATGTTAGTAAAATGCGAGATGTTGAGTGAGATTGTGGTAATCCTTAGTTTGAGTTGTGGTAGTAAACACACCATATCAAAATCTCAGTCATACAAAAGCACCAAAAATGTAAATACTGAAAGATTCACTTTAAAATTTGATGTACTAGTTAAATACAACAAAATTTAATGAACCCTTCTGTTGTATTACGATAGGTAAACTATAAGAACTATTTTATTTTAAATGTTGTCTCCTCATTTCTTTATTTTATATTCTAGGTTTATCTGTATACTCGTCAACGTATTCCAACATTAAATGAATATTGTGTAGTGTGTGATCAAGATCATGTTTTTCAGAATGGCTCTATGCTTCAGGTGAGAATTTTTTTTCTATTCATAATGAAATAAAAGTATTGGATTACAGACTGAGCTGTTTATCATAATCATGCACAGTGATACCAATCATTTACTGTTATCCAATCAAAGACACTTTATTTGCTTGGAATATATGTATTCACTTTTGTCCTTCCATCTGTCCACACTGTTAATTAGGTTAAAAAGAAAGTCATAGAGAGCACCTTACTGAAGGGAAATAGGCCATTTATGGCTTCTCAACCATAGGCACATCTTTTCTTTTGAGTTAGGTCTTGTAGTGTGGGGGACTTTCCATCATTTTTTTTTGTTTTTTTTTTGTTTTGCAAATATGATTTTATTTGAATATTTCAGTAGCAAAAAATAAACCACACATAGCAGATTGTATCAAATGTGTGTGAATGTTTATTGTCAAGGTGCACACTTCTTAAGAAGCCAAAGAGACACCTCACAACGTACTTCTGAAGGGGAGCCAAGTGAAGGGTGCGGTTAATTTTGACCCCCTGCAGGTAAGTACTCTTTATATCAACCGAGTGCAGTACCCACTTAGATGATATACAGGGCTCAAGTCCCGTATCATCTATCTCCTACCACTTATTTATTTTTTTACTTTTTGCATGGTTGAAGTGCCTGTCCTCCATAGGAAAGAAAATGTGTTGACTGTTATCACTTTCCTTTCTCGCTTCAGTCACTGGCTTGCTGTAGGAACACATAGGTCATCCTCTCCATCATCTGATATTCACAAGGTGTCATGAGACAGTTGATGCTTTACCAGCTCTGCTTACTATTTCTCCTTTGGTTCATTCTGCCTTACCTGGTAATTTATAAGAGATAGATAAACCACCTTTTGGCACTTCATCATTGGAAGAGATCAATCAAGAACAAGTTTTCTTATGTGAGGGTACTATGGATTCAACTGAAGGTTCTTTGTTTAAATCATTGGTTTCATCCCTATTACATTCTGCTTCTTCATCTTGACCTGTTTAGGGATGTTGTTTATTTGGTTAAAGACTTAGTTAAGCTTTAGTTTAAAGGTCAATGGTATACTTAGGGCCCCATTGAACATGGTTTGATGTGTATTTAGATACTTCCACGCTTGAGTAGGTAATTTTGGGCATGCTTTTCCTGAACTACAACAGGACCATGCCACATCATGGAGTTACTGCGTTTATAGCAGATGGACTGGGCACTGCTGTGGAATGCGGTCATTAGGGTTTTTCTGCCATGTGCATTGTGCAGTTTTCTTGCATGGTTCTTGTTTAAAAGCCCATTTGGCAGTGTGCATATTGACCACATCACTAATGGGATCTTGATGGGCAGGAAGCTGGTTGAAGTATTTGTAGAGGCAGCATATGGGAACCATAGACCCTGCTCTGCAAATACACCATAAATTAAAAGAATTAAAAAAATTTGGGACACCTCACCAGAAAGTCACTTTTTGATAAGTTTGTTTAAATACATATGTTGCAAACAACATTTGCATGACTGTCTGTGTTGGAATATTGCGTACATGTACATGGGCTGCTCATATAAGAAAATAAAGACTCAAAAAGGTTTTTTTTCTTATCGTTAAAAGGTCATTGGTGTTGCTCATGCTGCAAATACGATCAAAATATCAAAAACGTAGTAGCCATCTGCGAGAAAGAAAAAAAGGAAACTGAATCACATTGAGAAAGGGGGGGAGATTTCCATCCTTACTTTGCGTCTTGACATCATGCTCAATTTACTTCACTAGAATCTGCCTTACATTCGTGGGCCTGAGGAAGGGGAAAGATGGACACCTCAATTTGTGTTCAACTCCAACCCCAGGTGCTGAGTGGGAGATTATGAGAGTGTCAAACACAAATCAGATGGTTCTGGTCTCCAAGGTTTAGACTGATTCAACTAAAAGCTTTTGAATTTCATTCCAATAAAAGTCAATGTATTTGTTGGCTCTTAAGGAGCACATGACTGCTTCTGGTAAACAACATCCCTCTTTCTTGTATGAGAAAAACCATTGATCAATTTTTCAAGTGTTAGACACTTGAAAATGCCAGAACGTAAAAATCTGAAGCTGGGTTTTTCGATGCCAACAAAGATAAGACAATGACATTAGCTTTCTCTACCATGGTCAAAGTTCTGGCTATCTTGTCTCTCGACTGAGATTTAGGATATTGATATGAAAAAACACAATTTCCAGCAGCCAAGTTATAATTAAATTAAACAAGACAAAAAATTTTAATACTGGTGTTGCACCTCCTCACCTGTTATCCTATAACATCTGTCTGCAAAGAGATGATAAACAGTAGAAAGATGCAAAATACACACATGCCTACATGTCACAAACATGTACCCAAATATATGTATGTATGTGTGTATATGTGTGTGCATGAGGCACGTGATCATAAGTATATGAGTAAAAAAAGTGATATGCATATGTGGTATGTGTGACAAGCAAGTGTATGTGTATGCACAAAAGTGATGTGTATAGGTGTGGTGTGTAGACGGTATGTTTGTATTTGCATGTGTATGCATGTGTGTACATTTGTTGCCTGTATGTTTATGTTTGTAATTCCATAATTTGCATCCATTTTTGATGATCAGTTATTTGATAGTTATTTTACTGCTGCAAAAAAAAACAGAAAAAAGCCTGAAATTACTGCTAAGAATAAAAGTTGAAAAAAGCAAAATTTTTGCAATTTAGCAAAGTAAAAAAACATTTTATTTTTACGATATAAATCAACATTAGTTATCAATAAAAAGACTTAATTTGGAAAACTGATGAATCAAAAAGTCAGATTTGCATCCTTTTGATTTGAAAAGTTTTGCATCAGAAAGCTGAATTTAGTTTTGTGAAATTTAAAAATTTGTCTGTAAATTGGACTAATTTTCTGATGCAAGTTCTCATACTGGTTCATGAGTGTAAATAAGTTTTCAACCATAATTATCTTCAGTACATGTTTTTTTACAATTCTTAGTTGATAATCTTCCACAATCTTTCTTCCTATTGATACCACAAATATTATTACGATGAAATTAATGGATTACAAGTTTCAGACATTTTTATAGACAAAAATCAATTTTTGTCTAAAAGTCTGTGGTAGTTGCTAAAACTTTTAGAAAATTTACTGTAAGACTATGTTTGGTAGACCTCTTTTATCTTTAAGCATCAACTAGTTTTATATTTTGTTTTGAATATGATAAGAACAAGTCCAAGTTCAGCAGCATTTTATTTTAAAGATTAAAGTTCAAAATTGGAATAAAAGCTGAAAAGTAACTGATCAAATCTTTTTTTGCGAGGGAGCACAAATTTAACACGTTGCAGGAGGGGCACCGTCAGGCCCAGTGCCACTGCTGATTGCTAATTGAGTTTTTCCCAAAGCCATAATTGTCCAATAATGCATTCTTTGCCTATACTGCCCACTGTAGAGCTATTTCATGTGTACACTGGGTGTCACTTGGTATTTTCAGTGAAGATACCATTGTTTTTCATGGTGACCATTTGACCAAGCACTCTCAGCAGCAGCAGTGAGAATGTTCCCGGAATTTCTTTAAAGTCCATTATATGACAAGCACCCCTCTGCTTAGTTTGGTCTCACCTTCTAAACACCTTCTATGGCCATATTGTGATTGAAATATCCAAAGAAGAGAGGGGTTTTCGGCCGAGTTGGTCCAAAATTCTAGTAACTTCAAGGAGTGAAAAAAACGCTTGTTTTGAAAGCATAACAAAGACATTTAATTGATTTTCAGTTTTACAAGCTTCAAATTAACCCTCCCTACTTAAGATGCTCTGTCATCTAAATAAACAGTTGGTGGTCGGTCAGTTCTATTCTTGACATTGACAAGGAATGATAGTGTCAAGCCTTCAGCTATAAAAAGTGAGCACTTCTTTGTAACTCTGCTCTAGGTTGAACTTCCCAAGTTAGGACTTCAGCTACACTGCAATCTCGATGGGTCTTAGGAGTTATCAGTGGGTGGGTCTTGTCAGCAACAGTCTCTTTAGGAGTTCCTGATGGTCTACCATGTTCTGAAGCTGTCTGCTTCTTAGAGAAAAAAATCGTACTTCTTTTATTGAAAGCTCCTGCAAGTATAGTAGGGGGCCCACTGGGTAAAATGAATTACCTTTGAATTCTCCTTGATCACTCTCCAACGATATTCCTTTTATATTCTAAAATTGGAAATCATTTTAACTTCTTCACTTCACTAAAATTCAGAAAATTATTGGTTGTTTTGTTTTGTGCCTTCCCAAGTGATGGGTTCATGCCTCTTATGTCATACCAAATCAGAAAATGTATCCATAATTATAATTTTTGTATGGGTGAAAAATTTGAAATTCCCTTATTTTTCATTCTTGGGCCAGAAGAGATAAATGGACTCAAAATTTATCATTTCATTAGGCCTTTGTTCCAAGAAACACATCGCCCAACAAGATTTTCTGATCTGATCTAGAATTGGTGTGGACATATTTAAGTTCCAGTCAAACTCCTCTTTCAAATTTGTACCTTTTACTTTTCTGTAAGCAATAACCAGATACCTCAATGGCTTCTGTCACTGTTCAGCTCATCTTGGAATCTCATCTTCAATCAGCCAAAATCTTGAAAGTACATTAACAAAGAATACTATGTAAGAACTTGATTTTGGCCATGTGTTTTCTTTATATACTGATAGTCATCTTACAAATTCACTACTCATAACTTCTCTGCTTTGGAGACTCTTTTAGTTTAATTAAACAACCAGAAGTTTCAACTTTCAAATCCTTATATCTTTCATTTTCTTTTAGCTCTAAGCAAGTTTTATTTCTGACCAGAATGAAATTGTATATCTTCACCCCCATCCTAACCTTCAGACTATTTTACCCTCTGAAACTTTGCAATCAACTGTCACTCATAGATTTTTACTCATTTGTAAAACCTACACTGGCCATAATGTCACAATTGTTGCATCTTTTACTTAGTCATTAGCCAGTTACTGAACTGAACCAGTCAAATCTAATGATGATGAAAACGTCATGGTTATAAATGAGATCAGTTTGACAAGGCCAAATTAGAACTTGACAAACAAAATGTTTTCACCACAGTAGAGAATGCTTACCAGAAATGCATATTTAAGCACTGGACATGTAGCTTAAAATCTGCACTTAACAGAAATGTACCAAAAGCAAGAATAATTGCAAGGGGATTTGAAGAACTCGATGATTACATTCATAAAGATTGTGCTCACAAGTCTTTGCGACTGATAATGACAGTGTTAAATAAATGTCAATGGAAATTACATTCCGTGGTCATTAGATTTTTTACAAAGACAGACCATGGATAGAGAAGTCTACCATAAGCCAGCAAAAGCTAATTGCAATAGGATATGACAACTCAACAAGTATGTCTACAGACTAACACTGATACAACAAAGTCAAATCAGTCATGATTGAATATGATGTAATGTCACAAATGGATTTAACAGTATTCTACTGGTTTGACACAACTGTTTCCCTGATCTGGATTGTTTTAAGTGTTTTCAGGTGCCCCTCATTTATTGCCTTGTGCCAGGCTATGATAAGCCAACTTGAATACCTGTGTGCATGTTTTTGTGCATGAACATGTATAAAATTGTAATGTTGTGCAGATGGTTATCACACTAATATTTCAAAATGGCTGAATCAGTTTTGAAGCTTGGGTTAGAACTATGATTTTCAAACAGGACCAATTGGTTTCCAGGAGTGAAATGTATGATGGAAAATATAATGGTGAAAAATTACTTGATGACAATTCCAAATGGGTGGGGGTGAGATTCAGCACTGATGAACTGACCCTCCACCCCCCAAGCTTTGTCAGGGTGCAAGTTGGAATAATGACTTGCAGACATCTTATTCCTATATTACCCTGTTATTAATCCTCAGTAGGATTAGATGGTGCATAGTGGTGTACTCTTGCATATTTTCCAAAAATTGAAATCCATTTCAGAGATGTCTTGGGGACAGACTGACAGACAGAAAGGTGCGACCAGATATATATACCTAACTTCATTAGCAGAGGTTAATGAAAAGAAAAATATATATATTGTTTAGTATAAATGTATTTATTTATAAGCCCTTTATAATAAAAATTTTCATAGTCATAAAGCTTGTCACTTTGGCTCAGTTAGTAAGAGAGCTGCACACCAATCACAATGCTAAGATTGATTTGGTTTAACATAATGGGACTGACAAACTGGAGAGTTTACTTGCCTCAATTAGGCGAGGATTGTTGTTGTTAGAGTAGAAAAACCACAATTCCGGATTGAAACTGGAGTTTGACAAAAGGATCTTTTAATTGCCAATAATGACTTTGAAAAGTTTGTCTGAGACGTATTGGTCCTATATGGAGTGGAATCTGTTCCAAATGACTTCTTGAGGAAAAAAAGAAAAATTATCTGAAATGTCTACCCAAGTTATTTTGACAAGCATGACCAATTGCTTTTCATTAGTCAACTAATTCCTTCCCCTATTAATGCACGTGGTGTATCATTAATTTTTGACTGGCATTGATTTTAGTAATGTTTCATCAGAACTGCTCAAATTATTACTCTATGGTCATGAGTAAACAGCAAGGAAATAAAGAATGAGCTCTAAGCAAGACACCCCAGAGAAAAAGGAATGAGATTTAGTCTTGCCAAGAGTTTATTCTTTATTTCCAATCTGCACTGTTTACTCCCAGCCGTAGAATGATGATCTTAGTAGTTGTGATTAAAAGCAACTAATATTAGAACAAAAGATAACCTAGTCCAAAATTAACACATTAACAGTGAATGGCAGGAATTTTCATCATTGTAATTCTATAGCTAAATCTATAAAATTTTTGCTTTATCTTGCAATGGACAAGGGCATTTATCTTGCAATGCATAACTATTACTCTTCACAGCCTGCCACAGTTGATGGGTTACTAATGGCAGATTGAAGATCTTTACTGGAATTTCTAAAGAATATTGTGAAGACTTAAGTCTACAAGGAATTATTGAACTCCTGTAGTCATCAAAGATGGCGAAGAGTTCTACCCTTATTTATATATGTATGTTCCAATGTATCACTAGTCCTCTTCTGAAAATGTTTTTTCAAATTCTTCACCTTTTTGAGGCCTTATTCTGACGAGTCTATTGATACCATCTAGAATCTCTAGAATGTAGATGATTCTAGATTTTTTTTTTTTTTTTTTACTTCATTCTAGATATTTTTCTGCAGGAATTTTGATGCTACAGTTATTCAATTATTGATTGTGATTTGAAGTCTACTATTTTTTATTTATTTATTGCAGCCAGCTGTTTGTTCTCGTGAATTATGTTCTTTTGCCTTCCAAGATCTTGGAGTGATGAGTACAGCTACCACAGCCATGGCAACTGGTGCTGAGGTTAGTGAGTGCGCATTATTCATTTCACAGTCAGAAAATATCATTTGTTAATTGATTTTTGGTCGTAAATTAGATGTCAAGAATATTATAAAATAGTTAATCTGCAAAAAAAATTCATGGATATATTTGAATTTTCATTGAGATTTTTTTTTTTATGTTGAAAAAGAAACTAATGAACTTGTTTCATAGGAAGAATCCATTGTTTCCAATTATGGCTAGGAGATATTTTTATCATCAAAAATATTTCTTTTAAGTGGAAGAGTCCATTGTTATGGACAAAGAGAAAAAGTCACTCTGGTCATTATATAAATAGACTAGAATGTTGTTGCTCATTGCTACAATTTGTTATCTTTTATGTAGAGGTATAGCAATGGGGCAGGGCAGCCACCCCTGGGTTCAGGTATGGGGAGGCAGAAAATCTTCTTTTGGTTCACAATGCCTGGTTATTGATTATGCTCTTTTGTAGGATATAGTACAACTGTCCCTGGGTACTGTGTGCTCTCCTGGGCACTGTCTTTGCCCCTGGGCACTGAAAATCTTTGTTATGCCACAACTTTTAAGTAGAGATGAGCAACATAAGCTATACCATTTCATTCGGACATATATTGGGGTTATGTACACTGAATATGAAAGGTATATTGGATCTACACATGCAGATATGAGAAAAAACATAGTGTGACATGTTTTGAGCTTTACAAAATAAAACTCTGATTATTTTATAAATTGCATAAAATACAAAATTAATCCCCCATTTTATGCCCAGCGACTCATACTACTTAATTAAAATCTATTTTTTTAAAACAGTCCAAAACCTCATTTAAATGTGAAAAATTTTTTCTCCTTTCCATGACATTTTTTTCAGGCATATATTGGGGTTATATGTACAAAATATGAAATATTTAGCTCATCTACACGTTTAGTTATTAACAAAGCAAAAGCACGACTAAATCTGCATTACAAAGCCACAAACAGTGGAGGTTATATGTAAATATAAATATATTTATTAATCATTTGAGAAATCAGTTTATTACTTGATAACAATTGCAAAATGATTACCCATTATATTGATTGCCCACTTCAAGTATAGAGACTCAAAAACCTGCTCTATGAATGCGAAAATATCCTTTTCATACCATTTAAATCACACATAATTTAGGATTTTTCATACAAAATATGAAATGAGTATCTGATCTACACACTTGTTTACTTACAGCTATAGATCAATCATGAAGTATCAGTTTATTGCAAAATAACAATAAAAAGCCAATTCCCTCTCTTTATGACCAGGGTCATCTTACACTAAGATGCATTGATTCTGGAGGGACCAGTTTATTAACTAAAAACAGTAGAAAACCAATCCCCCACTCTATTGATCCCCCACTTCATGAACAGAGACTTTAAAAGCAAAAGAATATGAAAGGTGTGGCTGGTCTATCAACTTGGATATGAACATGAATATAGCATGACAAATTCAGTGGAACAAAGCCACAAACGCTGATGTTTAAATGTAGAGATTCTATTCAAAAATTTAAAGAATAATGACTGTAAGAGAATCTAAGAAGTTGCTTTGTTCCTACTTAGCTTTTATCTAATTTGGGGACATTTAATGAATATGCCGATATAATTTTCATTTAAGCTTTGATCAGATATGTAAGCAAAAGAATAATGTAACCAGATTGAAATATTTTGACAGCATCTTCTAATTTCCTTTAATTGTTCTGTTTTTATTTGATTCAAATATACTTATGAAAAAAATATATTTGAATAAATTTCATGCTGAAAGAATACTGACAAAACAAGTTTGATTGAAAAAAAAAAGAAAAAAAAAAAGAGAAATTTGTTTATGACTTTCCGTAACAAAATCAGCCAAGTGTAATGGATGCTCGACCTGGAAGATGGCCAAAATTGAGGCAAAAGAAATTTTAAAATATCTATTTGTTCCAGAAAATTATCTAAAGGAAAAAAAAAAAATATCAAGAAATATCTAGATGTTTCAGGAAATTATTTAGAAATTATCTAAAAATGCATTACATATTGAGCCTTCATTCAATGCACGCTATATCAAAATATAAAAATGACACTGAATATTTAAGGACTATAAAGTGAAAATATGGAAGTTGTTTTGTTTTTTTTAATTTTTGTGTTTTGAATGATTAACCTTCATTTCATTGAGAAAATTCTTTTATTTTTTCGAAATATTAACTTTTAAATTTATGTCTAAATATGGTTATTTAAAAAAGTACTTATGATAATTCTAGGGACTTGGCAAAATTTTGATATTTTGGATGAATGGTGAAAGTTGGATGTCTGAATCATATCAAATATCTGAAAATATCAAGATTTTGCAAAAAAAAATCTCAGAATATCTGAGCCCCATTAAAAAATATCTTAACTGATATCCAATAATTAAAAATGTTTTCTTATATCTAAATGCAACAAAAATATCTAAAGACGATTTCAATACAATACAAATCTCAATACAAAAAAAAATGTCTCAACTGATACCCAGTATCTAAAATTGATTACTTATATAAAAAGTATTCAAATTTACTTGTAAAATATCCAAGTTGACCATATTGAAAGTGAGTCTATTGCACGCATGTATATCCAATTAATCTGAAAATCGTTATTTTTGGTCTATTATGAGGGTTTACTGTATCTTACTAGAGGACTATTTCATTTTTTTTGATCACTTGTGTGGACAAGGATTTGATATTAGATCTGAAAAACACACACACAGATTTCAATTTATAATTCATTTTACTTTTATGTATATATAACAAAAATACCTTAAAAATCTATTTGTATAATAATATCCCTTGTATATGTCTATATTTTTGTGTGTGCAACATTTGTAAAGGGAGATAGCTATTAGATTTTAATTATAGAGTAGTCTCTCATTTTTTTTTTGTTTTTTGCAAGTGGATAAAAAAATTGGGTTTGTTCTTGTAAAATATAAACAAGAATATGCAGAGCAACATATTTTTCAAGTACAATGCAATTACAAAATTATTTAAATACTGCCATTTTTTTGATGGTGTGGGTAAAATAATCAATCCATGAGATTATTACTTACTGGTTACATATTTCCTTTGGAAATCCTTAATGAATTAGATTATTATCCCCATCCAATTTCAAAAGTAGTGCTTTTTTTTCAACAACATAAAAATCAGTGTAAATACAACTACCACCTAGTTATCAAAGTTGAATATTGTTCTGCTTGGTCAGTATTAACTGGGTAACCATTGGATCATTCCTAAACAAATCTTTGCAGTAGGGGATGGAATAGCTTGTTTCATCATGAAGGAGCAAGCAAGTCTGTCTGTAAGGTTACAACCATGCTATAAGTATCAGTACCTACCATTCTTTTCATTAACCTGTTCACCAGTCCAGTGTTACTTGTTTCAAAATAGTGTGATATTGATTTTTTCTTGCATACATTTAAATATTCTGTTGTACATATTAGTTGATTTGTATGAAAATAAAACCGTTTTAAACATGCAACAAAGACTTTTTTTTCTTATCTTTTTTTTTTTTAGAAAAAAACAGACATGTGTGGTACAATGTTAAAATATATACTTGGTAGTAAAGTGGTTAAAATTTTTGCTCAAATTGTAAATCTTATTTCTTTTTTCATTTAAAGAAAAATTTTGATCAAATTATTTAATATTCTAAAAATAAATTATTTCTGCTGTTTAAGGTGGTAGACTTGCTAATTTCCATGACAAGGACAGCCTGCAAATCCAAACGTCGTGAGATCATCTTTAATCCGTATCCAACTGTCATTGATCCAGACAAACCAACAGAATTTAGTCTTCATCCCAAGGTTGGTCCTTATTTATAAATCCTTTTTGTTTCTAATGATGTTGAATATTTTTTCTTGAATAAAAAAAATGTAATTTTTCATATGCCTTTCACTAACATTGTACACCGAGACACTATTGAACATATTTATTTGTTTATGATTTTTTTTCTATAGATCTACAGTATTGCCCATAAATGAGTACACCCAATCACTTTTTATTAAAAAAGTTAATCTTCTAAACCATACATAGTTGGATTTCATTATTTGTAGTGGAACATTACACATACAAAATTATCAGGTATTATTTATGACCAAACTCTTCATCATCAGAACTCTGCAGAAAATGAACTGTCTATAAAAAAGGTACAATGGGCAATTACATATTTTATTTGATATCAGATTCTCTCTCTAAATCTTTGTCTTGATTGTACATTACGTCTCATTTGAATACTTAAGAATCTCTAAATAAATCTTGAAATATCAGATATCCCCTGTTTTACGAAAGTTAGCTTTATGCTACTTCATTCTAATAAGGATTATGAGCCACCTTAGCAGTGACTGTGAGCATCTGGGCATTGCATTAATTCATTTTGGGCAAAATATTTCAGCTTAAAATTTCAAAGATACATTTCCTTGGTAAACTTTTTAGAAATTTTAATGAAGTTATCTGTGACTCGCAAAGATACAAACTTGTCATTGAATGTTGATATACTGACCTGCTTTGTAACGTAGCAACAATATCAACTCAGGATGAAAATAACTTGATAAGGGAATGCAAACGGTGTGTTCAATTTGGGAAAAAAAAGAAAAGAAAAAGTCCTCCGATTGTACAGTGGGGAAGTGGAGACATCAGTTGTATTTTGTCTGTCTGTCTGTTTTTATTCTCCTTTATTTTACTTGTGCAATTTGTTTGACTAGACTAAATACTGTTCTAATGGGGAAAATAGATTGCTGACCTAAAAAAGAAATAGAAAGATAGATGATTATCAGATAGCATTTAATGTTTTTAAAATCGTTTTAACTCCAATTTTAACACTGTTAGAGAAAAGGGGAACTAATGTTGAAGAAGAATGTCAGGCTACTGTAAAAAAGGGTTAATATCAAAAATGGGGTGCAAGTGGAAGAAATGAGTTAATATTTGAAAAAAGTTGGGCTAATCTCCAAAAAGAGGGATAGTTGATGTGAAAAGGAGTCAGATATTTAAAGAAAAAAAGTTTAAAGAAAAGGTATAACGTTAAAAATGGTGGATCAATGTTAAAAAAAAGCCGTAATGTTAAAAAGGTGGTTAATGCTTAAAAATTGTGCAAATAGTAAAAAAAAAAATGAAGGGCATTTGGGGTTGATGAAAAAGTTAATGCTAAAAAGGGGATGAGTTCCCCTTGGATTTTGACCGAAAATGAGAAAAGTTCACCCATTTGGCCTCTTAGAATAAAGAGAGAACAAATTCATTCTCGATTTTGAGAAGCACAAAACCTGATGTCAAATCCTGAAAGTGATACATAATTTCCTCATTGAATTCGATATTAACCCCTGAAACTGAAAAAAAAAATCCCATTTTATTTTGACCCCTAAAAATAAATAAATAAAAATTTTCTTGCAATTTTGAACGCTAAAAATGAGAAAAAAAATTACCTCTCAATTTGGACTCCTAGGAATGGAAAGAAAATTTCCTCTTGATTTTGAATACTAAAATCAAAAGTACGTGTACCCTCTCAATTCTGAATGTTTATCTCTGGGAAAGAAAATAATCTCCATCTTTGATTTTGAAACCAAAAAAAGGAGAAAAGAAATTCCACTCCATTTTGACACTTGAGAGAAAAATAAAATTTCCGTCAATTTTTCCCTATAAAAGTGAAAAAAAAAATCATTCCCTCGATTTTGACCTCTAACAGTAGAAAGAAAAAAAATTCCCTTAGATTTTGACTCCTAAAAGTAAAAAAAAAAAAAGTCCTCTTGCATTTTAAGCCTTGAAAGTAAAAGAAAAAGGTTCCCCTTGAATTTGAAACTACCCTAAAAGTGGAAAAAAGAACATGTAAGTAAAAATTTGTTACTTAACTTTGGCATTAATCTGAAATGAATATTGCTTCTGTCAGACAGTAGTAGGAATCAACATTCTAACATTTGATGTTTTGCAAAAGAAACCTTTTTTTGTTGAATATAGATGCTGGTTAATTAAAAACAAAGCGTTCCTTGTTTTATGAGGTTGTACATGTATGTATGTTATCTTGCCATTACTTTGAACTTGTCCACTTTTGGGAGGAGGAAAGGGGTGATCTAATTTAGTTCTGAACAACAAATATCATTCATATAGTGACTGACAAACTCCGCCCATTGATATTTATTGAATTAAATGAAAAAAAAAATGTGACCACCCCTCAATTTTAACCCCCAACAGTAGATAAAAAAAATATTCCCTTGGATTTCTCAGAGTAAAAAAAAAAATACCCCTTAAATTTTACCTTAATAGTGACAAATCTTCTACCTTGATTTTGACCCCTCATCATAATTATCAGTCTTTCAATATCCATCGTTGGAGATACACCCTCCCTAGGATTCGCCTCACATCTCCACTGTGGGCGTCATGGAGCCAGTACTTTCTGAATTTGTCTAGCTCTTCTCTCCATCTAATACTCTACTGGCCTCAGTTTCGCATGTGATCTCTGGGGATTCCATCGGTTGTCAGCCATTTTTGCAACATGGCTAGCCCACTGCCATTTGAGATTTTTAATGGATTCTATGATGTCCCTGACCCCTGTCTTCTTCCGGATGTACTGTACTATCTAGTGGTCTCTCCATGTGAGACCCAGCATAATTCTTTCATGTGCGTATTGTATGGTTCTCAATTTGCAGATTTGTCTCTTGGTTTGGTTCCAAGTTTCAGCTCCATAAGTGACTATTGGGAGGATGCATTGGTTGTACATCCTTTTTTTTTTTTTTTTCAGGATTAATGGGATTTTCTTATTTTTGAAGGTTGAGCTCGCTCTGCCAAAGGCTTGCCATCCTAGTGTGATTCTTCACTTGATTTCTTCTTCTTTTGAGGGTCTCATGGAGATTCATTATCCTAGGTAGATGTAGTGATTTACTTTCTCCAGTTCTGTGTCCTTGATTTATATCTTAGTGTTTTCATCCCCAATGTGGTTGTTGCACATGATCTTCGTCTTGCTGAAGTTCATATGTTGGCCAACTTTTTTGCCCTTTTCATTTAGTTCATCTCGCATTAGTTAGAGCTCATATAAGTTCTCTGCAAAAAGGCGATGTTGTCTGCAAATCTGAGGTTGTTTAGATATTTTCCGTCCATTCTGATTCCTGTACTCTCCCAGTCTAGTCTTCTGAAGATCATCTCAAGGCAGGTTATAAAGAGTCTGGCTGAACTGGTATCATCTTGTCTTACTCCTTTCTGGAGCTGAAAGGGGTCTGAGTCTTTATGTAGCTTAATAAAGGAGCTGCTATGATTGTATATATGTTTCAGCACTTCAACATATACTGGATCTATACCTTGTCAAGTGATGGTCTCCATAACCTAAAGGATTTCCTTAAAGGCCTTTTTGAAGTCGATAAATGCTACAGCAAGATGTAGTTTATATTCTGCTGCTTTTTCTTTCGGCTGAATTATCAAATGTAAGTGGTCCATGGTCGAGTAGCTTCTTCTAAAGCCAGTCTGCTCTCATGGATGGTTTTCATCAAGTGTTTCTGTGATTCGGTTGGTGATGATTATTGTGAAAAGTTTGTATATGCAATTGAGTAGTCTTGTAGGCCTGAAGTTGTTGAGGTCTTTGGGGTTTCCTTTTTTACATAAAAGGATTATGACTGCAGTGTTCCAATCATCTTTCAGATTCTGCCCCCCCCCCCCCCACTCAACATTATTTTATTACATCATCTAAAAGTAAGAGATCATTTTTACCATTGATGAATAATCATGTAAATAGATCAGGCCCCCTGCCTCCCCGGAATTCAACCCTCCTAAAAATATATTTTGGTTTTGGGTAGTTTTCGAAAATTAATTTGCTAAAAACATTTCCTAGGAGCCAAATCATTACCTAGAGAAATTTTCATGGATTTATGTCAAGTAGTTTTTGTGTTAAGCAAGTAAATACAGACAGTTGAATGGACTTCTGGCAAATTATGATAAGATTTGAATTTGTGTTAACAGCACGGAGAATGGGATTTGCAATCTTACTGTGAAAGTTTGCATTTACTTCAGACTATTACCTGTGGGAAAGTCATTTATCCATCTTCCTCCACTATTACCACCATGTTGTGGGCCAGAATGGCAGGGTAAGTCCCACCATCCCCTATGTCTTACAATGCTTTAAGGAAGGCTTATATTCTCTATTGTACTTTGAAATGCTGATTTTCCTTTTATTTTTTCTTTTAAATTTATAATAATGTACTTGGCTACGATTATCCTTTCTTTCTTTTTCTTGAAATTTTGTTTCTACTTTGACTCTGCTGTAGCCCTACGTCAAAGTAGGGGTGAAATATCAGGAAAAGGGGGTAAAAAAAAAGGTTATTGTAGCCAAATCCGATGTTTTTATAATCTGTTTATTTTCCTTACCAGAAAAAGATGTTTGTCAAAGATGATATAATCTACTTCTGGCTTGCTAGACCAGTCAGAGCTACTTAAGAGCCTCCTTAACTCTTTAGAGATATGTTCCCTACTCATGATGCTGGACAGTGGGTTTAACTTTCCTAGTTTGAATTCAGAGTTGTCCCTCTCTCAAGAGACCAGTCTGCCTTTATGTTTAACCCATAGCTGAGAGGAGATAGATTCATACCTTTCCCAAGCACGTAAGAGCAAAGTAAATGTAAACTGTCTTGGCTGGAGTTTGCACTGAGTTCACTGATTCAATTCACCTTGACTTGTTTTTCTATTCCCATAATATCCATTACTTGTAATTTTTTGTTCCTCTTTAATTCTCTTCTTGATTCAGAAATAATTAAAAAATATCTGATTTTTGATTCTTCAATCTTTGCTTAGCACAAAGATTACAAAAAGGTGGAGTCAATTATGAAAGCATTTCCGACAATGTCTGAGATGCTATGGTGCACTGGGAAAGATCTGAAGACAATCATGGATGAAAAAAATCGGATGGCTTTCCCTTTACTTCAGTGGTAAGTAGAATTGTATAAGTTTTACCTGGTTTATTTTCCCCCAAATTAAAATTGATGAGAGTTAAATCTCCTGAGGAGGCTAGTTTTACCCAAACAAGGTTATAGAGTTAGCTGTTTATTATGATTGCAGATAATGGTAATGGATGAGAAATTTTTCAACTCCTACAATGTGAACATCAGTTCTTCAAGAATAGATATTTATACACAAAATGTGGAAGACATCCTTTCGTTTTATTACTGATGTTTATAACTTTTGTTCTTTCTCCTTCATGTTTTATTAATGATGGTAATTTCCAACCATTGGTGTATAGGATGGGAGATAACTCTGTCGGACTATCAAAATCAATTAAGGATTATCTCCCCTATGATTGAAGCAGTAATTATTGATCTATCTTAAAAAGGTGCCAGAACAAAAATGAATTCCGATAATTATTCTTTTCTTTTAAAAATTTCCTGAGGAGCTACAAGGAAGTGACCAAAAGGCTTAGACTTAGCTTTGATTGAGTTGCTCCAAACAGCCTTATGCAAATAGTGTGGGAAGTGAGAATGTAAATTATTTTCTTTCTGAAATTGTCCTTCTGTGGGTTTCAATTGGTTAAAAAAAAAAAAAGATGAGATTGTCAGGTGAATCGGTCTATTCTATATTCGTGCCACTGACTCTATTTTTTTTTTTTTTTTATTCATGGATTGTCAAATTTAGCACATTTATTTATTTATTTATTTTATTTTTATTTTCTTATTTTTTAGGTCTTTTTGCTTTTTGCATAAAAAGTGGAAGCCCTTAATCAAAGAGGGACAAGATTTGATAGAAAAGCGAGTTAGGTTGCAAATCAATTAAAAAAAACTGTACAAGAGTCAACAGTTGTATTCACTGGAAAGAATTTGATTAATGATTTTGAATATAATCAATTTTATGAACTTTAAAACACAATTAGTTCTCATATAAAATAAAGTTTTCTTTTTCTGTTGTATAATAAGCCGTATCGAACTGAATTATTTTACAAATGCTTGTCTACCTAGGCGTCTCTCTCTCTTGCCTACCTTGGCCTCTCTCTCTCTCTCTTGCCTACCGTGGCCTCCCTTTCTCTCTCTTGCCTACCGTGGCCTCCCTTTCTCTCTCTTGCCTACCGTGGCCTCTCTCTCTCTCTCTCTTGCCTACCATGGCCTTTCTCTCTTGGCTACATCACCCTCTCTACTTCTGTCTATATTGTTAACCTTCCTGTCTCTCCCTCTTCTTCTTGCTTCCTCTCTATGTTGAACAAAAGTATCAAGTTAAATTCTCTTTTCAGGATTATCACCAGCAATCGCTCCCATATCGTCAAACTGCCGCCTGCTGATGTAAGAAATTTCTCATCTTTCTTCAATTTGAATACTCCGTAGTTGGGTACAAAAAGGAAAATTGGCCCTTCTAAGTGCAAGGCATTTTTTTTGCTCTTGATATGAACATGATTCAAGGGTACTGATTCTAAATCTGCTGTATTTTTTGTCATAACCACACAACAGCCCATTTAAGTAACCTCGCATGATACTCATAACGTGTTCATTTTATTGTAATAATCTTTGGATCATTACTAAGAAAAGAGATTTTAGAAAATTCTGATATAACAATTATTTCTGTAACAATGTCAAACCATTTTGCCGTAAGGAAATAATGAGTGACTTTTATGTGGACTTTATAATCCACATCCTTTCCAACAGTGTAACTTGTGAATTTGCCTCTATCAGGCATGAAGAATTACAGCAAGAATGGGAAGGTGGGTTTATGTGTATCTTACAATGGAATTTGAAGTACATTATCAACAGAATATGGATTGTTGATTTAATTCTTGGTGGA
This sequence comes from Thysanoteuthis rhombus, assembly GCA_963457665.1. NCBI lineage: Eukaryota > Metazoa > Mollusca > Cephalopoda > Oegopsida > Thysanoteuthidae > Thysanoteuthis > Thysanoteuthis major. The sequence continues at coordinate 52,579,448 of OY735209.1, forward strand.
AATATATCTACATATACATGCATGGCTATGTCACAACTCCATAGCATATATGTCTGTATATATATGTGTATGTATGTATGTGTTTATATTTATGTATGTGTCTATATATCTATATATGTGTGTATACATCTATGTAACTATGTGTGTGTGTGTGTATGTATCTATGTATGTGTGTATATCTCCATATATGTGTCGTTATATATATATGTGGTACAAATCAGGCTAGCAGTATAACATAATATAATAATATATCAATAATATAAAGCCACCTCTGAGATGTAATTGATTTATTTCATAGAGTGCTCAATACATACAACTTTTTACTAATGAAGTTAAGTTGTTATAGAGTAGAGCTGGAAATAAATAGCAGAATGTGGATTCGCTACACGAACTAGCTCTTGTTTATATATATATGTATATATATATATATATATATATATATATAATGAAATGAGGATTTACGTTTATGTTTTTGTCCTGTTTGGGCATTTTGTGTAGTGGTTGGTATTGCTTGCTATATTTTGATATATTTGATAGGGTTGTATGCCTGCTGGTGGTTATAAATTATAAACCATGGGGTATGGAGTGAGTGTTTACATTATTAGTGGTTGTTTCTATCAGCTTGTTTTTGGTGTGTATCCTCTGTGAGTATGTTTTATTCTCACTTGAATTTACTCCCTCATGCTAGGATCCTTTTTTACATGACCTTGTGGATAGTTTGATTATATTTGGTTTGGTGTACTTCTTGTCTACTGTAATTATGTTGATTGGATCGTTTTTAAGGTTGCTATGTGAATGAAATATCTGTTAATTTGTTTTTAGTGTATCTGCGTGTGGGTTATTGAGATATGTTTGTTTATGGAAATTATGAGCAGTGACAGCAATTCAATTCTAATTCATTTTTTCTGTTTAATAATTGTGGTTTCAGTATTTTTGCACATGTGTGTTTGTTTTATTATCTCCTATTTTATGATCTGTTTGAGATTGTTATCATTCAGTCAACAGTAATTTATCAAGAGTGATGTATTATTTTCATATTTTTCATAAGTAAATGACGTATGATTGGCTAATCCATTTGAAAAAAAATGTGTCCTTAGATATGAAAAACTTCCGAACCGCTGGTCTAGATGTCAGAAATTGCTATAGAGGATTTCAAATGAAATAAGGAATATTTTTATTCAATTCATTGATATAAAATAAACAATATTTAGAATAAAATATTTTAGGGAAATGTTGATTATGGATGCATTTAATTTATTTATGTAATATATTTTCTAGATTTGGTGTATGTCTGATGAATATAGATCTTCCAGAGGGTTTTTTTTGAGTCAATCTAGATATGAACTTAGAAATAAATTTGATAACACTTCTCAGGTATATCAATGCAGTCCTTCGTTGCTTTTTAGAAGGGGGAACTTTAAAAAAGGAAAAAATTACTTTAATCAAAAGCAGTTTCTTCTTATCATGTTATATAACATTGTGTAGAGAAGGCTGTCCTGATTGTAAACTTGCAAACGCTCACACAATTGATGTTAAAAATGGTGCAGAAATAAAACAATTCAATTCATTCACAAAAATAATGATATGATTAATGTATTTATGTCTGTTTTTCTTTCCTTATTAATATTTTTCTTTATTATCAGCTGCTAACTGTTTACCTCAGTAGTCTGTGAAGGTTCATTTTCCAAGCTCTCATTGATCAAAAACCTATTCCATTTAACCATGGCTCAGAAATGATTGAATGCTTTAGTTTTGATGTCTTCCAATGAGTCCAACAAAAGTCTTTATTCTAAATATTTGCACATATGTTATGCTTGTTTCAATATAAATTTCCCTATCAATAAACTATATTTACAATGTTTGTTTCAATATAAACTTACTGTCCAGATCTCATATAATTTCAACATGGTGGCCCAAAAATTATTGGTGGTGAAGTGACCATTTTGGTCCTTATCTGACCCTTCCAAGCAATCAGAAAATATGGGATACATATGTCCCAGGAGTCTTGAAAAGGTTAAATGAGCAACAGTAATTAGATTTTTCTAAGCAGAACCCTATTTCTTTGTGTGCAAATAACACTTGTATAATATGAGTACTTTGGCATTACACTTCCATGTATGTTTCTGCTTCATGTCCCAAATCTGCACTACTGCAGTTACACAGGTGCTAACTATTAAGTTGTGTATTGTTACATTGGTAATCATTTTGATTTCATCAAATGAAAGCCCTACTTTTTTATATACCTTGTTCACTCAATTTGAAGCCATTGTTTTTAAATTTAGTTATTTTTTTATTTAATCATTTTAATTATTTCTTAAGTGTTGCACTTGTTTCACCAAAGGCAAATAAATATAATGTTCCTCAAAAATTGTGGTGAATCCTTTCAACCTTCAGTCCTTGCACCTGAGCTCCTGGGGAGAAAAGCTAAGATTAATCAAAAAAAATTTCATTCACTGAATACTGAAATGTTTTATCGAATTCATTTCATTTTTACATTTTGTTACCTGCATAAGTAAAATATATTTCTCAATGAGGTTGGGGTTGGGAGTTGCATCTCCTGTTGCATCTAATTGGCTTGATTTTAGTAATGTATGAAATTTTTCTACATTCATTTGAGTATAACACGCCTTCCCTATTCATTGCACTGATTTGGATATAATATTTTTCATATTATAAGTAAAGAAACATGGTAGTATCAAAGATTTTACTGATTTGGTAGGATTCACATTTATTCAACTTATGCCTCAAAGTCAAGTTCTTGAAGAGTGGGACACAGCAATCATAATGCTATTATACAAAAAAGAAAAACCCTAAAGACCTCAACACCTACAGGCCAATAAGCCTACTCAAATGCATGATCAGTGATCACAAATCAAATCACCAAAACGCTAGATGAAAATCGACCATGGGAACAGGCTGGCTTCAGAAAAAGCTACTCAACCATCGACCATCTCCATTCAATAAACCAACTATAAGAGAAAGCAGCAGAGTATTAAAAAGCCACTAGCTGTGGCGTTTGTTAACTTTGAGAAAGACTTTGATTCGGAGGAAATCCTTAGTCATTGAAGCAATATTACAACAGGGTGTAGACCCCATATATGTCAGAGTACTGCAACATATCTACCCACACAACAGCTCCTTCATCAGGCTACATAAGGAGTCTGAGCCTCTTTCAACTAGAAAAAAAGAGTGAGCCAAGGTGACGCCAACTCACCCAAACTCTTTACAGCCTTCCTTGAGATGATCTTCCGAAACTTAGAATGGGAACACAAAAGAATAAGGATAGACGGAGAAGACCTAAGTGACCCCAGATTTGCTGATATTGTCTTCTTTGCTAAGAATCTTCACAATCTCTAAATAATGTTAGACGAACAAAATGAAGCAAGCAAGAAAGTTGGTCTCCTCCTGAACTTTATCAAAATGAATATCACATACAATAAGCATGTTGGGGACAGACACAACAATCGAAATGAAAAATGCAAAGCTGGAGAAAGGAGACTACTACATCTACTGAGGACAATGAGTATCCATAAAATCATCAAAAGAAGAAGAAATAAAGTTAAGGATCACACTGGGTTGGCAAGCTCTTGGTAGAGCAAGCTCAACAAAAAAAATCCCACTAGTCCTAAAAACCAATGCACCCTACCAATAGTCACATATGTAGCAGAAACATGGAACCCAATCAGAAAATTGACCCTCAAACTTAAAACCATGCAAAGTGCACATGAGAGAATCCTGATCAACTTCACATGGAGAGATCAAAAGACATAGAAACTGTTAGAAAACTCAAATGGCAATGGGCTGGACATGTTGCAAAAATGACAGACATCCGATGGACATCACTCTCACCATGTGGATCTCCAGGGATTAAGTGCGAGGCTGTAGCTGACAGAAAATAAGATGGCATGACAAGCTAGATAATTTCAAAAAGTATTGGCTTTATGATGCCCATGATAGAGGGATCTGGCAAATCTTGGGGAAGATCTATGTACAATGTCAGATACTAACTGACTGATGATGATGACATTTATCTATATAATAAAGTGACATTTTCTGCTTGTTTCTCTGTCCATAACAATGGGCTCTTCCACTTGATGGTAAAAATTTTTCTGATAAAAATATTATCTAAACACCATTTGAAACAATGGACTCACCCACTATTGTAATGGAGACTAATGAAAGAAAACTCAGCATTTTTGGTCTTTTTTGATGAGATCTTACTTTTAATACTTACTTTAATTTTTCTTCTATCCATCATGGGATAAGTGTTTAATTTCTTTAATTAGTGGTGTTGTGTTAAGAGAAAGAAGTGAGGAGACACATTTTGAAACCATATGGTTTGAGTATTTGGACATACACAGGCTAATTTCTTTTATTTGTGAATTCTTCAAATAAAGAATTTTTGTACACTGTAGACTCATTATAATATGGAAATCGAGGGTCCAAATTTTCTACTGTATTATAAGTTGGTCCACAATTTTTCTATTTTTCCAAATCTTGATCCAAGACCCTCCCCCAACTTTTTCAAGACCAACCCTCGTGAATGAAGTGAAAATTGTGGGGGTTGGGACAAGTCTGACAGAAATAAATATAAAATATTTTTGACACCTCACTAGAAAGTTACATTTTGACTAAACTTAGACTATATGTAGCAAGTGTCTACATCAGAAGGTTTGATAATATTTGAGAAATCTTTTTAGTGATAGATGAAAAGGAATGAGGCAATAAGTTTTTGTCTAATTCTTTTCCTTTTTACACTTGGTGTAACCTGATTCTATTTTTTATTTAGCTATCCTTTTTAGAGCCAAATTTAAGATTTTGAAAATTGGGGTGGATGCACATCTTATAAGCCATTCTACATCATATCAGGTCTACAATGTAGTATATAGATAGTAAGGGATACTGTTCCCCCTCCTCCAAAAAGTAAGAGAATGCTGTTCCATATGTTCTCACAGCATTACACCACACTCTTTAGTATTTACCATTTTCTGAAATTACTTTTCCTTTCACTGCATATTTGGCTTTTCTTCCATTGCAGCAACTCAAATTCATGCACACCAATCACCAATTCCTCCTTCTGAGTGCCGCTCCTGCCAAAGAAGAGATTTTCCGTGCAGCCAGAGCCAAATATAGCAGCACATTTGCCTTCCAGTAAGAAAATTAAATTCACTTTGCTTTTGTAATTCCTACAACTGTAAACATAAATAGATCTCCCTCATTTACAGAGTTTTTGATGCAGCCCTATGAATTATTTTTGCATATATTGACCACTAACTTATATTCACTTATACAGATAAGTTTAAATAAAAAAAATTAGTTTAAATCATTTCTTGTTTATGACCTCTAATCAAACATGTATTAATAAAAGGTAGCTACTTAAACAAATTGATATTTTTGGAAAAAAAATAGCCCACCTAGAGCAATGGCACTATTGTCCCCTAAGAATTCACAAAACGATTTTTGTTTTCTTCATTCTTAAAAGCAAATATACAGATATCTCCCACTCTTCAGAAGTAAAGCTCACCTATAAAAAAACCTTTTGAAAGCTAAAATCATGTAAAGCAAATAAGCAATTGCCATTAAATATATCCCAGACTAACAAAATAATGATGGTGGTTTATTAGGCTGATTCATTGGAGCCTTGGGGGGAGATATAAGAGACTGGGGCATGTTGTTTAAAGAAAAAATAGCATTCAGTGTTTGTTTGGCAGAATGTCGTTATAGTGGCAGTGCACACCCACTCCCTCTATAATAACACTCTGCCAAACAAGTGCTGACTACTATTTTTTTCTTTTAGCAGCATCAACAAATTTGATAACAAATTAAAGCCTCTCTAATCAAAGTCACCACTATGTTTAAACCAAAGAGCACAAAACCATCAGTAAAATCTTTGATGAAACATAGAACCTCTGGGGAAAAATGCAGGAAGTTGAAGCAACAAGAAAGAAAATTGAAACAACCAAAACTAAATAAAATCATCCAAAAAAAAACAAAAGGAGACACGTGACTGTGATCATTGAAACAATTCTCATAAAAGGTTGGGGCTTCAAAACTTTTACAAAACCCTCAACACAGGACAGAAACTAGTAAATAACATACTAGAAGGAACCTAACAACAGACAGGGACTGTTTCGTTGAAAGTGCCCAAGAATTCTACCAAACACTCTACTCCTCCAAACAAGGAACACAAAACAACAAACAGGATGTGCAACACACAGGCCATCAGTTCAAGGACTTCCCAGAAGTTATACCATGGGAAGAAAAACAAGTCATCGCACAAACAAAACAGGAAAGGCCCCTGGACCAGATAACACCATCGATCTACTCTACAAAGCTGGTAAAATCATTACTAGTAAAATCCCAGAAGATTGGAACACTGCAATCATAATACTGTTACATAAAAAGGAAAAATGATAGACCTCAACAACTACAGACCAATAAGTCTACTAAACTGCAAACTTTTCACCTTTTCATAAAATGCCACAGCTAGTGCTAGCTTTAAATCTCTAGTCATTGGAGCAATATTGCAACAAGGTGTAGACCATGTATATGTCAGTATACTGCAACATATCTATCAACACAGCAGCTCCTTCATCAGGCTACATAAAGACTCTGAGCCCTTTCAACTAGAAAAAGGAGTGAGCTAAGGTGACACCAGCGCACACAAACTCCTCACAGCCTGCCTTGAGATGATCTTACACCAACAGACTGATGATGGTAATGATGATGACACTTATCTATATAATGAACAGTGACTTTTTCTGTTTCTCTGTCCATAATGATGGACTCTTCCCCTTGAAGGTAAAAGTTATTTCTGTAGAAATTCAATAAGTCATTGATGCTTTCACTTTACTAGGTATAGATCCTATGTATGTTAGAGTATTGCATCATATACACTATCAGAGTAGTTCCTTTATCTGGCTACATAAAGACTCGGAGCCCTTTCAGCTCCAAAAAGGGGTAAGACAAGATGATACCAGCTCACCCAAACTCTTTACAGCCTGCCTTGAGATGATCAGGAACCTAGACTGGGAAAACAGAAGAATCAAAACAGAGGGCAAATATAACCTTGAAGAACAAGATCACATCAGTCCCAAAAAGAAGTCTACAACCAATACATCCTCCCCAGAGTCACCTATGAAATCTAACTGAAAGACTGACCCTCAAACTGAGAAGCATGCAACATGCACATGAAGGAATCAGGCTAAACGTCACATGGGGAGATTACAAGGTATCACAACATATTAGGGGAAAAACAAGAATCCGAGATTTCATAGAAGTCATCAGGAAACTCAAATGGCAATGGGCTGACCATGTTGCAAGAATGGCTATCAACTGCTTGACATCACGACTCACAACAGAGATCAAATGTGGAACCAAGGCTGGCTGGATATGATATGGCAAGACGAACTGGACAGGTTCAGAAAATATTGGCTCTGCAACGCCCACGATAGATAGATATCGGGAAGGTCGATTTGACTGATGATAGAGGACTGATTATGATGATGATGATAATGATAGTGATGATAACCATAAGTAAAGATAGAAATTGGGACAATTACATTCATTGTTATAAACAACTTTAAATTATAATTTTTTTTAAAAATTCAATTTAAGTAAAGTGTTTGGGACTGATTTTGATAACAATAACTGTTTGATAACATTATCTGTATTTATGATAAACAGCTTCCTCCATATAAGAAACTTTATACCAAAACCTGTCAACATGGGTTTGTTCAGTTTTCAAGTTGGTCTGGCTGCATCATGTGTACAGGCCACACCAATGAAGCAAGAGGGTTGAAAATTTGAACATTTATCATATCTAGAAAAAACATTTTATTTTTGTTTTACCCTCTGAAAATTTCCCCTGTAAATAGGTTTTCTAGTGGGAGGTTCCATTTTCAATGTAAGTTTTTCTTAATTGATACCTTAGTTTGTGTCTGGGAGTATTCACACTTGTTTTTTAGAAATTCTGACTTTTTCAAGGTAATCTCTGCCCAAGAAAAAGCAAGAGAAGTAACTTGGTTATTAATCATCCCTATTTCCAATTTTTTTTATATTCCGCTCAACTGAATGTTTTTGTTTTTTATTGTTTTATTTGTTCTTTTTCATCTTTTGTCAGTTATTGTTTTTATCGCTTCTTCTTTTTCTCTTCTTCTGTCAGTTATCACTTTTAAATCCTTTTGTTTGTTAATGTTTTTAGCAATAAACATTTTTTTTGATGCTTTCATCAGTTATTGCTTTTATCAGGTTTTTTTCTCTTTCCTTTTGTCAATTATCATTTTCTCAGTAATTTTTTCTCCATCCTTTCGATGGTTAATGGTTCTATCAATTATATCTCTATCCATCATTTTCTCAGTTATTGATTTTATCAATTATTTTTTTCCATTTCAGCGGGTCCAGTATAGAGAACTGGCATTCTATTCTTAGGGTAGGTCTCTTGAATGCCTCAGGGACAAAATATCAGGTAAGACACACTTCTTATCAATCTACAGCCATAATTTAACCTTTTTAGTTATTTGATCTGTAACGCAACCATACAAGAGACATGCAAAGATTTAGATAAACTTTGGATATAATTAGAAACTTTCATTCACAAATTTAAAAAAAATTTTTCCCCAAATAATCAATCTTTTAAAAATTGAAAAATGAAAATTGAATAAAAAAATTATCTTTTGAGACTTGAACGATTAAAACAATTTCTGGAAAATTCTGGCCATTTTTATCCCCATGTGCTTCAGCAATAAGATTGTTGTTTATATTGTAATTTGAATGTTCATCCAAATTTATTTGGAGTCTTAAATTGGACAAATTTAGGTGCCCGATTGATTCAAATTTTCATCAGAGATACAAGGCTGAAAAACACTGTCCCAAATCACTGGTACTTTCCGTTATGCAAAGTGACGGGTAGGCTGCAGACACGGCCCACTTCTTGCTCATCTTCTTTATTCACACTTGGTGGAGACAGTGTTACTTATTCACTCCCTTTAGAGACATGGATTCATTGTACTTTCTTGTATTATCACAAACAGTGGTTTCCCACCAAAGTGGTGCTTCTTGTAATAGCAAGGAATATGCGGTGTTATCAGTGAATAAAATTAGTCTTATTTCTCTCATTTATTATTATTTATACACTCTTATAATGTTATTTATATCTATGTATTGCATCATGAATGCATTTTGCGTTTTGGGCATCAATGAAAATGATGTTCACACAAATGCGTTTTTTTTTTTGTTTTTTTTTACCCTTGTTTTTCAAGATGAACGGTGCTGCTTATGGCAAGGGAATTTATCTCAGTCCAATCTCAAGTATTTCATTCAGTTATTCCAAAATGGGTCATGGCTTCTACACTGTCCAACGGGAAAGCACAAATCCGAATCCAGTCCAGGTAAGGATGATGTCTAATGACTCTTTGTGAAGTAGGAATAGAAAGAAGACTATGTAATGGGGCGTGTCTAAATTAAAAAACCAAAGGAGGTATTTTGATATGGGTCATATCAAAGAAGCTCAAGGGAAATTTTAAAATCATGAGGATCATCATCTTCCTTGGCGCATTTTGCACTTTCGTTTTGTGTATACATTGTGTAATCATGAATCTGGACAATGAAAAGATAGAAAAAGAGAGAAATGAATACATTTTTCCATACTGAACTGGTAAAAATGGTCAAGATTAAAACGTATTTCCTGGACAAAAACAGTGAAAAAGAAAAAAAAATCCATTTTCATATATACACTAGATAACGATTGTTTGTCTGGTAATCTGCTTTTTTCTCAATCCTTGAAGTGTGTAAAGATTATGCCTGGTAAAGTGCTGAAATAATGTCCAATCAGGTTCATTTTAATCCTATATAACACCTTTTGCAAATCTACTTCCAAACACCAAAAAGATAGAAAATTGTATAATTTTGAATTACACTACATACAAAGATTAATGATCATATTTTTCTACGCAGTGTAATCCATGAAATTAAGTAAAATCATTAGTATTAAGATTCAAACTCATCTTTACTCTTTTAGCACAAAAGCAAAAACATTTTGAAAAATGCCATATTATCATATATACATTAAATATCAACTGTTTGTCCTGTAATCTTTTCTGTTAAAAATGAGTATTTATGAGCAAGCTATTTTGCTCTGTGAAATCAGTTGGAGCCAGAAGTCTACAATGATATCCTTATCCTGATGTTATATATATAAGAATTGGGGTGTGGTCACAAGCACTGGGAAAAAAAAGCTTTCTTTATTCAGCTCAATAAACTGTTTAATATATTACATATCACTACCCTTTCCCATTGCTTGCCACACTTAGTATTTCTTATAATTATTTAGATTTCCATATTATCATATATACATTAAATATCAACTGAACTTCCTTTCATTCGCAACTAAATGGAAAAGACTAGAACCAAAGGTTTATATCAGATTGGTAATGTGATGTTGAGTACTGGAAAATTGAGAAGTCTTACGAATGAAAATCTCTATAATTTACGTCAGAGACAAACCATAAGTGTATGCAAGCAGTGGTCATGGATGACCCTTATTCACGTGTGTGTAACAAGATAGAAGCCTATCCCCTTCTTCCTTTAGGTTACCTAGGATTTTATCAGCATTATTATGCTATGTAGTGCAAGTAAAATTTTACAAGTATTAATTTTATTTTGGAAAAAGTATAAAGGAATTCTAGGTAAGAAAGTATTTTTGGTAGTTGAGTTAAGGGTAGAATTTGGTTGTTTTTATGATCTAAAGGTTTGTCAGGTAGCCAAATATCAGGTGTGTTGGCGGTTATCCTAGAATTTGACCTGTGATTGGTCTGAGGGTATTACCTGTTATGGCTTGCAGTAAAACCAAATCTCAGTTAGCTAGGAATTCTGAGAAAAGTTTTCAAGTTAGTTGAACTCAGGACTGTCCCAGCAGAGAGACTTGCTTCCTGCCCCCTCCCTTGTAGGATGAGGGGAATGGCATTTGAAAACTATTGTTGATTATAGTAGCCCCTGTGAAAATTTACTGAAGTCTCCCTCTTCATCTTCCTCAGTTACCCGAGTCTATAGTGAGGTATTGTTGGAAAAACAATGTAGCCCATCAAATATGAATTAATGAAATTCACATCTTTTGGACAAGATGGTTGTGTGAATTCATTATACGTAATTGCACGCAATATCAAATTTCAATTCACATGAAATAACAGCACAAAATCTGCTGAACCGTCAACCATCAATGATTATGGCCTGCATCTGTTTCATCGCTAGTGGAATCAATTTCTTTCAAGTCAGATGGAGATGAAGTTGACGATTTCATCATGTACCGACCAATCAGATCAACCACAGACACAGAATCAAATTTGCTTTAAAAATCTTGTCCAGCAAAGCATAAGATTTGGCATTTCTCTCTGAGCAGCAAGTCTAAGCAACAGCAACTCTGATCATCATGCCCCAAAACTCTTACCAAAATACAAGAATAAGTCATGGGAATACTATAATTTTGCTGTATAGAATAGAAATCTCATTTATATATTGTCATTCTTTTCATTTTCAAGAGAAGCATTGATTTTTCTCTTCTTTATTCTGTTTCTGATTATTAAAAGATATTCAATTGATTATTTTAGAAAATGTTATCACCCATTGTAAATGAATTTTATTGTTTGTTGTATAAAGTAAATAGCTCTCTTGTTTTTTTCCTTTTCTGGATGTGTTGTACTTGTTTGCAACAGGTGTACTATTTGGTTAAAAATAAATCTGATCAAACATTATTTCCATACCTTACCTGGCATAATTTTAAAATACTTCACAGTTTGAGAAAATACATTACAAGACAGACTATTGATTTCTAATGTATATATGGAAATAAATCACTGGATTCCTCAGTATTTTTTCTGAAGTGGTGTTGAATGTATTTGAATTTTAATAACAAGAATCCATATGGATTCTCTGGGTTAGAACTGTAAGTGTTCATTTGTCTCTGTATGTTGTTAACCTCAAAAGTTAATTTTTCTATCAAAAGTGCATTTTTTCTATCTTTTCATGCCTGACTTTAAGATTGCATGTGGTATAGCATATGCAAAGCAAAACATACAAAGTATCACCATGATTTCAAAGATTATCTTGAGCTGCCCCATCCCCCACAGCAAATTACCTCCTTTGGTTTTTCAATTTCTGGATTTTTTTATTTTCGATATATCCTATTATATGATGTATGACTTTGTATTTTGAACCCAAAATCTACAGATGATGGGTGCAGCTCCATAGCTAAGTCAAGAAAATTTCCATTTCATTGTGATTGGTGAATAAATATTCCTCTTTACCACTTTCACGATTAAAAGGTTGATATATATATATGTGTGTGTGTATATGTGTGCATATGTGTATGTATGTGTGTGTGTATATATATATATATATGTGTGTATGTGTATATATACGTGTGTGTGTGTATGTGTATATATATATATATATATATATATATATATATATATATATATATATATATATATTCCAATCAACTACCTACACAGCCAACAAAACTGATGCCTCTATCAAACATAATTTCAACACTTAACACACAGACAGTGTTAATCCAACTAGGATCACTAATACTGACAAAAACAACATTGATACCCACAGAAACACCAACTATAGAAATAGATACATGCATATGAACAAACACATCAAAAATAATCACACAAATACCAAGAACAAGAACACTAGACACCACAAGAACATTACATCAACAATAACATTCAACAATCCCGACCAAATGATAACCTTACCACTAAAGAGCAAGAGGCCCTTAATAAACTCAAAAACAATATCAACTTAATAATCACGAGAGCAGATAAGGGTGGAGCCGTAGTCATCTGGGGTTTAGATGAATACCTTGTAGAAGCAAACATACAATTAAGCAACACTGAATTTTACAAAGAACTCCCTAAAGACCCCTTCAACGAATACACAAACACAATAACCCAATCCCTAACAGAATTACACAATAGCAACATGATAGATAAAAGGACACAAAATATACTGAAACCCACTTCCGCAAAACCCGCTAGGTTCTACCTACTCCCCAAAATCCACGAACCAAATAACCCAGGTAGACCAGTCATCTCCTCCACGAACTGCCACACTACCAAACTATCCAAATTTGTAGATCACTATATTCAACCCTTAGCAACACAAATTAAATCATACATACGTGACACCACAGACCTCCTAAACAAAATCAAACACATCACAGCAATCCCAGACAAAGCACTTCTAGTCAGTATGGATGTTATATCTCTATACTCCAACATCAAATATGATGAAGGCATTCTAGCACTTACAGAAGCCCTAAACAATAGAACTACTAAAGAACCCAGTACTGTTACAATTACCACCCTTATGCACCACATTCTAACTCTAAATAGCTTCAACTTTAACAATAGACACTTCCTCCAAGTGAAAGGCTGCGCCATGGGCACAGTAGCGGCCCCATCCTAAGCTAATATCTTCATGGGTAAATTTGAAGAAACCCACATTTACCCGGAGATTTATAACGATTGCATTTTTTATGGCAGATATATAGACAACATTTTTTTCATATATACAGGAGATAAAGCCAAATTTGAGAATTTCTTTACACGTATAAACTCTGCACACAATTCTATCAAGTTTGACTTAGTGACATCCACTGACTCCATAGCCTTCCTAGACACCTGCATATACATAGACAACAACAGAAACCTCTAAAACTACTCTCTACATTAAACCCAGACACCCACAATTACCTCCACTCTAAATCTGCCCATCCCCATCACCTAAAAAGAAGCTTACCATTTTCACAAGCCCTTAGAGTTAGAAGAATTTGCTCTACAGATAGTGAACTCATTAGACATAACCATAACCTAGTACAATATTTCACTCAACGAAGATATCCACTAGATGATACAAAAAGCCAAATAAAAAAAGCAACTAGAATACCCAGGGACGAAACCCTTAAGCTCTCCTACAATGATAAACCTGACTGCATACCACAAATAACCACCTTCAACAACACACTCCCACCCTTAGCACACATTATCAATAGGGGATGGAACATCCTCACCATTAAAACAGATCTAAGAGAAACATTCACAGACCCATGTGTCATCGCTTACTGCAGGCCCCAAAATATCAAAGACATGATTAGCAGTAACAATGTCATGAATAATGAAGTCTCACACAAAAACATCCCTAGAACCACTAAATTCTGCAAACCATGCGACATAAGAAATAGTCTATGTTATAGCCACCTTAAGTACACCTACACCTTCACAAGCACTACCACCAAAGAGAATTACCACATATACCATAGCACTAACTGTCATAGTAAAAATATTATTTACCTTCTAGAGTGCAATAGATTCAAGTTACAATACATAGGAAAGTCCGAGTAGCAATTTAATATTAGACTCAACAATTACAGACACAGGATTAAGTCACAAAACAATTGCAGCTCACTTCCCGTAGAACTACACTTTCACACACCTGGCCACAATTTTGCCACAGACGCTAGTTTTACTATCATAGAAAAAATAATTAAATTGACACAACTAAAGTTCTAGAAAAACACGAGGATATATGGATCAACGAACTCAAAACTCTATCCTAATGGATTAAACACCAAACTTAATAACCCTAATCACACAGATCTCTAATTCACAAAAGTCCTACTAACAATAACCTCACACCCACATCTATCCCCACCCAGATACATTCAATACTGGGAACTTCGAAGTCACTCAGACCCATAGCAAAATCCACCTTAGCCAATGTTCAAATCATATATATATAAATTTTTGTGTGTGTGTATATGTTTTTGTGTCTCTCTCTATATATATGTTTTTGTGTGTGTATGTATACATATATATATAGAGAGAGATATATATATATATATATGTTTTTGTGTGTGTATATATACATATATATATATATATAGAGAGAGAGATATATATACATATATTTTTGTGTGTGTATATTGACTTCCAATCTGCAAAATGAGAGTTTGGTGTTGCAAGATACATTTCTTTCATAATTGCAGTTCCCATCCCAGGTATAACGCAGTGATACAAATCTCTTTTAAAATCTTTCCAATACAGATGAATTCACTTAATATAGAGTTTAATAGCCAACTTGATACTAAGGAAATGACTTGACATTGATCTAATGTATGTATTATGTAAGTTGTATTAAATTTTTTTTTTTTTTACCACAGCCACTGCATAAAAATCGATTCTTGCAAAGTGAGAATATTAACTGCATTGCTCTATGTGAAGGTGAGGATTTTTGCAATTTTTTCCATCCAAATATTTCCTTAGAAAAAAGAAGAATCATGCTAATGTTCCAACTTTGGTTGTGGGGTTACTTACTTAGGTGGGGATTTTGATTTTCAAGTTTGAGGAACATCATCTTGCAACAGTGGCAAATAATAAACCATTTGTTTATTTTACATTGATTTATTTGAACTGTTGTTATCTTAGTTATAATCTATAGTCACACCATTTTAGCCATTGTACTCGTCAGCTTTCTTCAAATGCCTGTCATATGTGGTAAAATTCTAGGGATTTCGAATCAAACCCTTTATTCATTCAATAGGTCTGACAGTCCTTATTCCATCGTTCAATCTTTGGGTTATTTTGTATTTGTTAATTTTTTTTTGTAAATTCATTCTTGTTGATGCTGCTTCTGCTTATTCCTCTGAACCGGAATATCTTAGAGAATGAGATTTAAAACAAAGGACATGGTTTGTTTTGACTTCATTTGACCGCAGAGACCCCAAATGTGGTCTGATGCCATCTTTGCAGTGTCTGCTCCTCCAGACTGATAACTGATCCTCATCTTCAAATCCACATGGCTACATGTGGAATGTATCCAGAGCCAGGGACATATTTGGAGGAAGTTCAAGGTTGACTTATATTTTATGTGGTCAAATATATCACAATATAAACAATTCAGAAATAAAAAAGCAATTTATTTTATGAATATGGTCAATAAAACTGCTTGGCCAAATTTATTGTCTCATTCTACCCTATATTTCTTATTTCAAGTTTTCTAACCTTGAAATTTCATTTTATCTTGTTTCAGTTGTCAAATCTCCTGAATTGAAAAAGCATGGCAATGTTTGGGTTTGTACAAAAAGCGAATTTGTTTGCACCAGATTCTTTTTTGTGTAAGTAGATTTTCTTTTTTTTAGTCTCTTCTACTTTCATTCACCAAACCAACTTTTTTTTCTTTACACACAGAGGTACAGGTTCAATTTATCACACCTGAACGTTTCATTTAGATCATATCTATTTCATAGATCTTTTGTTCTCTCTCTCCTCCTAGCTGCCATTGATCCTGAACTTTTTTCTCTCTGTAACCTTCAGCCGCTAAGATGCAGGGTAAATTTTCAAGACTTATTTTGGGAAAATAACAGTGTCTTCATGAGAAGAGAAATACAGTATTTTAATTTTAGAATCAAAGAATTTTCATTTTTTATATCTTTGGATTTGAATTGTAAGATTATTTCTAATTGATTACACGTGTAGTTTTCCCATTTCCTATTTCTTGGAGTTGAACACAAATACACTGGCTCTCTATATCAAAACTATTTTTCATTTTTAAACTAATTAATTTCTGTGAAAAAATTCATGGATATATGTGAATTTCTATGAGATTCTTTTTTTTTGAAAAGAAACTACTTACTGCAAGAATCCATTTTAAATTGTGGGTGGGGAATATTTCTATTAGTAAAATTGTTACCTTTGAGTAGAAGAGTCCACTGGTACTGAGAAATACGAGAAATCACACTGTTCATTATATAACTAAATGAGTTTAATTGCATAAAATTTAACATTGTCTTGAAGTTTAGATATGCTAACATTTTTGATTCCAGCTATGAAGACAGTCAGGTGGGAGGTGCTGAGATCAGCACACAAAGAACTGGAGTTGAGAACCAAATCCTCAAAGCTGTCCAATGTCGTATGAATGCCATGAGGGACAAATGAGACCAACAGATGTAATTTAATTTCTGAACTTTCTATGATGATTTGGAAAAAAAAATCCAAAACTTTTGTGTATATTCATGTGTGCATTTGGGCCAATTTTAAAAGCCAAGTAGCTGAAAATTACAAAAATGTTTCACTCTGCTTTAAATCCATTTAAATATGCTTTATTGC
This sequence comes from Thysanoteuthis rhombus, assembly GCA_963457665.1. Classification (NCBI taxonomy): domain Eukaryota; kingdom Metazoa; phylum Mollusca; class Cephalopoda; order Oegopsida; family Thysanoteuthidae; genus Thysanoteuthis; species Thysanoteuthis major. The sequence goes on from OY735209.1 coordinate 52,596,619, forward strand.
ATTATTTTTGCTTAGTATTCCAGTATTGCTTGACATATATGATTATTTGGGGAGGGACACTTAAGAACGATGGAATTTGATCCAACGAAAAAAAAAGCTGACCAGAAAAGGAAGAAGAAATAATCAGAAAAAAAATCCCCAAACCATCCAAGCAAAGATCTGTTATTATGATGAAAGTTGAAGGTAGAATTTGCAATAATTAAAATTATGAGGAAATAAAAACAAATTATGTACGGCAATTAATATATTAAGTTAAATTTAATATATTGATATAAAACCACATAAGTGGAAGTTAGAACTCCCAAACACCATCAGGGTGTAAGTTGTGGGGTTCTTTTTGGAGGAATATTTTTCAGTTAAATATTGTAGATTGGATAGAATTTTTTTGATTAATTAAAAAGAAATTAATTTTTTTTTTTGTTTCTTTTTTTTTTAAATTTCTCTTTTCTACTGCAATGTAGTTGAAGGTAGCAATTTTATTTTCTGATCTGTTCAGCATCCCAACTCTCAGGAGAAAAATGATATTTTAATATTTGGCTGGGGAGAATGGTATAGCATTCATAACATTGAAAAAGACAACTAAGATGAGGAAATTGGTCTGTTTGACTAAATGAATAATATTTAGACTTTGGTACACACTTTGCTCTTCCTTTCCCTCATTATCTGTTTTTTTACTTCCTTCTTTTTTTTCACTTGTTTTCCTTTTTCTTTCTTTTCTTCTCTCACCTGTTGTGCTCTTTTTTTGCAGATTAGAATATGACCATTTAGTCTGATGATTCTTGAAGAGGGTAAAATTTGGCTAAAAACAGAAAAAGAAAGATTTCTCATCATCGTTCACAAACTGTGATATTCTCCGTTTTCATCATCCTCCATCAGATCTGCATGTCTCCTTTTACTTCGAAGCCAACATCACGTAGGATCTCATCTGAAGAACACTTATTACCTTCGTCTATTCACCTGCGGAAGACACTTTGTGGAAAATCTTCATTCATCCCTGACTCATCAAGCTATTCACACTTTCAACATCCTGATCAACTTTGCCTCTGAAGAAAACTCTTCCCTTATATCAACATCTGATATTCATGTCTACCTCTAACGATGCAAAAATTTGCTAATGTTTATGTCATTATTGGAACTCGTCAGATCAAAGGTTTTCAGTAAAATGGCAAATGATCAACTTGTTATCGGAAGTGAATACCATATATACTCGTGTAGTGTTCAACTTTTGGAGGCCAATTTTTCAACCTATAATCAAGGGGTCAAACATTTCATGAGATACTTTTGAAAAAGTAGTCCGAAAATCTTTCCTGTTTCAGAAGTAAAATTCATGTAATGTTCAAACCCATATTTATAGGTTTCAAATTTGGTTTCAAATTGTCAAACATTAGGCAAATATATATGCTGTAGATACTTGAAGAGGAAGAAAATTCTATTGATAAGAACAATGTGATGAACAAAGATAAGAGAAAAAGTAGATTTGATTATAGGATTTTTAAGAAATTTACACTTTTCTTTTTCTTCATATTGACAGAAAAAATGCTCCAAAATATATACACAATTTACTAAGGTTAGCTTAGTCTGGTACAAGACTAAAACTGAGGGGCACCCAGTGAGGATTGAACTCATTTCAGTAACTAGAGAGCGCATACCTGAGCCAATGCCGTAGATCCTGGATTTGCACCCAAATTTGATCACTTCTTCCTTAGCTCATGGCCCACCATTCCACAAGATTTTGTTGAAATTCATTGTGAACTTTTGGAGATATTGTGTGGACAGACATGAGTGATTTCATAAATGTATGGAAAAAATCTCTCAATCAAAAAGAAATTCTTGGATCCGCCCCAAATTTTAATCACTTCTTCCTTAGCCTATGGCCCATCGCCCCCACAAAATCTCATTGAAATTCATAGAAAACTTTTGGAGATATTGAGTGGACAGACAGAGGGTAATACATATACCTCTTCAACTTGGTTGGCAGAGGTAAATAATGGTCTGCAGGACTAGCTTGCTAAGCATCGTCCTACAAGAAAGTGACTTTGGTCTGTATTTAACAGAAAATTAAACCAAAAAATAATCATACTTTTGAACTCTGGAAATTTTGTGCTATGAAAACTTGTATTGGGTTTGGGATCTTCAAAGGTGGTATGAAATATTGGACAAATTTTGAGTTGGACTGTATTGTTTCAATGGAGAAAGCTCCCCATTCCCACGTCTTGAAACTTTGCCTAATAATTTTCAGGTTAGGTTTTCAATCTATTGACCAATCAGATTTATGTAGCCAAACATTACTGCCACTGATATTGTCTATAATTTTGAGAAGCGTTAACATTCAAAGAGTTTCTCAGACAATCGAATTCATTCCTCATTCTTGTTATTTTTGTTGTTCAGACATCGTTTTGGATGATCCATTCTATCGCTTACTACAGGTATACTGTAAAAAAGACCCCCCCAAAAAACGAGGTCCCATTCTATACATACTGATAATAGAACTGAGGAAGGCTGTAGAATGGATTAGCCAAAAATTTCTTTTTGAAAATGAGTTTGATTGGTCAAAAAACCCTTTGAATATTACTGCCACTGAAAAGTTTTGCTTACAGCCATTGGTGCTACCCAAGAAAGTGGAATGAGAATTTGAAAAAGAGAAAAAAAATTGATCTGAGTAATGTCTATGAAAAACATCAGTTCATCCAAACAGTAATTAATCATTTTTTATTCCATTTATATTTTCTATGATTTATTCACGGATCCTTGTAGTTTCAACTGAAAAGGAGTCAGATTTTTTTTTTTTTTTTTTAAATATAAAAATTGGATATTTGCCTTGTTTGATTTGTTATTCTTTTCTTTTTACTTACTTAATGCAATAATGATGTGATTATTGAAGTTACAATGAGACATTCACAGCAAGACTTCAACAAGCATTCTTGCTGGACTCTTAGTTTCTTCATATGGAAGGGAGATAACTCCTCTCAATCCTTACCTCATTTTAAAGCTCATTTCATTTATCAAAGAAAAACAAAAGTAAATATAGAGTTTATATTGGTATTGCTTTGAAAGGCGTGCAAACAAAATAATTAAAAACTACTTTATTTCCATCCAAATGTTCAACATTTTACAAATAAAAACAATTTAACAATTTAATTTATTCAAAGCAATAACAGTATAGTTAATGTATTTAATTCTGTTTTCTTTGATAGAGAAATAATCTTGACTTCTTGAAATGGAGTGATCTCCATTTTACACATGGTAAATAGAAATCTACTGAATTCTCAAATAATTTCTACATATCTAAAAACAAAATCATTTTATAGAAATTCAAATATAACTGAATTTCTTCACTGGTAGTCACTAGTTTTTATATAATTTAAAGTTTGCTGTTGTCAAAAAGAAAAGTTTTCTTCAAGAGAAAAATAATATCAGTAAAACTATTTTTTTTTCATAATACAAAAGTGTGTGTATGTTTGTATTGCAAGATGTTGAGAACTATGCATCACAAGACAGAAACAAAGGCATGGCTGGAATAAGCTGGTCTCAAATTACCAATAGCACAAAATAGTTGATTTTTAGGGGTGGGGTTCAATGCCTTTGTAAAAATTTCTCTCGGGGTTGGAATTCTTTGGAATAAAGTCTTGGCTACTCAATAGCCTAGAGGTTAGAACTGCTGAAATTAGAATTGGTTGACCCAGTTTAAATTCTGACATATTCTTCTTTTCAATTTTATATGCCTTTAATGTTTTGACTTTCAAACCTCACGAAAATTCATCAGTTTTGATAAAATAATTTTTTCTGGTTCTAGAGAAGGTTCCATTTACAATGTACTTATAATACTGAACTGGACCCTCATTTTAGGCATATCCAAAATTAGCAGATCACAATTTGCCAACAGCAGACCTCATAGAAAGAGTTGAATTTTACAAAAACAAGTCTAGTGCTTTCTATGGAGTTTGCATTCACACTCTCAGAAAACATGTACACACTCACAATTTTTAATTTACTTTTTAGGCAGTAATTCAGTTTTGGAGTCTCAGTGGTTCTGGACTAAGTGGTTAGAGCCTCAGAAAATAGATTTGGCACACTAAATTCAAACCCAGACTCAGAAAGTTTTTTTTTCTCTGTGCTGATATAATTTTGAGTTTTTCTATTTATTGGAGGGAATTTTTTTTTTTGTATAGGGGGGATTCTATTTACAATGTAGTTATTATCGTAAATTGCAACCTTATTTTATAAGTGACTATGGATGTGAATTTCTCTTTCTCTCAATGCTTATGCCTGTTTACCTGAAGTTGCATGCGGATCTGACATGGAATACCTGTTGGCTCAAACAGGCATATCCAAAATCAGCAGAACACAATTTACCAACAGCACATATACAAGGTCAAATTTTAGGAAACCCTGTTAATTCTATTGTAATAATCTTTGTGTTATTGATAAGAAGGGATATCATAGAAAATGTTTGTCTAAAAATAATTAGCCTAAACAATATAAACTCAGATATAAAACACATGCTTTCATTTTGAAAGTCCTGTTTAACATGATTAAGTTTACATAATTAGTAAAGAGTACAGATATCTAAATTATGATAAATTTAAAAATGTGCAAAGTAAAATGCAATTTTCAAAGGAAGTATAAATACAATTTTGTTTAAAAATGTCACTAAGACTTCTATGATATATCTGCTGCCAATATGGTGATCTTCAAGAAAATATCATGAAAAGCCTCCTCTTAATTTCCATGTATCACCAATCAAAACTTAGCTGTGTGTTTCAAGTCAAATATTTGTTGTACCACTTTAACACTATTTTGGGTCACAAACAATCGGTTGCTCCTCGATTGTTCTATATGTGCCCTAATTAAACTAATTTGTGATAGTTAAAATTTCAATAACTTTCTTACTAATTACAGTACATCCATTACCATTGGAAACCTCTTGGAAAGTGCTTCCAGGGGGGATAACAAGTTTCACTGAAATAATTTACTTTGAAATTTTTTGCCACATACCTAGCAAATGGAATGTAATTTGAAAGCTTCTATACTAAGGTTTCTGGTGATTAATTACATTAATTATCTTTAGGCTTATATATTGATTATAGAAATTTTCACTCATGATAAATGATATATTTACTTGGTTTCTTGTTACTTCACATATTTTACCACAAACCCCAGAACTCTGTTGATTTGTGTTTGCTTCATCATCATAGATATTTAATGTTAGCAGTCCCTTATTTTAAAGTTTATATCTGGAATAAGACATTATTGAAAATTCCAACACTATTCACTATAATCTCTTAGCACAAAAACATTATGTATTTAGTTTTTGTTAATGTTCAACTAAAAAAATAATGGGTATTCCAAAAATATTAATTAAATGTTTCCAAAATCAACCTAAAAAGTCTTATTTTCAGTTTGATTTGATCAATGAAATTTTTTACCTAATAATTTTGAATCAAAACAAATTCAGCAAATAGCAATCTTATAACAGTTGTAATACTTAATATATATTGATATACTTTTTTGAGGCGTTAATGTTGTAAAGCCCTAAGAATTACCTCAGTACCACTGTCTTCTTGGCTTTGCAAACGACCATTGTTTTAGGGGTAATATCCTCAGCAGCAGGGCCTGTGTCCACCTATCCCTCCAGTCTGAGCAATGGATTTTTAAGGTGAGGCCAGCTAGCTTAGGGCCAACCACACAATTTGAACCAAGAGTTAGCTTCCTATGGTCCAACAAGGTGGCATGGATAGGAGCCGGATTCCAATGTTGTAGATTTGAGATAGAATTGCATAATCAATAAAATCAAATTTTAAAAAAAATAACAACTGAAATTGCTTTCTTTAATTTTGATATTTTTAAGGCACAGTTATTATATGAAAATATTTTTCATGGCAGAAATTTTTGAAAATCTTTGTTTTAATGTTTACAAATAAGTTTTCATGTTAATTTTCTGTAGATCTTCAATTCTAAAGATTTTCCATGGAATAATTAGATGCATTTTCTTTTTCTTTTTGTAATCTTCTTTTTTAATGACAAAGATTTTGATGATAAAATAATCTTTTATTTATGCTAGACGCATTTTTCCTCAAGTAGCAAGTATGATTTTTGTTAGTATAGCAATTAAGATTTCACTTCTTTCTTGTCCATTTAACTTCTCATAACTGATTATTGAGTTGTTATTATTAAGTTTATTCTGTAATTTCCAATATTTTTACACAAAATCCTTGGCAAACTCTAATTTTAGTATTTATTATGAGTTTGTTTACACTTTTGGTTTATACAAAAAAATTTGCAGGATATGTTTGTTTTTTTTTTATAGGGTTTTTATTTTATTAATTCTGCAATTTCCAGCAGTGTTTTAATATTCAATATTAATTATCCTGTTCTGTTGAAAAATATAACAATGGACAAGTATTTTAAAAGAATATATTTAATAAAATGAATTGATTAAATTTTGTCAGGGACAAATCTTTTCAACATGTGAATATATTATTCCTTGAAAAAAGATTTTGAAGTTTTTACAAAATTACCTCATTAATAAATGAATAAATAAATAAAATTTAATTGAAATCCCTTCATTAGTTTATGAAATTTAAAAAATTTAATTTTCACAATTTTTTTTTGTCCAAAATTCACTATTTTTTTCTTTTTTCTTTTTCTGGTTTGAGGCAAGACTTGAGGAAAAAATTGCCTCAAATTTATCAATTTATTCCCAGCAATAACAATATAACTTGTGTATTTACTTTTGTTCTTCATTCATGAATTCTTATATTGTGCACAGATTTTAACATTAATGTGTTCCACATCCTTGCACACAATCAGCACAACCTTCCCAACATTGTGCCATATTTTTTGTCTAAACAATATAAACTCTTTGATAATTGTTTCAAAATTTAGTGAGTCGTGTTCTGTGATAATTTGCATTTATCATCTTAATTAGTTGACCCAATTTTTACACAAAACTTCAATCTTTGTTGTCAAAAGTCTGTGAGAGTAGTGATTCCCGATTTCTTCAGTGTCAAGGACCCTGTAGACCCCTGGCTGAAAGGTATGCCTACTTGTGGAAGGATTCCAACTCAGCAACCTCACTGATCTCCCGCCTTTATGGAACTGCTGAACTGATGGAAAACAAATGTGCAAATATTCAAATCTATAAATTTGAAGTCCACGAACTTGGAAGGGTTACTGAATTAATTTTTCTGATTTTCCATTATTTACTCTAGCAGTTGGAGAGTGTTGTACTAAAAAAAGCAACAATAATAAGATGGAGGAAAACTGATAATCAAAAATAATTGTAACTGAACCTATGGAAATTCCATGGGGGCTGACGAAGATTATTCATTACCCCGGCTCTTCCCTCACGCTATGTCTGTATCCCTTCATTCCTTCCGATTGTCATTGCTGGTTGATGTTTTTATCCAAATGTGATACAAACATGGGTTTTGGTGCAATATGCAAAAATTTTACTACCCCCCCCCCTAAACTACCAAACTTTCTTTTCCACCCCAAACTTCCTACTCTCTTATTGAACTATCTAGATTTTTCACCTCTTCCGTAAAGTACCTTTCTCAATAAAATAATGTTTAATAAAATAGGTATTTTCAACTTTCATACATTATCAAAGAGTATTTACTCCTAATCTTACCCCAGATTTCATTTACAGATTTGTGATTCCTAAATGTAACAAAGGAAATGAACTAAAATAATCTTATTCAAAATCTCTTGAGTTTTTTACCATTGAGCAATAATAGTATAAGGATGATCAAAGGGCTTCATTTAAAGAATTGAGGCTCAAGTACACAAAGCAAACATACAATATGTTCAAATAATGTATGTAACAAACACACCCTCACTTTCTCTTTAACCGCTGCCCATTAGTTAGCATATAACGAACACTGTGTTGCCACAACCTCCCACTTCTTCTTAGTCTCGTAGCCCCAATTAATCCTAAGTTTCTTAGGGTCCACATGGCATACCATTAGCCGTTTTGTTTATCTTGAGACATTGCTGCCAGTTATACTAGCAGTTTCAATTGAAAGAATTGATCTTATTTCTCAGGTTTATTGAAGGGAAGTGAGAAAGAAGCAAAATAAAAACTCAGAAGGCATTCTAGATTAATGCGAGAGAAGTTTAGGGCTAGAACAGATATAATGTGCAACAGTTCTACATGACACAATTAGAGAGAGTGTTTGTAGGAGAGCTGTATGTGACATTTTGTCCATGTTAGATAACTCTGTGGACAATGGTGGGGTTTTCTTGCCTGTATCTTTTCTTACATGTTCCCAAATGTTGGCAGTTTGGTCTCTTTGGTGTATGCATATCATACTTGCACCTACATCAATGGAATCTTCCAGAAAGCACATGGTGTTCAGATTCAAGCTGGGGAAAGATGACAAATCTGAAAAAAAGCAAAAAAAACAGTGCATCTGTATAGCGAGATAACCTGGTTTCATATTGAGAACAAAAGAGGAATCTGTTTTATTTGGTCATATCTCTCCCATGATGATGTAAACAGATGAAACTAGGCAAATGAACTGAGATTTCCATTGAATGATCTGACTCATCGTTTGTAGCAATGATTTCTACTTTAGCTTCGTATTTCCTATGGTGGACATCCTCTTCTATGCTTTACGTCCATGTTGCAATGTCATAAAGCTGTTCAATTCCATCATTTTCCCCCAAGATGCTTCCATCTCCTAAGTCAGCCTTTTCCTCTTACAGGTTTACCTTCTATTGTCAACATAACAGTATAAAACTCTGGAGTCAGCTGCCATTCTGTTCGTCTGCTCTTTTGGTCCCAGGAAAAAAAAAAAAACTTTTCTACTTATGGTTGTGACCCTTAAGGCACTGGGTTATCTGCTCTTGCAACATTATTAAAAACAAAATGTCAATTTTGTGAATAATATAGCTTAAGGGTCTGGGGACACTCAAAAAATTTTCTCACATAAATTAGTGGTAATTGCTTTCTTGCTTTATGCCATTTCAGCTCATGAAAGGCTTTTATGGAATTACTGAACTATTGGATAGTGTGGAAATCTGTATATCTGAATTTTTTCATGGAGAACCAGTGCATAAGTAAACCAAAAAAAAAGAAAAAGAGAAGCTACTAATGTCCTCTTCAATAAACACACAAACAACTAAATTTACCCTATTTCAACAGAGTTGTTTTTCAGAAACTCTGACACTCTCTACTCTGAAACAGCTTTTCACTAATTGTATGCTTTATCACACAATGGTCTTCAGGATGCAGAATTTCTAATATCAGGTTATTTCATGCAGTGATATTTAAAGATTTGGATGATTCTCAAAATTTCAGCTGAATATATAAAATATCCCTATGCATATAACTCCTTTAACATATTTCATGTGATAAACTTTCCCAGGTGAGACCTGTTGGCTATAACTCAATTAAAAACAACTACTGAAAGTTCATATCATTACTCACAAAGGAAAACACGTAACTAATCAATACTAAATGAACAAATCAGTTGTGGGCTACTTCAATACTTCAGTGTTTACTTACATCCTCAGAACACACAAACATATTTATATATAAATGTGGGATCATGGAAAACTCCTAATCTTCCTTATTTTTAGAACCAATTTTACAGAGCTGTGGTGAATAAGCTAAAAATTCATAATCATTTCATAACAGCTGTGATAAACAGGGTACCTTTTAAGCTGTGCATACACATTTTGTAAACAGTGCATAAAAAATTAATTATCTAAAATAATGTAGTAGTCAATGATAATAAGAATAATAATAACATAATTATGTTTATTCAAAATAATCTCTAAGTTGTTTAGGGTCACCGGTCTTTTTAGCCAATAATTTAATGAAATCCTGTGTTTTGTAAGCTAAATTGTATTTTGGAAGTGTCATGCTGATAACAATGTCTTCTACCCGCCTTTTGAAACAATCGACTCTTCCACTGAAACCAATTCAGTAGTTTCTTTTCTTTAAAAAAAATCATCTTATAGAAATATATCTGTGAATGATGAGGATCATCTACCCAACAATTGGAACAATAGATTGTTCCACTGAAATGAATTCATTATTTTTTTTTATTAATCATCTCCAAAAAATTCAAATATATCAGAATTTTTTCACAGGGATTAACAAGTATCATGATGGAGAAAAAGGTTTTGTGCAACTACTACGATTTACAGTCACAATTAACATGGATGAACTAATTCAGTACTGGACTATCCAATGCCTGTCACCATGAATCAACAAATGAACCTAGTTTAGCTTTTCAATGAGTTGGTAAATATAGACAGTTTATTCACCCAAATACTAGATTCATATTAAAACCAGGTGTAGGTAGCCTAAATGTTAACAGCATGGAAAATGTAAGTGTTGGACAAAATTTAGATTCCAACTGAGACAGTGTATGTTCACTTCACTCAAATGCTCTAATAAAGGTATGAATTATTCCCGAAATATAGTGATAGGGCTGAAGAGAAAATTAAGATGCTTAACAAGCTAGAAGAGGATTATCATAAAATTTCTCAAGTGATATGAAGGAGTGTAAAAAATAGATGGACGATATAACATTACCGTCATCTTCATCTCCATGACAGAACAAGTGGAGGATTTAAGAGAAATATACATAAAGAAAAACAATTTTTCCACTCCACTGACATTACAATGGATATTTGAGGAATTGTTGTTTTTTCTTACTCGAAAGTTGGCCTTTAATCTCAGTGTTATATTATTTCCTGTTTATATTTTATTTGCTTTATTCACTAAGAGACCAGTAAGAAGTACCAACTACAAAATTCATATAACTGAAGTTATCTCCATTAGAGAGGGTGAGTTTATTCATATTTCATTAAATTAGAAAACCAGTGGCCTAATTACTTATTTTCAAAGTTACCGTATTACCCTTATTATACTCTTATGAGGATTTCAATTCCTATACATCATTATTGTTTGTGTCTTACTGTAACAAAACAAGGAAATTAAGATTATTGAAATGATAATTAGAAAGTACTAGAAATAGTGCATACCTCTGCGAACAAATTACATTAATTAAAAAGAGATAAAGTCCTGGATCCTTCTCAAAATGTAAAATCGCCTACCTTTACAGAAAAGGTCAGCAAAATTCATAGAGGAATTTACAAAAATTGTGAGGAGAGATCAGAGCGAATATATATATTTCCTAGATCAACCTTGGAAAAAAAAAATTGCCTCTAGCTGGAAACGCACCATTCCATTAAATTTAATTGATATTAACAGAAAATTTTTGAAGATGTTCGCGTAGTGAAAACAAAGGCATAGCATTCTTTAAAAGCAAATTACTTTATAATATAAACCAATGGTAGGATAAAAGGTGATATGATTGATGCTAACAAAATTTGAAATGAAATTAATATTGAATATTGGTCGGAAGAGTTTATCATGGAAAAATGGCAAAAA
>OY735209.1:52615528-52705528 GCA_963457665.1 Thysanoteuthis rhombus
TCCATTTACATTATGTAAATTGAATGACATATCAAATGTGTAATGACAGCAAATAATTTCAAGTAAGTTTCTATTGAACATATTGCAATTCATAATTCTTAGTTATATATATATATATATCTATATATATACATATATATACACACACATATACACGAATATATATATATATATACACCCATATCTACACACATACTTATATACAAATTCAAATTTAACTTCAACCTTTTTTACCATTTTGCTGATGCGTATCCTATCAAAGTATCACTTGATATTTCAAGTGTCATCATTTTTTGACCCTTAGACACTTGGTCGAAATTCTGAGAAAAAAAAAAACAAACTCTGAAATTACCACCTTCTTGGTCAATTTGGTCAAGTTAGACACGAGTTGAACTTTTCCAAGTTTGAAAGAGAGCAGTTTGAAATAAGATTTTGCAAAATTTCATCCATTCATTTAATCCAAATTACTTTCCATTTCTTCAAAAACATAAAATTTGGCATCTTTACTGTAATGGTTTTATGTTTTGTTCAATGGAAAAGTGTTTAAGCCGGATGTTTCAATATTTTCCATCAGGCAATATATCAGAAGAATAACATCCAGTGAAATCTTCATTTTTCGGCCAAAATTCAGCAACCATGCCTAAATGCCATTTCCCACAATTTTGAAGGACCTGTAACTACCGACACATATAGAATAGAGATGAAATAAAGTCAGAAATGGCTTATTTGGTCGGGAAACCAGAGGTACCTAAATCTGGCTAAATTTCTCCTTAAATCTTATAGTTTTGAAATGCCAAATTTGGCAAAATCATTTTTGCGGCTGAAATTTTCAGGGTTGGATAATTCTCCTCAGAAGTTGTCAGTGGACAGAGAAGAGAATTCATTCCCAGAATATACAATTAATGGCACTCCGGTAAAGCTCCTATGGGCCAAGCAAGCTGGAAGTCAATTAAAATAAATTGCCCAAGTAAAATAAAGCTGAATAAAAATTGATGAAATAATGTGATGTCTCCACCATGAATAGAATATCAAAAAGAAAAGAAACCAAAGTGGGATTCTTGATGAAAAACCTATTACAGTAATATTTTAATGCTATGCATTACATAGGATCTCATAACAATGAATAAATGATAAAGAAAAAATGATGAAGAAAAATCAATACACTGAATGAATTATTCTTTTTATTATGCACTTTTTGTTAAAAGTAAATGACCTTTGTTTCATGACTTTCAGACAAAAAAAATCAATTATTGTCTCAAAAGTGAAAATATTTTCTGCACACTCTAATTCTTCAGTTGTTGACCTGTGCAGGACTGAAAAAATCAGAAGAAACTAAAAGAAGGTCTTGGTAAGCAGTCAGGAATAAAGCAGGTTTTTATTTATCATAGGCTCTTGATATAACACAGACCAATGACATCAGATTCAGTGTCATCAACAAGAATAAGTGAAGAGGAAAGATTATGCCTAAAACCTCCAGCTTTGGTCAACAGTGTGTCATTCATCAAGACTTCAAAGTAAGTCCACAGTTAGTAGAATAACCTAATACATATTTCCCGGAACTTCCTTGATCCTTCTTCCACATTTTCTATTTAATCAGATCACTAAACTCATTTTTGAAAAATGTAGAAAAAATAATTTGAGTTAAATTTTTTCCAAGTTCAGTAACAAAACTTATAAGAGTAGGGAAGAGATTGATTCTGAATGGTCATAATTCTTTTTGTCAAGAATCTCAAATTATTTCAACAAGGTATAAAAATCACTGGATTTCAAAATTTGCCACTTTTCCGATGCCTCTGTTGGGTAAGTGTCCGAGATAAATTTCAGATTATCTCCCCTTGTAGCATAATTTGGCGTCCCTGATCTGAAATTTGAGAAGAAACATAAAAAAACCCCAAAAAACCAGCAGGTCTGTAGGACATGGCGGCTAGCCTATGAAGAAGCAGCCAAAGACCTAGTTTCATACTGGGATTTTGATATTGCGAATATTCATAATGTTCTTGACAGATATAATTTTTGTTATACAATTTGAGCGTGTGTTTAATCCATCTTCCAAATGTGACATTACTTTTTCAACAACCTAATATAATTTTTTTGAAAAATATTATCTTATCTAATTGAAGCAGCTTCTAAGTTTAAACATAGTTGATTTTAACTCACACAAATTTGATACAAATAAAATAAAACTGGTTTCAATTTTTTTTGTAAGGATGAAACAAACCCCCCAAAAAACAAAAACGGTTATTTTTCAGGTCCACTTCACACTGAAATGAACAAAGTTGCTGCAAAATAACTATGTGCATGCCGATGAATATCTTCATAATGATCAAAAGCAGAGTTGCCAGATTGGACTACAAGGAGGGATAATCCAAATTTTATCACCGAGACTTGCCCAAAACAGGTATTAGAATGGCATTGACTTCAGATAACGAGAAAATCTGGATGCTGGTAGTGAATCTCTGCCTCCAGACTCATTTGATTTCAAAATTTGCCGCTATTCCAATGCCTTGGTTGGGTAAGTGTCCAAGATAGAGTTTGGATTATCTCCCCTTATAGCCTAATTTGGCAACCCTTATCTGAAGAATGAGAAAAAACATGAAAAAACAGGTTTGTAGGACATGGCGGCTAGCCTGTGAAGGAGCAGCCAAAGTCCTGGTTTATTTAATGTCTATTTTTACATGACCACCAAAATACTTGAGCTTCTGCAATGAAAAAACATGGCACAGAAACTAGAACTGAGAACCAACTCATAAATGTTGACTTGCTCAAGACGTCACTGTCATTGGTGGATGTAATAGTATTTTGGTTTTTCCATTTGCCATTTCTAGGGCGGTGGGCAGCAGTGGGCGAAATTTTTTTTGGGGGGTGGCAGGGAAAAAACAAGTTAAAAAATTGGGATTCCCTTGACGAATCAACCCATCACAAAATAATAAATGGCAAATTTTATTTTTGGTGGAAAACTGATATTGGCATCTTAAAGAATTTTCTGGAGTATAGGTTGTTTTTGTTTTGATTCTTTTTCGTTTCATCAGAAATTGTTTGTTTTTTTCTTCTACAAGTAGCTAAGATTAAAATCACTGATATTAATTCTACATCAGGAAATCTTTCCTGAATAGAATAAAAAGTGGATTTAACAGACATTTTTCTTCCAAAAGATCCCTTCGTTAAGTGAAAAAAAAAAAAACTAATAAGAAAACAATGTTCACTGCTTAATAAGTAATCTGGCACTTAATTATCTATGTAACGGGAATTCACTACAATTAGGCTTCATAGCCAAAATTAATTTATCAACTTCAAAAGATGGCAAAGAATAGTCATTTTATTGCGATTGATAGCAACTCAGTTGTATCTGCGAGTCAGCGCCTTTATTTTGCAGTGGATTATTTGTAATGGACAAGGGCTTTCATCTTGCAATGGATAACTTTACTCTTTGGAAATTTAATTGAGTTAGCCATAGAACAGCAATGACAGAAGTTTCTGTCATCTGTAATTAATAGGTTAATTGAGATGAATTTTCTAACTATTTTGAATCAATTTTCATTTACTTACTGCATAAGAAATATATCAAGAATCTCCTTTTTAATGTGCAAACCCATACACTTGTGTACAATAAATGAGACCAAAAAATGCCCAATTCATCCCCCTAAGTGCAATGGGAGGTACAACCTGGGAGGAGAATCTCCAGAAACTAGGCCTTTAGTGGCCTGCCTTGCCCCATAGACAGAGACAAAACCAATTGGTAGTAATCCATTTTGATTGGAAAAGAGCCAAGCATACTGATGGCAAATTCTAGGGACTACAGCTCTGCTTAGGTGGGGGTAACAGTTGTTGGCGCGGAAAATGGAATTGGCAGACCAAGTTCAAGTTTCTTCCAATGTTGCTTATGTTCAGTTCCCACCAACACTCTTGGGAAAGAGGCATTAATCTACTTCTCCCTTTAGCTATGGGTGAATACTAGAGCAGTTTGAGCACTATCTCAGTAATGCAGTCCTTCTGAGAGTTGGTTACTCAGGAAAAAAGCCATAGCTGATCCCAAGCCCAGGTAAAAAAGGAAGATTGGGGGTTGGGGTAGCACCCTGTAAAACCTCTTTGCGACTGAATCTGCAACAGAATAATTGCAGTCATGTGCTCTATAAGGAGTCTACAAGAATAGCTTATGGCAGTCTGTCCTTCTTTTGTAGACTCATAATGGTTTGCTGTAGCATTGATGGCTCCTCTGATGACTTCAGAGTCCAAATTCTGAAGTGCTCCACAGGCGGGGCATTAACAAACATGGGGAATAAACAAACATTATGTGAGTGTGTGTGTGTGCGTGTGTGTGTGTGTGTGTGTGTGGTGTGTGTGTGTGTGTACACATATAATATTCTGGTTCTTACCACTTCCCTATTTTGAGCACAATGCAAGAGTGGTTTCAGTTATAAAACATTTCCACCAGGAATTGAGAGATTACCAATCAAAATGCGACTCATAAACTAAACTGAAACAGTACAAAGATATTACTTGGATCTTAATTCATTTTAAAAAAGCAAAACTATTTTGGTTAATCCTACAATGATATTACTTTCTAGACTAACATTTCTGAGTGTACATTGTTTGCATAATAATATATATATTCATTAATAATGATGTTGATGCCCTATCCTCGGTCAAATGGAAAATAAATATGAATGATATGTTTTCTACAGTAGAGAGGACTCAAACATATTCTATACAATTCAGACAAATGGCTGTGTACAAAGAATTTAACAAGAACTGCCATTCTTTCCCCTATAAAAAGGAAAACAAACTGCCCAACTCATCATCATAAAAGACATTTTTTTTCAGTATATTTGTTTTTTCTCATCTTCAGCAAAGGAGTCTACTCCAGATCCAATGAGGCAGGAGAGATGACTAGAACCCAGCAGTTTCCATGCCCTGGGTGAGTATACAGCCGAACAAATATCCTACACAGCGCTTCGGGTAATATAGCTGTACTAAAGATTTCTATGTAGCATTTTTGGACAGTATGGCCAAACTAAAGGTAGATAGTGCCAATTTAAAGTAACAGTGGCTATAAGAAAATCTTAAAATACTGTTTCATTACGAGTCAAGTTGGAATAAGCTAACAAGAAACAGGAAAGAGGTAACCACAATATGTGGCAGTTTATTCTCTCTTGTTAGTGGCTGAGTTCCTTCTGGATACTATTTATTTACTATGGCATTTTGAGTTTTCTAGAAAGGAAAACAGCTATCATCAGCAACAATAGCTTTTCTTAGAGGGAGTGCAGATGAAATTAGAAAAAAAAGCTTCTCAGGAAAGACTTCCTTTATCTTTTCCATTTTAAATTCAACAAAATAAGGAGGTTTTAGCACTGATTTAAAAAAAAAAAATCCTGCAGGATTGAAGAAGAAAAAAAAAACAAAAAAAGATACCCACTACCTAATTTTGGAAAGTGGGATTTCTTAAAATTGGTTCCTAGTATGCATACATAGTTTATTAATTGGAGTACTGACTATACATTGGACTCGCACTGTACATTGTGTCGGTATCCATCCCACAAGACGGAACTTGCCATTTCAAGATCCCAATGTAAAGTTCTCAGTAAACTCTCACACTGATCACGTGTGGTCAAGCCAAGCCGGAAGAGCTGCTCGATTTTTAGATATCGGATGGCAGTGTTGACATCCCACTGGCTCTTGCACAAAGCTGCGTGACACTCTTCATCTGTAACCCCCAAAACCTTGTTTTGTACTTGGTAAACTTTTTCTTGAGGAGACGACGACCCAAATGTCTGTTCCTGCATCGAGACTGACCGATTGTACACATTTGGGGAATGTTTCTGAGATGAAGGGATGTGCTGTGACAAGGGCCGGCCAGAATGTTTTAATTTAGGTCCCTGCCCAGGGACGGTCAGAGTCTTTTGTTCAAGGGTAATGTAGGAGAGGTGGCCAGCAGACGATGTTGAATGGGTATTGTGTGTTGAGACGGCAGCAGTTGTCATGGTGACTGTGGAGCTGGAGGATGTGCTGGTGGAGGTGATGTTTTGATATTGTAAATCTCGCACTTTGGCATTACTACTAGACAAAGAGTCCACCTGCAAGCCTCCAACTGCAAATGGTTTCACTTCAGCAGTGTTGCTCTGAGCAGGTTTTTTCTCAGAACGAGGGGGTATGAGGAAATAATGGGTATGGCTCAACTGCTTGCCGTCTTGTTTCACAGGGTAGATGCAAGGCTTTTTAGGCAAACTTGCACTGTGCCGCCGCCCTCGACCGTCTACATCATCATAGTCCCGTGGCGGAAGAGGTGGTGGGTGCTCCATTTCAAATGGCTCCTCTTCAGATTCTTCTTCAGAATCAAAAGAATCAAAAGAATCAAAGGAGTCAGACCAACACGAATTTTCATCAAATGTCTGTTGCGTCTCTGATTTTTGGATACTGAGAATAAGTGGCACTTGGTTTCCCAAATGCTGCTTTGGGGCCTTATCCCGGACAACATCTTCTTTTGGGACTTCATCATATAATGGAAAAGGGTTGCCAATGGAGCAAACATTTGATTGGTTGATCACAGGAGGTGGGGGTGGGAGTTCTTGAGGGACTTCATCATAGAGAGGTTGGTGTGGGGCAGGGGCATAAGGGGCTTTAGATGTCTTGCTTGACTGATTGATAGCTAGATCACTGAGGGCATCATTCAACCAATCAAATGCTTTGTTGGCTTTTCTGGCTTGTTGAGCATGTTTTGGAGAAGTTGACTGGGATGTGGAGGGAGGGTCGACATTCCCGTACAATGCATACGAGTTGGATTCTAAAGCAGTACCAGAATTGTTGCTATAAATGTGACGTGGACTGCCCCAAACACTACTGTCCTGAAAGTGGCAGGGTGATTTTTTAGGTGAGACGTGGTTGTTTTGTTCATCGCAGGGTGGTAAGGAGTAATACAACAAGGGTGTCCGATTTATGTCCTGAGACTGACAGCGTGTGGAGTAAGGGTCCTGCAGCGGGACTTTGGGTATAGAGGTAGGGGAAGATGTGGGAACGTAAGAGGACGAAGAAGACGGACTTTGATGAGGGCTGAAACCCAAGTTTGTAAATGGCTGAGATGTTAGTGAACTGTTCTTGACAAATTTTTTCAGGTCGGAATCTAATTCAAATGGATCTGGTGAGGTGCAGACATCGAGCAGTGGCTTGGGGAGGTGAGAGTCTGCACTGCTGAGGGACGAATCATGAGTCAACAGAGAATCGAAGAGAGACAAGGAATTCTGAGATGATTGGCTAGGAAGAGGAGTCTTGAGGGATTCACCCTCATTTTCTAAGTCTATCAATGGCTTCTCCTCAACTTTGGGTGCCTGCTTCGGAGGTGGCAGAAATTTCTTTTCCAGTTGATCAGATGAAGATAGTGATGAAGGCTTCACCAATGGATGGGGAACCACCTTCACAGGGGATGTCACTTGGATGGAATCATCTTTCAACTTGGAGTAGTTGAAATGACGACCGATGCCAAGGCTCTGATAGGCAAATGGACCTATAAGAAGAAAAATTTAAAAAAAAGAAGTTAGGATTGAACATTGAAGACTGATGCATAGTCTAGGAAGAATATCTTTTTCACTATTATGTGAGAGAAGTATTTTGTTCACAAAAAAGGTCTGCCTTTCCTTAAGATCAAGAAAGGAAGCAAAGAAAACTACAGTGAACATATATATTGAAGTATGAGGTATGAAGATAGTTTCCATTGTCCATGCTAGTAATAACTATTACACCACTCTGACTTCTGAGTTCAAATTTCAGCCGAGGCTGTTTGCATTCACATTTTTCTAATGCTGTTGGGGAGGATATGAATCCATTTCTTCTTCCCATTTCCAGCTACGGATAAAATAACAGAGCAGACTGAGCTCTCTAGCCTAGGTTGGCTATCAGTCTAGAAAAAAAACTCAGAATTCAAAACCAGGGGTGGAGTCCACTCCTCCCTGCAGCTTAGGGTAAAAATAGCAAAATAAAGTGTGTATGTGTGTGTGTGTGAGGGGTCTTTTCAATCCTACTCTGTAAACACCTACCGGCTAAAGATGATGGGTGCATAAGCTGAAGGACTGATCGGATCCAGGATAAAATAGGTTAGTGCATATTAGAAAAATATATAACTTCAAAATAAACAAGTTACGTAAAACTTAAGGTATAGAATGGTTTCATAATTTTTCTAAATCTGGAGTTGCAGACCAAACCAATTTTTACAGACGAACAAAGGAGAAAAATGTAAATAAAAGAAAAACATGGTAATGACAGCATACGTTTACTTCTATCAGGAAGCTGAGTGGGATCAGGGGTTGCTGGTTCCCCATGGATGTCTTCTGGTTCCATTGGATTACGGAGATACACTCTACAAAGCAAAGAGAGATACAAGAATGATTGTGAAAGAAAAGGTGTTCAAGATCAAGCATAAAACACTTGATAATAAACAATAGAAAATCATTGCAAGATTTGAATAACTGGAAAGAAAAAATCCTGTAAACCTATTAACAGAGGATGACAGGAATTTCCATCATTCCAGTTCTATGGCCAACTCAATAAAATTGTGATTGATCGCAATTCTGTTTAATGTCAGTCAGGAATTTCAACTTGCAATGTATTGCTTGCTATGAGCAAGGGCTTTTATCTTGCAATGGGTAACTAGGCTACCTGCCACAGTCTATAAGTTAATTGACGGAAACCTTACTGAAGAATGAAAAAAATTCAAAGCAGCAGATATCAACTAGTTTCATAAATCAAGAGTGGAATGTGATACAAAGTTGAGTTTAAAGTAGGGGCCCATATATCTACAATGAGGTAAGAACAAAAATTGCCCAGTCCCTCTGAACTATTAATGAAAACATCAGGGTAACTCATAACCCTCCGTTTTACTGCACTATCAGAACACATCTTGGAATGTTAATGACTCTTCTCAAAATAATAAGTATATCATTATAGAGATATGTAGATTAGAAGAGATACCTAAATGCTATTTTACAATATCACAATTGGCGTGATGATTATGTGACATAAATATACTGAAAAAAAGAAGGTTATAGAATCGATAGGTCAGATGTTGTGTCATCAATAACACAAAGAGGGAGCACAGTTGTTTGAACTAATCAAAGTGTTAATGACTTTTCTCAAAATAATAGACAAAACTACCGGAAATATATTCCATCCATATATGAAATGAAAAATCAGTTGGAACAGATGAATACAGTCACCCAGGAAAAATGTTTGGCACATGCATTGAATTTTCAGTAAATGGCTTGTAATACGAGAATGCCTTTCACTAGAAGTTAAATTAAGTTTGAAACAACAAATAGAGTCAAGATTAGAAGAAATACTTCTTAATGTGTTTAGAAAATGATGGAGAAATCTGAAGGTATTAAACCTCAAACACTGTGATAAAAAACAAAATGATTGAGGAAACTAATCGAAAATGATTAATGAAAATACAGATACATAATCTCTTATCAGAAACCCTGGGAACTACACACTTTTTAGAATTCAGAATGGTTGTACAGGTACTGTAGATGGGTAGACAATTAAGTCTATTGTTAGAGAACGGAAAAACTATAAATGACATCTCAAGTTGTACAGTATTAAAAAAAAAGGAGATAAAGATTGACCATAAAACAACTGTCATGCTTCTTATTTCTAAATTTGGAAAAAAAAAAAAAATTTTTTTTCTCCATGGAATAATTTTCAGTTTTCAGGTATTATGTACCTCTACTTCATTTCAAAATTCAAATAATTTAAGAATCTATTATATTATCTTATGAGAGTCGATTTTTGATCGAACCACTTTTCTTTTAACTTTTGACCTTTTATCTCATTAGCCAAATAGATTCATCTAGGCTCCAAATAGGCTGCATATATGTGCAAAATTCACATAGGGTTTCCCTTTTTGCAAAAAAAGTGTGGGGTCTGCCTTCAAGATGAGATAATGCTCTAATTTCCAGCTGTTTATATATAATACTCAGTCTGATTTGCTCCAGCTAATTGGGCATACATACTCAATTGACTATAGTAAAATATACATGACACTACAAGACACACTGGTAGGACATCAATTCAAATTAATCTCTGCATCTTAACTTTTGAACAGATTATTTCAATAAGGATATTTGTCAATTACAAATAATAGGGGGAACATTTTAGGGATCCATGACCATTTCTCAAGGAAGAAGGTTTGAGGGGTTTTTTGACAGATGATACATATCAGACCAAAATATCCTTAGGTGACCCTCTCAAAAAGTTAAGCATTTTGCATGAGGAAGGGTGGGGTAAATTCAAAATGTTGGCATAAGAAACTGAAATTTTGACCTCATGACTCTTAAAAGGATCATAAATTTGATATTTATGTTAGAATCATGCTTTTCCTAAAAAGAAAGATTGTTTTTCAGCTCATTTGATTATTTCCATCCATTAAATTGAATATACAAGGGCTGAAATTCAAAACAGAGGCACAGAAACTTACTTACCTGAAAAATAATGGCAGATGCCTGAAATTTTCCCCTATTAAAAGAACCAGTTTACTCACTACATTACACAACATTTTATTTTAGTTGCCTAGATCTACTTTCATAGTTTAGTGAAAGATAAGTACTTACTCATCAATAAAGCCAGGATCCCCCCAAGTGCTGCCACCAATATCCCCGTGTCCAGTGTGAATGAAACTGTTTTTCAATGGTTTGCTTATATCTTCACCTGAGAGAGAAAAAAAAAAAAAACTCCTTAGATTAGAAAAAAGTGAATATTTTTTTTGATTAATAAAAGTGTACATTATTTTTTGTAGTTATTGACAAGATCAGAAACAGTCTGAGACCTTATAACATATTGAAAAACAAGCATATCAGTTGTTAATGTAAATGACTCTTCCGACTAAGACAACTAACTGAACCTAGGGAAATTCCATGAGATCATCCATTATCTCACCTCTCTGTGGCTGCCTATGTTTTTATCTCAATATCATACAAATATACACTGATCTCATCTGTGTAAATTTTTCTCTCCTATGATTAGATGTTACTTTTTCCAACTCACTTTCAGTTAATAAAATTGCGAAATTATTTTTTTTAGATATGGACAAACACTTATTCTCCAATGAAAGATTACTGATTAGAAACTATTTAGGATTCATATTGAAAGGATTTTTAACACCAATCTAATCAACTCTATATCAGCTTTTCAAAGTCGGTTAAAGAATCTTATGGACCAATAGAAAGAAATTACATTAAACATATAAATATATATATATATACATTTTACTGATTGCAGTTGAAACAAAGTTGACTATGTGTGCTTACACACACACACACATATATATATACATATATATATATATATATATATATATATATATATATATATATATATATATATATATATATATATATATATACACACACACACATAAATACACACACACATATGTATATATATGTATATATATATATACACACACACACACACACACATGTATATGTATATATATATACACATACACAAATACGTATATATATATACACATACACAAATACGTATATATATATGTACATACACACACACACATATATACACATACACACACACATATATACACATACACACACACACATATATACACATACACACACACACACATATATACACATACACACACACACATATATACACATACACACACACACATATATACACATACACACACACACATATATACACATACACACACACACATATATACACATACACACACACACATATACACATACACACACACACATATACACATACACACACACACACACATATACACATACACACACATATACACATATACACATACACACACATATACACATACACACACACACACATATACACACACACATATACACATACACACACACACACACATATACACATACACACACACACACACATATATATATATATATATATATATATATACACACACACACACACATACTCACATATATATATAAGGATACGTTGAATTTTGTATAAGTGGATATTAATTTTGTCATTATATATCAATTATTTTACAATGGTCAATGTTCTCAATTCCAAAATAGGTTGTATATTTGTGCAAAAAACACACATATTTTTTAGGAGTTTGATGAATAGTGTACAGTAAACTCTTGGTATAACAGACAGTTGTTGGTTAATTGTGAATGTCCATTAAATTGAATGTTACCAGAGATTTCTTACTTTTTTTAACTCTTTACAAATTCTAATATTTTAATGCAAAAATAAATTTCATGCAATATAGAATAAAAATTTATTGAGATCATAGGAAGAACAAACACCCCAAATTTGATATAAAATTTTCAGTCAGTATCAACTATCAGCAATCTTAATATAAATTAAATAAAATCCATTTTTTGACTAAAAAATAGATATAAAGTTACTTTTGATTTAATCATAACGAGGATATTTACAAACTTTTCTTTATTTACAAAACCATGGTTAGGAAAATGAAAAATATAAAAAAATTTTGCAAGTGATTTTTTGTGTTTTTGATCCTTGTGGTTAAATACTACTAGGGGGGTTCTACTCACAACATATTTTGAGAAAAACTATTTAGTTTTATTCTAAATTAAAATTACTTTGCCATTTTAACAAATTAATAAAACTAAAAACATGTCTGCATGTTTAAATAAATTCTCAAGGAGGAAGGGAATTGATAAAACACACGTATTTGAAAAATTTACTGATGCACTGTAATGATTACACACTACATGGATAATAAATAAGCAGAGAAATTATGAATCAGCAAATTTACTATGGCTCTTTATTGCTTTTGACTCATTGCAAAGAGATTTTCTTCTGATCACAGGTTGGGGTCACATGATGGAAACTAATTTCACATGCTTTCTTTCATCTTCATGCCATTCTGACTAGTAAGGAATGTGAAATTATTTGATAAATTAAAAAAACATTCAGTTAAAAAATAAACACGCTGTGACAAACGTAATGGTGATGACTCTGACAAAAAATGAAAGCAAGTCTATCGCCAATTCAAATAAGATTTTTCTAAGTATTCCAAAGATTGGCTAAAATCAGCAAAATCTTTATTTATGGCTGAATATGTTGCACACTCACTTAAAGTCAAATTATCAAATAAATTAACTCTATACTAAGACCCCAGAACAAATAATCAATAAAAATTGTATGTTTACTTTTAATAAAGTCACCAGATTTTTAGTAGATTTGCTAAAAAATTGTTAGTATCTAACCCCCCCAAAATATTCTCATGGCAAAAGTTTCAGTTAAAATTTGGTTTATTGATTTTAAGGGAAAAAAAAAAAAATAATGGAAATTATCAAAAGATATTTTTCCTATGTAGATCAAATTGCATCGACCAGCCAGTAAAAAATGGCTAAAAAAAGGCAAGATTTTCTTAAATGTCTAATAACATTATGACTAGAGATATTAAATATATGTTTTGATTTGGCTACAAAATGAAATCAAATTGGCCAATTATCTTTTGAAAATGACCAGAATTTCAGCTGTTATTGCAGATTTTAATCAGCTAAATAGAAGAAAATCAGCTTGTCCTTGACAAAATATGGCTGATTTGGTACCCCTGTATTGTGCACATTTGGATTTGCTTTCCTTTTTAGAAGTCAAAAATCGAGGAGAGACTTTCCCCCCAACTGAGGAGGACCAGGTTCAAATAAATTTTCTTTCTTTTATAATTTTATATGCTTTCAAACCTCTCGGTAATTTGTCAGTTCTGATAGAATAATTTCTTCAGGTTTTACAGGGGGGTTCTACTTACAACATATTTATAATGCTAAATTGGACCCGCACTTTAGGCACATCTGAAATCAGCAGGTCACAACACATTGCCTACAACACATATTCTAAGGTTGAATTATATAAAAAAAAGTTTGTCAATTTCTACGGGGTCCGCATTTGAGCTTGCAGTAGAGTCAGTCCAAAATCATTATTTCATTAGATATTAGAGTTTGATCCATGGAATCAAACTACAAGTATATTTTGAATCAGCATCATCTACGGAATGCTTTTTCATCATTTATTTGAACCTACTCATAGATGAGGAGGGTCAATGCTATTTTGAAATTTTCTCATTGTTCCAAAGTCATTGTGGTTCAATAGTCAAGTCGTTAGAGCCTTGGCACATAAAGTTCAAACTCCGACAGAGAAATTTTTATTCCTTTCAATTTTATATGCTTTCAAACTATATGTAAACTTCACAGAAATTTGTCAGTTTTGATAAAATATCTTTTTTCAGGTTTTAGAGACAGTTTTATCTACAATGTAGTTATAATTGCTAACTGGAAAACCTCACTTTCAATTCATCATTGGAAAACTGCAAATGTGATTTCTTTTTCTTTTAGTACTGATTCAATCATTTCCGTGTCTATCTATATTATAAAGAAGTAATATGTACGTGTTTGTACTCTAAGAAGTCGAGGACTATGCATCACAGAACAGAAACAAAGGTATGTCTGAAATCAGCAGGTCTCAAATTACCTATAGTACAAAGTGTTAGGTTGAATTTTGCTAAAAAACAAAAAATAGTTGATTTCAATGGGATCTGTGACCACGCTCTCAGAAAACAAGTCTGTCAAAAAGTTTATTTTCTATTTGTTTTTTTTATCTGGGATTTTTTCAAAAACTATGAGTTAGATGCATAAAATCAAACTATATGTATATTTTGACTAAGCATCATCCGGGATGATAGTTTTCATCATTTGTTGAAGCTACTCATATTTGAATAGAGGTTCAATGTTTTGTTTTTCTGAATTTCTTTTAGAGCAGTAATTTTTAGTTCCCAAGTCATGGCATTTCAATATCAGAGTGGTTAGAGCCTCGGAAAATAGAAATTGCAGACCAAATTCAAACACCAACAGAGAATCTTTTTTTTCTTTAAATTCTATGCTTTGAACTGTTTGAACTCAGGGAAATTTATCAATTTTGATAAAATAATTTTAAGGTTTTAGAGGGGTTCTATTCATAACGTAGTTATATTTCTAAACTGGATCTTCACTATCCATTCGTCATTGGAAAACTGCGAATGTGATTTTTTTTTGCTCTCCGTGCTGATCCAACTATTGCTGTGTCTGTATCATATAAAGTACTATTTTTTTCTTTTATTTCATATACTTTCAATTTATTATACCTTCAAACCTTGCAGAAATCTGTAAAAGAAAGGAAATGAAAACCTTTTATAAAACTTTTGTATATCTACAATGTAGCTGAAATGCTAAAACTGCACCCCTTATTTCGCCTGGGGTGAACATGGATGTGAATTTCTCTTTCTTTAAGTGCTTACTTTGCCTGATGTTGGGTGCTGATCCTGCACAGGTCTGCCTTGGAATGTGTGCTGGCCTAACCATTGAGGTGTCACAGAGAAAAAACAAAAGCACATCCAAAATCAGCTAGACACAAATTATCTAAAATACATGTTTTATGGACGAATATTATGAAAATTAATCCATCGATTTCTATTGTGTCTGCATTCACAAAAATCTAAAGAAATCAATAAGAACAACAATATACCAATGTTCAAAAATGCGGTGAATACAATCAACAAACTGATTTCAAAACCAGACAAATTTCTTTTGCCCCATTCAATTTCATGTGCTTTCAATTTATAAGACCTTCAAATCTTCCAGAAATCAGTTTTGAGAAAGGAAATATTCAAAGATTTTATAAGAGGGGACTATACTTACATTGTTGCAGTTTTACTAAACTGCACGTTAACTTTCCATTCAACATAAGTGAATGTCTCTTTCACTCAATGCTTATGCAAGTTTGACAGAATATTTCAAGGAATCTAACCCTAAACTGATAAAAGATGTTTTTCAGAGCAAAAACACTAACCTTAATTCTAATCCAAGTCCAAACACAATAATAAAACCATTTAATGCACTGACTGCTTCTGATTTTCCTCAATTAACATAAAGGTGGAAGAAAAAATATAGCATATATCATCAATTAAACAAAAATATTTTTTACCACTCTCTTCTTACCCTACCCCATTGCCTTGGGGGTGCTTGCACCCCAGGTTAAGAACCACTGTTCTAAGGTACACAACTGACTCGTGCAACAGTTGTTCTCCAAAAAGCATAGTAATACAAGTCCATTTTACCGGCCAATTTCCTTTGCGGGTCAACCAAATGTCGAGGGAAGAGTCCCAATTGTCCTGTCCTCTTATTCTGCCCTTTCCACCAAAAGTTTTCTGGACTGTAAAAAACATCAGAAAATTTTTTCAAAAGATTATGCAAGCATGATAACTATCTAGATTATGTTAAAACAAGTTTTTAGATAAAGAATTATAAAAAAGTTACATCTAAATAACATAAAATTCCAAAGATTCTATGAATGTACAAATAACCGTAAAGAAACCAGTGAAGATATTTTCGACGCAAATTGTGAGCTTGATATGCAGTTTGACTTATGGGTTTGTGTCTTGATATCATTTTGCACAAACAAGCTTTGTCAAATAATATTTCTGACATCAGACAAATTATGTGTTTATATCTGTAGAATCCTTTTACTTTCACTGAGATGGTTTTTAAGTTATAAGAAAAAAATCATGTACACTAAAGGAAAAAATCATAGGAACAAGTTTCTCAATAGAATAAGTTCAATTTGTCTAATTTATAGTAAAAACATAATTAATATTGATATTACTTCATCATTATCAGCCTTTTAGTGTCCATCGTTAGACATAGACCTTCGAGATTTGCCAGATCTCTTCATCATGGGCATCACAGAGCCAGTACTCTCTAAATTTGTCTAGCTCATCCCGCCATTTCACTTTCTGTCCGCTAGAATTTTGCATTTGATCTCTGAGGATCCAGGTTGTGAGTTTTGATGTCCAGTGATTGCCAGCCATTTGAGTTTTCTTATGGTTTCTATAATCTCTCCAACTCCTGTCTTTTCTATAATATAATGTGCTATTCAATGATCTCTCCAGATTGAGATGAATTCTCTGGTGTGCACATAGCATGGTTCTGAGTTTGAGGGTTGATCTTTTGTTCAAGCTCCGTGTCTCTGCACCAGAGGATGCATTGGCTGTATATGCTTCTTTTTAAGACTTGTGGGATTTTCTTGTTTTTGAAAGTCGAGTTTGCTCTTCCGAAAACTTGCCAACCAAGTGTGATTCTTTGCTTGATTTCTTCTTCTTTTGAGGATTTCATGGAGATTTGTCCCCCTAGGTAGATGTGGTGGTCTTCTTTCTTCAGCTCTGCGTTTTCTATCCTGATCATTCAGTCCTCAACATGTTTGTTAAACATGACATCCATTGGCTGAAGTTCATACGTAAGTCAACTTTCTAGCTTTCTTCATTTAGTCTGTGTATCATTATTTAGAAATGATGGAGGTTCTTAGCAAAGAAGACGATGTCGTTAGCCAATCTTAGGTTACTTAGGTATTTGCTGTCAATTCTGATTCCTCTGTGTTACCAGTCTAGGTTTCAGAAAATCATCTCAAAGAAGGCTGTGAAGTGTTTGGGTGAGCTGGTATCATTTTGACTCACTTTTTTTTCTAGTTGAAAGGGCTTTGAGTCTTTCTGTAGCCTGATGAAAGAACTGCTGTATCAGTAGATATGTTGTAGTACTCTGATATAGATGGAGTCAACACCTTGTTGTACTCTTATGTCAATGACTTTGGGGATTCCCATAGAGTTGAAAACCTTTTCAAAGTCAACAAATGCTACAGCGAGTGGCATTCTTTATTCTGCTGCTTTCTCTTTTAGTTGGTTTAATAAATGGATAAAATCAATGGTTGAGTAGCTTTTTCTGGAGCCAGTTTGTTCCCGTGGTTGGTTTTCATCTAGTGCTTTGGTAATTGGTTGGTGATCACTTTGATGGAGAGTTTGTAGATACAGTTGACAAGGCTTATTGGCCTGCAGTTGTTGATGTCTTCCAGGTTTCCATTTTTGTATAAAAGCATCATGATTGCAGTGTTTGAATCTTCAGGGACTTTACTTTGTTTGAGGAATAAGTTGAAAAGAATGGCTAATTTTTAAGTGATAGCTTTCAGCTTTTTTGAGTAGGTCAATGGTGATGTTATCGGGTCTAGGAGCTTTTCCTTTGTTTGTTTGTTTGATGGGTTGCTTCACTTCCTGCAGAGTGACTTCTGGGAATTCCACAAATTGATTACTCTCGTCTTGTGTTTCCTCATTTTTCTGTGGCTTTTGTATGGTGGAATAGAGTTTTGCAAAATTCCTGGGCACATTCGACAATTCGGTCTATCCATTGTCAGGTCTCCATTTGCTTTGAATCTACTACTTATTTGCTTTCTTCCAGTAACAAGAGATTTTCCCATAATTTTGAAGCCCCTACCCTTTTCAAAACAGCTTCCAATGACTGCGGTTGTGTATTTTGTTTTATCTTCTCTTGGATGGTTTTGTTCAGTTTAATTGCTTTGATCTTTTCTATTGCTGTTGATGGCTTGCGATTTCTGCATTTTTCCATGAGATTCTTGGTTTGTGTGTTCTTTGGCTTAAACATACTGACTGGTGACTTCTAATAAGGAGGTTGTTATATTGTTTTTGTGCTTGTTGATCTTCTCTTCTGTTTCACTGAGGAGTTCATATCCATTTTCATTTCAATTTTCCTGCATTCTATCTTGGTGTTAATTTGAATTTTGAATCTTATTCTGTGGTCACATTCTACATTGACTTGATTTAGGACCTGAATATCTTTGAAGGTGTCATTCTTGTCAGCTAGGATGTAGTCTATTTTATTTTTGGTTATGTGATTGGGGCTCTACCAAGTCTACTTTCTGTTGGCTTTCTTTTCAAAGATGTTCATGATTTTGAACTCAATTGCTGATACAAAATTGACAAGATCTTCACCCCTCTTGTATTTCATATCTGAACATGCCAATGTATTTTTTTTACCTTGTCCTACTTAAGCATTAAAATCTCTCATGATGATCTTGAAATATTTTGTTGTTTCTTGGAGTATAGAATTAAAGTAGTTGTAAAAGTGGGAACATAAACTTGAATGGTATTCAGTTTGTACCACTTTGAGAGCTGTACAGTGACACTAGCTAAACGGTCTGAGATGGCTTTGAATCCTACAACATTTTCTTTGAATTTTTCATGAATGAAAGCCAATTCCGCTTTGTTTTCCTCTTTCTTTTCTGTAGTTGTATAGAAGATGTTTGCTGTTTGTTTTGATTAGTTTTTCTCCAGGTTTTCTTATTTTGCTAATAATGATTTTGTTCCATTTGATTGCATTTTCCAGATTGATTAAGTGTACGTCAGTAACGAGTGTGCTGAAGTTGTAAGTGCCAAAACTTGAATTCACAGTCAATTGAACAACCATGTCCAAATTTGAAGTCATGCAAAAAAAAAAATCCGTTCAAAGAATAAATATGGTCAGAACAAATTCTATTTATGACATCGCTGGAAAGCATATTGAAGAGATTTAAAAAAATACATCTAGATTCTGGAGAATCTAGATAGTATCAATAAACTATACCTGTCTAAATTAGATCCAAAAAAGGTCAATCCCCCCCCAGGCTTATAGTGTAGCATTGAAGTAGGGTGGCTACAGTTGTTCAATATGACTTTATTTATTTGTTTTACTAATTTTTTACTTATATTATGAAAGTAACACATATTTTATAATAATAAATTGAAATATTATAGCATCCATCAAGCTCTCACCTAACTTTTCCTGGTTACTAGGTTTTAGACACTTCTTAGTGATTTTGAAAGCATTGTAAGTCATTACAATCTTGCCTGTTTTCCATTAGCACCATTTTCAACTTACATCCAATTCTATTTCTAACTGATATGCAAGAAACAAGATCCTCAGCATATGTGGAAATTAAGAAAAAGAAGACCAGATCAAATGTTGATTGTGGGCCCAAAAATTAAGTCAAAAGCACAAATTTTCAGATTACAAGGATGTAATTACTAGATAAAAAAAATCTTGTGATGAAATAGGGATTTTGGAGTCTGGATTCTACGTTTGATCCAGAAAACCTTAGTGGTGTAAGTCTACCAAGTCTTTGCAAATAAGATAAACTACTTACTCTCCATTCACAACAATTATGTGATCACCTTCCTCAATTTCTAACTTGTTAGGCTCGGAAAAATTCTGAGTAGCTTTCATGTCTTTTGGTCTTATCTGAAATGAAAAGAAATTTCTAGAATCAAACTTTGAATATCAAACAAAAATCTCTAACAATATGCCACATGGATATCTAATTTTTGTCTGTAACACCTCGAGTCAACATATAATATACCACATGCATATTTACATCTGTGTCATTTGCCATGGGGGATAACTATTAAATGCTGATTATAGAGTAGTCTAACTTGTTTTTTGTTTTTTTTTTCAAATGCATAGATGATCCGATTCATTGTAGCTAAAAATGTAAAGCAACAATGTTTGATATTTTTCAAGTAAAATTATCCAATTGAAAAAACAGTACTAAAGGGACATAATCAGCTTGATTATGATACAGAAGAGTAGTGTCCCTTGCATAATTTTTCCCTTTTATCCACGTGTATGAAACGTATAAATGTATCAATATATATTTCATATATGCAGTCATTTCTTAAGGGCATGGATACATGGCTGGGGAAAGATTGTCATTGAAACTAATTTATACTGACACATTTCAATGAAGTACCAGATTCTCACCCCAAAGAATCTGGGGTCAAGAAGCTGACATTTATGATTAACTTTACACTGTACTTCATTAATGAGCTGGAGAAACATAGAAATCCCAGTTATTTTGAAAACATTTATTATTCATTATTTTAAAGTGTATAAAATTTGATACTTCCTCAAAAATAAATACAAAATGAAATAAACGTATAGATATAAAGATTATTACAATTTTTTTTGCAATATATATATATAATTAATTTCATCTTACTTTTATTATGTATTTGTCATAATGAACAGTGGACGTTATGAACAGGAACAAAAATTCAGGAAATTGTTTTCATTTATTTCTATTACTATTCGGACCATCCTCATCTTGGTTGTTTTTCATACAACATTTCGGCCATTGTACTCTACAGCCTTCATCAGGTATCATATGGTAGGTGTGGGGAAGTAACGAACCGAACCCTTTATTTATCCGACGGGGGTATATTGACTGCACTCCCCTCTTAGCATTAGTAGTATTATTATTGTCTCACACTGGGATTGAACCTAGAACCATCAGATTACTTGCAGTAATTTTGTCTGATTCTGTAACCACTACGCTATGTGTCCACATGGATTTTCCTTTTCCCCCAATTCTTTTTTTTGGGGAAAAAAATTCCAATAATGCATTCAAGAGTGGACATACAGCCTCAAGATCAAATGATGTGTACTTACCTTACAGAGATAATCTCGCAAGGCCATAAAAGTAGGTCTGTCCTGAGGTTTGTACGCCCAGCACTGCAACATCACTTGATAGATATAAGTAGGACAGTATTCAGGTGTGCAGAGACGTTCATTTTCACAGTCTATTTTTTGCAGAACCTTAACAGGGAAAAAAAATTGAATTTGAAATTATTATTCATTTATTCAGTTCTGTTGCATAGAATCTGATTTCTGGCATGTTGATATCAATATGGGTCAAAGTGCTAGACACTATTCTTTCCATTATTTCATGATCAGCAGATTATTTTAATGTAAACAAAACTATAACTTTACCTCTAGCAGACAATTTAGCTATACATGATATTGCCCACTTGTCTAGGGAAACTACAAATGAAAATAAAATGTCAAAAAAACAAAATTATTAAATTTCTTCAATTTGCAATCTATGAACATGGTCTTTTACACATAATTTCTTTGAGTTCGTGATGAAAACCTGTTTATTCACTAGAGAGCTAGTAATTATCCACAGTTCCGTTATAACATGGTTGTCTTTCTTGGAACCAAACATTCATGTTTCTCAAGGGGTCTACTATAGAGGTGTATTCTTGTCAGTAGTACTGCAGAGTTTATCAAACAGAAATTGATTGGTTTCTGCAGGAATAGAATTAAAATGTTTCATCAATTAGAACTTTCCAGTCATACATTTGGAATTAATAGAATGTAAAATTAGTAATTCGTCCATTAAATAGATACCTCATTTAAATCTAAAGGTGATGTGCACATGAAAATTTCTGACATTCAAGACTTGCAAATCATACCTTGAATGAAATTGAACATCTAAACTTAAATATGAGTAAGCCAGTAACTAATTGAACTTAGAGTCATAGAATTGAAGAGAAACAAGATCACTAAAAGTAAGTGTAAAAATCAAAACAATTCAATTTGAGGAAACAATATATGATCCTCCAGCCGATTGGTCCTTTGGCATACATCCTAATCATCCTGAACCATTTGCTTTAGTTTCTGGCCAAATTTTGCAAGTACCGTTGCTTCTACCTCCATTTCTATGCTCTTGGATATCAAACTGCTATTTGTCATACCCACCCATTGTCTGATATTCATATTTATTGAATGGGTGATCTTAGCTTTTACAGTTGACTTTCAAAAACATCTATGAGCAACTGCTAGGCCTTGCTCTTCATCTGGTGAATAATCATGTTTCATAGCCACATAGCAGCACTGTGCTTGTGTTTCAGGCTTCTTGAATAAAAAAAAATTCTTTCCTGTTGAAGACTGTCCATCCAAACCTTTTTGTATTCTGAGTTCTTGCTTTACAGTGAATGTACAATACATCAAAACAATTAAAATCTTGTTCTGCACCATTACTACGACATGAGTAAATATTTTCTATCATCTTCAGTGCTCAACACAAATGTATTATGTATGAAATGTATTGATATATACACATAAGGATCTCTGCTTTACCATGCAGACAGCCGTTCTTTCTCGATTCTCCTCTGAAGGAATGGTAGAACCCTTCAGCCAACTCAGGCATCTACCAACTAAAGAATGTTTATGTTCTGTGATCTAACCACAGGTCAGCTTTACTGAATATTCCAGCAAAAGGGATGGCAGACCCCTAATAGCTAGCTCACATCCCCCAAGAGAAGATCACTCCTGTCAAACCTACAACCTTGGGGTCCTGTTCCTATCTGTCCCATACAAGGATACAAACCCTTATTTTAATAATTTTTATAATTTCTTATAAATTGGTATAAAACATTTTTCTCACCTCAGATCCTTTGTATCCCATCCAAGGTTCTTGTCCACGGGTGAACATTTCCCAAAGTGTCACTCCAAACATCCATGTATCACTAGCATGGGAAAACTGACGGGACTTTAAACTTTCTGGGGCACACCTGCAAATATCACATTGATCATGCATAAATTTTCATCACTTTATACAGGAATTTTTATTTGTAAAAAAAGTAGAATACAGTATGAAATAATCAGCTGCTTTTCCTAAATTTATACCAATACTGGAGATTTGTGTCTATGCAATATTAAAATGATAGGGCCCATTAATTCAATTTTTGGCAGGAAGACATCCAGTTATGACATAGGCTATGTGAGGTTGACCTCAGAGGTCAATCAAGATCACCAGAGTTCATCAAAGAGATGGCATACAATTTCTGGCAAAATAAAATCAGATATGGACTTTGCTAGGAAGCACAAGTATGTTTCTGACCTTATAAATGGTCGGGGGGGGGGGGATAAGGTTGAATTCAACCTCAGATAATAATGGCCATAAACCAATTCAAGCAATTACAATCTTGGGGATAAATTGGTTTGTGGAATTGACTAGGGCTAAAAATGAGGCAGACCTCCAAGGTCATTGGAGGTCACCAGACATCAATTGTGGATTAAAAAAGTCTTTTTTAGTCAAACGACTTAAAGGGCTGAAAAACTTGATTTATTGAACAACCATATTGTAAGATAGTGAAGAGTTCTATCCATTTTTATATTTGCGTGTGTTCATGTATTCCAGCACTTCTGGCCATCCTTTTTTATCTACTGACTTGAAAATTGACATCAATACTAAATTAGACTATTCTTAATACATTTATTTTGTGATAACTTTATTGACCTTTTTAGAGCCTTATTCCGATGGGTTTATCAATAACATCAAGATTCTCAAGAATCTAGACATTTAATTATTCGGTTTTAGATATTTTTCAGTGGAAAATACCAGTAATGTTATAGAAAGAATTTGTTAGATATTTGTAGATATTTTGTTAGAATTTGTTAGATATTTGTAGATATTTTTCAGTGGAAAATGCCAGTAATATTATAGAAAGAATTTGTTCTGGTCATATTTATTCTTCAAAGGAATTTTTCCCGTATGACTTCAAATTTAGATGCTACAGTAGTTCAATACTGACTGTGATAGCGGGTTTCTTTTTTTGTTTCTAAAATGTTATGCAACCCTAAAAAAATTTTCAGATAAAAATTCTAACCCCCCCCCCCCCCCAAAATAAAAAAAACCTTTTCATTCTGGCACCCAATGGGAGAAGTGCTAATGTTATGTACACAGAAGCTAACATCAATTTGGGACTGTTTGTTCTAGATTTGGTAATCCTGCCCAAAAAGTAAAAGGGTTAATCAAGGTAATTTCAAACAAGAAAGTTTTTTTTTCTTCAAATATCATCTTTATCAAACCTTGTGAGAGAAAGTGAAACCAATTTTCCCCATTGCATGCCCCATTAAATCTAGGAATCATGAATGGAAACACTTTTTGTTAATCTCTCTTTTTTACCTACCAAGCAAATGGCAGTTTTTTCTCTTCAGCCATCACATAATGATCTTCCTGATTAGGCAATGCACGCATCAAACCAAAGTCTCCAATTTTCACCTGAAAGAGAAAAGCAAAAATAAATGTAAGAAGGAAATATTCAACACAAATATGGATTTGCATTTATTCTTGTTCATTAACCCATAAACTGTGAATGACAGGAATATACATCATTGCAATTCTATGGCTAGCTCATTAAATTTCCATTCTATTGTGATTGATGGCAATTCAGTTCTAACTAACGACCTTTATCTTGAAATGGATAATTATAACTCCTCACCACTTTCTGCAAATAAATGGGTTAATGTAAAAAAATTGAAATAAGAATTTTCGGATGCACTTAGAATGGACTGTATAACCTCAAGTCATATTTTCTTTTGAGTTGGGCTGATTTGAAAATATTAACCTAATATGAACAAGATAGTCCTTCATTTGAAATTAAGTCTACTTGTTTGTATACATGAACAGTACACTTTTTGGTTCATTCTCCACAAATCTTTCATCCTTTCACTTCTCCCGCCATACCCACCCTTGCAATATAATGAAGAAGGGTAAAAATGGAAAATAATGCTTATGCTTGAATGGGAGCAAAAGGGGACTCAACTTTCACTAGAACTGTCATTCATTCATTACCCCTGCCTCACAAGTCTGAAACTTGAAAATTACAAGGGGGCAACTGAGCGGTGCAGAACAAACCCAAAATACTGAGTAAGTGAATTAGGTATCAGATCTTACTTGTACAAGACTGATCACAGTGGAAAATTAGTAGTTCAAAAGTAGATATTCCATTTCAATCTCAAGCCGATCAGTTTCTCCAGAAAACAATAATGATCAACAGAAAACAAATACTGAGATATAAACGATTATTACTTAAATACACTTACCATTTCAGGAGTAGCAAGGAGGACATTTCGGCATGCAAGATCTCTGTGTATATATCGTTTGGACTCCAGATAACTCATTCCATTGGCTATTTGCACGGCATAATCACACAGGGTACTGACCAAAAGCTTTGGACCATCCTGGCAACGAAGTTTGTCCAGTAATGCTCCTTGTGGTGCCAACTCGGTCACCTGAGGGAGAAAACAAAATAATAAAATAAATACTATGATTTGCATACAAATCAGAATCTATTTAGGCTTGAAAAGTAAAATATTAACTTATTCATTGATAAAAGATTATATATATATATATATATATATATATTTGAAAAGAGGATAACATACATTAAAAACAACTGACAAATCAGGTCTATTTGATATTTTAGTTAATCTTACTTGTTTGCATATAAACCTTTTATCAACAGCATCAAAGTTTTTTTTTCAATATCTCAAAATTGGTTGTTCTAAAACTTTCAACCTTTGTCAGTTATGATTTTATGCTTATATCTTAATCATTTCTTTTATAGTAATAAAGCTGGATGTGTTTGAATGTTTTTTTTTAAATATGTAACTGAAACAAGAAAAATTAACTGAAAAGTTAGATAGACAGAGTTTGTCAGTTATTTTTAATAATGTATGTTTGAATGTAGGGTTGGTGCCTTGTTATACTCTTTTCAAATTACACAACCCAGTGAATAAGGAAGCAAACACCACCAAGTTCTGACAAAATCTCATAAAAAAACTAATTGAATTAGCCAGCAATGAGATTGAACACTTGAAGGTAGAAATTGATAAAATTCAAAATACCTCAAGTTCTCCATCACTCCTGATTTATCTACCTAAATACATCTGGCCATATCTCAAAAAATTTTTAATTTAGAAAAATTTGGGGGGTCTGGGGCCCAAAAAACAAATTTGGGGATTTTGGTCCCCAAACCTGTAAAAACAAGTTTTTAGTGATGTCACAACAAAAAATAATGCTAGGATATTGGTTGAGGGCTCGTTTGGAGTGGATCAGTGAGTGGAATATAGAAAAATTTCAAAATTTTCAAAAATTTGCCTACCTTTTAAAGAATGAAAGATCCTGATGCACAAGTATAGACCCCACATACAACATTGATCCACCCAGAAAAACAGAAATTAGAAGAATGATGACTGAATAATACTCAAAATTCATTTAGTTTTAAGTTAATACAACAAAATTGCACTTTAAGAACTTTTACAGAAATGGTTGTTCTTTCCACTGTGGTTAACTCATAACAAGTTTTATGGATCAATAGATCGTTGATTGGCAGGGGTCTTTTCTGATGGACATGATCAAACAGAATGACTAATTGCATGGCAAATTTTACAGTTGGCTTAGTCTTGAGGGTTGACAACAGGACCTAATGACCACCACATCCTTCTAATAGTGTCAACAAGATTGTCCTTCTGGGATGTTTTCCTGTACAAGATTTTGTAGCAACCCTCAAGATCCGACTCATCAGGAGAACCAAGATCACAACCATTATTAAACTCAATGAGCTGTTAAGAATGTGCTAACACTTTTTGCATTGTTGGAGTAATGGAGATCCATGATACAGGTTGATGTTTGTTAACAGTCTGTAAAAAACTCTTTTTTGGAGCTGGAAGGGTTCAGAATCTTCATGTTGCCTGATGAAGGATTTGCTGAGACTGTATTAATGTTGCAGTACTCTGACGTATACAGGGTCTACACCTAGTAGAGTGATGGCCTTCAAGACCATGGGAATTTCCACAGGGCCGAAAGCCTTCTGGAAGTCTATACATGCTATGGCGAGTAGCATTTTGTATTCTGCTACTTTTTCTTTCAGCTGATTTATTGAATGGAGGTGGTCCATGGTTGAGTAGCTTCTTCTAAATCCAGCTTGTTCCAATGGTTGGTTTTCATTTAGTGTTTAAGTAATCCGGTTGGTGATGATTTTTGTGAAAAGTTTGTTGATGCAGTTGAGTAGGCTTACTGTAGTTGTTGGTCTTTTGGGTTTCCTTTTTTACGTAAAAGCATTATGATTGCTGTGTTCCAGTCTTTTGGGACTTTACTCTGTTTTAGACACAAGTTGAATACAATAGCTAATTTTTCATTGATGATCTTACTAGCTTTTTTGCGTAGAACGAGGGTGATGTTATCTGGTCCAGGGGCTTTTCCATTTTTGTTTGTTTGATGGCTTGTCTTACTTCCCATGGTGTAACTTTTGGGAAGTCCTAGAACTGATTGTCAGCATCTTGTGTATCTTGGTCATTGTTTTGTTGTCCATATCTTGAAGAGTAAATTTCTTGGTAAAAGTCTCGGGAATGTTTGACAATTCTGTCTCAGTTTGTTGTTATGTCTCCATTTTTTTTTGAGTATACTACTGTCCTATATTGAGAGTTTTAGATTTAAAGCCTTGAGGTTTTTTGAGAGTGGTTCCAATGATTGCTGACCCTCTTTTGTCTTCTCTTACTTTCTTTTTGATTGTTTTGTTTAGTTTGGTCTCCAATTTTTTCTCCTGTTGTTATTGATGGTTTGAGGTTTCTGCGTTTTTTTAATGAGTTTCCTGGTTTTGTCAGAGATTTTACTAATGGTTTGTGTGTTTCTTGGTTTAAGCATAGTGGCAACTTCTAATAGAGAGGTTGTTATTTTGTTTGTTGATACCTGTTTTTCAATTCTAGCTTGAAGGATTGGGTGAGTTCATTTGGTATGTTTAATGGTTGCAGTTTAGTGTGGAACATTTTTTTGCATTCTTTATTGGTGTTTACTTGCACCTAAAATCTTACCACTGTGATCGCTTTGTATGTTTTCTTGGTTTAGAACTGAATGTCTTCTATGGTGTTGCTTTTGTCCGTTAGGATGTAGTCTATTTTATTTTTGGTCTTGTGGTTGGGGCTCTTCCAAGTTCATTTTCTATTGGGTTCCTTTTGAACTTGTTTGTTGTTGCATAGTCCACAAGATCTTCACCTCTCTCATTTGGGGTTTTGTACCTAAATTCATCAACACAGCGTTTGTTTCCATGTCCAACCTGTGCGTTAAAGTCTCCCATGATGACATTGAAGTATTTTTTGAAGCTTACTACATAGTCTTTGAGTTCCTTATTGATGAGAAAGCCTACTCCACTCTGTTTTAGTTTCTCTCTTCCGTAGTTGTAGAGAAGATGCTTGCTTTACAGTCCACTCAACTAGTCCTAATCAACTGAGCACAAACAAGGGAGATTGTTTTAGTGAGTAATGATGTTAAGGTAAACAGAACTGTATTCAAAAACACCTAACCTACGAACAAATTTATAACCACGTTTTCATAAAGTAAAATAAAACATGAAAATAGAAAAATTCATGATTTTTAAATAAGAGACTACTTTATTTATATGAAAAACAAAGTGACTGTTTCCCTATCCATGACAATTGACTCTTCAACTCAAAGGTAACAATTTTGCCGCCATCACCTACCAACCATTTGAAACAATGGACTTTTCCACTGAAACAAGTTCAGTAATTTCTTTTATGGAAAAATCCCCTTATAGAAATTCAAATACAACTATGAGTTCTTTTATGCATATTCAGTATGATATTAGTACCTATTACATCTGATGTCTCTCTTTTGGTTGTTATAGTCACAACATTTAGGCTGTTATATCCTGTAATGCTTCCTTCAGATGATATGTTACTTACCATCATTAGAGGAGAAGAAAGAACAACACCAAAGAGTCGGATTAAATTTTCATGGTCCAAAGAATGCATTGCATTCACCTCTTTCACAAAATCTTCAAATCCTCCAGGCAATGCCATGACGTCGTGTCTCAGAATCTTTACAGCAACTAAACTCTAAAAGACAGGAAAAAAACAATTGAAAAATGTTTATAGAGAAAAAATGTGCAACAGAGAGACAGAGAGAGAGAGAGAAAAAACGTGTGCAAGAGAGAGAGAGAGACAGAGAAAAAAGTGTGTGGGAGTGAAAGAGAGAAAGAGAAAAAAAGTGTGAAAAAGAGAGAGAAAAACTGTGCGAGAGAGAAAGAGAGAGGGAAAAAAGTGTGCGAGAGAGAGAGAAAGAGAGAGGGAAAAAAGTGAGAGAGAAAGAGAGAGGGAAAAAGTGTGCGATAGAGAGAGAGAGAGAAAAAAGTGTGCGAGAGAGAGGGAAAAAAGAGTGTGAGAGAGAGAGAGGGAAAAAAAGGGTGCGAGAGAGAGAGAGGGAAAAAAGGGTGCGAGAGAGAGAGAGGGAAAAAAGGGTGCGAGAGAGAGAAGGAAAAAAGGGTGCGAGAGAGAGGGAAAAAAGGGTGAGAGAGAGAGGGAAAAAAGGGCGAGAGAGAGAGGGAAAAAAGGGTGAGAGAGAGGGAAAAAAGGGTGAGAGAGAGAGAGAGAGAGGGAAAAAAGGGTGAGAGAGAGAGAGAGAGAGGGAAAAAAGGGTGCGAGAGAGAGAGAGGGAAAAAAGGGTGCGAGAGAGAGGGAAATAGTGAGAGAGGGGAAGGGTGAGAAAGAGGGGGAAAGGGTGTGAGAGGAAGAGAGGGGGAAAGGTTGTGAGAGAGAGAGAGAGGGAAAAAAGGGTGCGAGAGAGAGGGAAATAGTGAGAGAGGGGAAGGGTGAGAGAGAGGGGGAAAGGGTGTGAGAGGAAGAGAGGGGGAAAGGTTGTGAGAGAGAGAGAAGGGGGAAGGTTGTGAGAGAGAGAGAAGGGGGAAGGTTATGAGAGAGAGAGAAGGGGGAAGGTTGTGAGAGAGAGAGAAGGGGGAAGGTTGTGAGAGAGAGAGAAGGGGGAAGGTTGTGAGAGAGAGATAAAGGGTGAAAAGTTTTGAGAGAGAGAAGGGGGAAGGGTGCAAGAGAGATACAGAGGGAAGGGTGCAAGAGAGATACAGAGGGAAAGGGTGCAAGAGAGATACAGAGGGAAAGGGTGCAAGAGAGATACAGAGGGAAAGGGTGCAAGAGAGATACAGAGGGAAAGGGTGCAAGAGAGATACAGAGGGAAAGGGTGCAAGAGAGATACAGAGGGAAAGGGTGCAAGAGAGATACAGAGGGAAAGGGTGCAAGAGAGATACAGAGGGAAAGGGTGCAAGAGAGATACAGAGGGAAAGGGTGCAAGAGAGATACAGAGGGAAAGGGTGCAAGAGATAAAAAGAGAGAGTTGCAGTGAGAGATAAAAGAGAGAGTTGCAGTGAGAGATAAAAGAGAGAGTTGCAGTGAGAGATAAAAGAGAGAGTTGCAGTGAGAGATAAAAGAGAGAGTTGCAGTGAGAGATAAAAGAGAGAGTTGCAGTGAGAGATAAAAGAGAGAGTTGCAGTGAGAGATAAAAGAGAGAGTTGCAGTGAGAGATAAAAGAGAGAGTTGCAGTGAGAGATAAAAGAGAGAGTTGCAGTGAGAGATAAAAGAGAGAGTTGCAGTGAGAGATAAAAGAGAGAGTTGCAGTGAGAGATAAAAGAGAGAGTTGCAGTGAGAGATAAGAGAGAGTTGCAGTGAGAGATAAAAGAGAGAGTTGCTGTGAAAGATAAAAAGAGAGAGTTGCAGTGAGAGATAAAAAGAGAGAGTTGCAGTGATAGATAAAAAGAAAGAGTGTTGGTAAAAGATAAAAAGTATTTCTTCTATAGAATGAAATAAGCACGTGTGTA
Organism: Thysanoteuthis rhombus; assembly: GCA_963457665.1. Taxonomy (NCBI): domain Eukaryota; kingdom Metazoa; phylum Mollusca; class Cephalopoda; order Oegopsida; family Thysanoteuthidae; genus Thysanoteuthis; species Thysanoteuthis major. The sequence goes on from OY735209.1 coordinate 52,646,667, forward strand.
TCCGTAAAAATTTTCGTTAATAACCAAGACTTTTCAATTAGTTGGCAATCAGTTGGTTTCAAGTTCAAATCATGGTCGGGAAATTTGGATTTCACAAATGGAATTACACCCCTTATTTTAGTGGGGATTGTTCTTGTTGAGGGAGAAAAAAAATTATAGGCCTCATTATGATGTAAAAAAGACCCCCAAAAAGGAAAGCCACCTTTCGCCCCCTATCCCCGACCCCATCCAGGGCTCTACTGGCCATAAAAACAAATGATTATATTCAAAGGCAGACTTGTCCAAGTGAAAAGTTCTTGCTACTCCAAGCTGGGGTCAAACAAAAAAAATCTATAGCAAGGTGAAAAGAAAAATCAAAATTTTTCAACTATCAAATGAAACAACCTCCAAGCCTGCAGCAAGAAGTAATCAATCCAGATAAGTAAAAGTGAATTTTTTAGTGATTTTTTTTATTTAAATAAACTCATTTGTTCATTCATCCAACTTCGTTTCAAATGTGTAGCTTGATTGTTGAAATGTTTATGCATCCCACCCCCAATCTTTAATCCTTTCTAACTTCCATAAAAGTGTATACAAGAGTAGGGCTCAAAAACTTCTAGATGCACATTAAATTTAATTATAATAAACCCCCAAAATGAAGAGAGATCTATAAGAGGAAAAAAAAAAAAAGAAGAGAAGACCCCAAAAAGGAAAGACACCCATCCACCCCCAAGGCTAGACCGGCCATAAAAACAAATGATTAGATTCAAAGACAGACCCATCCAAGTAAAAAAAATTTTACTGTTCATAGCCGGGGTCAAACGAATAACTCTATAGCAAGGTAAAAAGAAAAATCAAATATTTTCAACTGTTAAATGACACCACAAAGACTGCAGCAAGAAATAATCAAACCAGATAAGTAAAACTGATTTTTTTCTTATTCATTTCACTCATTTGTTCATTTATACAGCTTTGTTTCAAATATCACTGTCTATTGACTTAAACTAAGTTAAAAACTTAATATATAAGGGAGAGGCATGCTCAAGCTTGAACTACCCATCTGGCTGAACAAAAACTATACAAATCCACCAGACATGTCAGTATTCCATCAGCACAAAGCTAGGCCCTTTTGTAGAAACAAATAGGCTAAGGTAGGATGTAAGCTTGGCTGGTTTATCCAGATAGACCATGTAAATAATATAAGATGAAGAAAAAAAAAATTTTTTTCTCTATACCTTTTCTCATGACCTTTCAAACCTTACACTTGTAATCCTTTATCCTTTACAGCGCTGCATACACCCAAGCCTGTCTGCTTACCCACCAAGAGCAGATAGAATGGGTGCTAAGAGCTGGTGGAGCTTTAAAGCCTCTCCTAACAACACCAGCAGTGACTAACCCACCAGACCCCCTACATGGCCTGACACTCTCCACGGTTTGCATAATGAAAGTTATACCAGCCGTTCTTGCTGGGTCCTCGGTCCCAAAATGCCCAGCCACATAACTCACTTTAGGTGGGGGTGAAGTGCTCCAACAGCAACTACCCAACACTAAACCAGGAAAACACCCATTCCTGCTGGGTCATCGGTTCCAAAAGGCCTAGCCACATCACTTACCTTGTTCAGGAGTGATATGCTCCAACAGCGACCACCCAAACTAAACCCAAACCTAAACCCCTTCACGAAGAGAACATTATATATCAGCACTTACAATGTCAGAATACTCTTAAAAGACTCACCTGACCCATCTACAGAGTGAAATCAAAAACATCAAATGGGACATCATCAGTATTAGTGAAATGAGATGACCAGGAGAAAAACTAATAGAACTGAAAAGCAAACATTTTTTCTACAACTACAGAAGAGAGAAAGTAAAAAAAAGTGGAGTAGGCTTTCTCATCGATAAGGACCTCAAAGACAACATGGTAGCTATCTCAGACTGCATAGCCAGTGTCATTAAACAACTCTCAAAAGAGATACAAGCTAAATGTCATCCAAGTCTATGCTTCCACTTTGCAATCAACCAAAGAAGAAATAAACAATTGCGATGACGAACTCCCTATTATAAGATACCAAAAATTATTTGTTATGTCATCATGAGAAATTTCAAAACATAAGTAGGACAAAGAAATCAATGCTGTGATGGAGAATTTAGATACAAAATATGGAACGAGAGGTGAAGATCTTGTGAACTTAGCAACAGCGAACCACTTTAAAATCATGAATCCAATAGAAAATGGACTTGGAAGAGCCCCAACCACGAAACCTAACGGACAAAAGCAACACCATCAAAGACATTCAAGTTCTACACCAAGTAAACATACGGAGTGACCATAGAATGATGAGATATAAGATGCAAGTAAATACCAATAAAGAATGCAAAACATGTTCCACACCAAACCGCAACAACTAAACATACCAAATGAACTCATCCAACCCTCCATTCTAGAATTGAAGAACAGATTTAAAATCCTTACCAAAGAAAATGACACCAAAATGGGACGGGACGGGACGGGACTAACACAGGCCTATGGGCTTACTAGTGCCTGAGCAAGACACAAGGTTGGAGTGAGTGGTAGTCCTTTGATTAATTTGTATGCTATAAACAGTTTTGATCATTACTTTTCTACATTTACATTTCATTGTATATTTTAAATTTGATTGGATCAAACAGACCCTCTTTTAGTAATGTATTAACTTGTATCTGTTAAATACAGCTTTGTTCTCAACTGTTCATTGTTTATCTTATATTTCAAGTATATATTGAGCTTTGGTCTCGAGAATCCACGTCATCTCTGGTCCAAATACTATATATCATTTAAAAAAGCAAATACTGATATTTGTAGAGTGGAGTCTGTGTCATCAGTATAAGACCTATAAGTAGTTGAAACTATTCATACCTCTGGCTACAATGCACTAAGATATGACTAAAAAGAAAAAAACTTTAAAAAAAGTTTTAAGGTCCCATATAAGCCTCCCCCAGGAACTAACTGGACAGGTTTTCAGCAAGTGATTCATAATTTTAATTTCTAATCAGATTAAACAAAAAAACACTAAATAACCAAATGATGCCTCTAATTTTTTTGTAATCAGTATGTGTAAAAATCTTATGTTGTGCACACTTGAATCCACCACAGCTTACTGAGTTTTTATTGAAAAAGTATTGATTCATTATCAATAGGATTGTAAATCTTTCATATGCACATTCATTTCCTTTGTGCTGGTTGCAAAATGAGTGTTCATTTGAACTATGTAAATAACACACTGAAGTTTACACATGATGCATTATTTTTCCTCACCTTTGTTCCTGATGGTGTTGTCCAGTCTCCTTTGCGTACCACACCAAATGAACCATTTCCCAGCTTGTTGTAGAGAACCAAGGATTTTTCATTAATCAAGCACGTCAAAGACTGCTCTGTTGACTTCTGGCCTTTTTTCAAGGTAGATTTTTCTGCCTTTCCTCCAGGAAGGATCTGAAAACAAAGAAAACAAAAATAAAAACAAGTCAACCAGTGATTTTGCTGCATGACAACACACGTCTTCTTGTGAATGGATAGCATTGATCAATCATGGAGCCGTGTGAGGAAGTTCTTCCACATTTCAAAATTGTCACATTCAGATAATCGCTTATTTCACTTCATGCAATACCTCTTGTCTGGTCAGTAGTTCTAACAATTTCAACAGGTAGGCTTCCCAAGGATAAGGGATGTAAGTTTGAATCAGAAGCTTATTTTGTAAATTTCTGGTCCATGAGGTTTATTGATAATAGAATGACAATTATAGAGCCATGATTAAAAAAAGCAACAGAAATAAGATGAAAGAAAAAAAATTTAATAACCAATATTTTTCATTTCTATCTTGGATAAACTTATACTCTTAGAAAAACAAGTTTTCAAATATTCCCTATATTAATGCAAAATATATTCTCTAATAGCTACATCAAAATAATTCAAAAAAACAAAAAAAGTACATACATTTATAAATCTTTTGATCAGAAAGTTCTATGAAATATACTGAAACAGTTGTATTCTTAAGCATGAACAAGTTGAACTTATTTTTCAATTTCTTTATTTTATCAGCCTTTTTTTAAGGTTCATTGTTAGATAAAGGCCTTCCCCAAACATAAAATATGGGGGGTTACCGGCCTTACCCTGCCATGCCGACCTATGATATTGATAGGGGAAAAGAGATGGATACATGCCTTTCTAAAGGGCATTAGTGCAAAGTGAACGCAAACTGTCTTAGCCAGAGTTTGAATTTGACTCACTGATCACATTCTCTTTGCTATTAATAGCTTCTCCATACACACCTCCTATTATCCTATCTCATAGCATGCAAAAAACCCTTTTTGAATGTTGTATCATGAAGTCACTTTTTGGAAAACCATACATAAGAACTCTTCAAAATCAAACTTTCCAATTTATCCACACCTAGAATTACATCCAAAAAAATAAATTATATCATTAAGAACAAAAATGAAAATATAAAATTTCAATTTATGAATTGGTTAAAATCAAAGAAACGTATTGAAAGCAATGACAGAAACCAAAAGTCATGCCATAATATCAATCAAATTAGTCAATCATGGAAAAAAAGTTTTATTTTTTAATTTTCTACAATATTAAGTTCCCTAAACAGACATGCAAAAATTCACAGCAAATGCAATGAGACTCATATGTCTCAGTCACATTTCATGCCTCACAATAAGTGTTATTTATAATAAAATAACTTTCAATCTATGGCAGAGAAAGTTAACCTTCTGAAAGAAGGAGAAAATAGTTTAGAATATCCACATTGAGGATCTCACAATTACATGGAGTTACACATGCACATTATTTTTCTATCATTATGTATGAGATTATTCACAACAATTAGTCAGATACAAAGTCACCATATTGGGGCACCCAGTGAAGATCCTACTCCCTAGTGAATAGATCTGCGATATGAGCTTATTGTCCATCATCCTAAGCACTTATATATGGTTCAGTGGTAAGAACAATGTTTCCTAATTGATGTATTGTTAAATCAAATATATTGAGAAAGAAAAAGTAAATACTTTTTAGTTTAAAAAATCACAATATAATAATTAATTGCATTGTAATAAGCAATGTCTCTTTCCATCTCTCATATTTTAGAAATAGAAATTTCATGTTGAAAAGAGTGGGAGTGGAGGAGGTCTCATTAATTCTTCTGACATGTAAATTAAAACTGAATTATCATTAAGAGAAAAACAAAAATTATACATCTTACGGAAGCTGAAGAACGGACAAAACTTTATGAAAAGCTAAGATGATTACTAGTCTGGACAAATCATGGAATACATGATTTTTAAGGATTTTTTTCTACTCACATGTGTGAATGTATACTTATTTGCATCAACCATAGCCTTTTGACAAAAAGCAACAGGTGTCAATAAAATCAATTTTATCATAATCGTTGTGTTATTAACAAGAAAGATTTTAGGTAATTATTCACTAAAAATTACTTCTGTAGATGATATGAATCCATGCATGATCATAGATGAAGATTCTTTTGCATTCACAAGCTCAATTTACACGAATTTCAAAATTTTATCAAAAATGTACTAATGAGCTGATTATAATAGAATTTTCAGAACATATTTGCATGAATCTTTTCATGAAAAAAGTATCTTGAAAGAAAACAGAAATATTTTTCTAATAAACCACCTCCCTGGTAATTTTACAACATCCTAGAAAAATATTGACATTTCTATAATGATGAGTCCCCGATTGAACCAGTTAAAATTCCATTCCATACTGCAGACTATTTTTTTTAAAAACTGGTCCTGAATCGGAGATTAAGAAATGTAATAAAAGCTTTTTTCATTAAAAATTATTGGATCAATTTTTTTTGTGGCCTTTTAAAAATTTTGTCATCAAATCATTAATGTTTATGCTACATGCATGCTCCTGAAACATTGCAATTCAGAAAAATTGGTATTTTACTTATCGATAGATAGAAACTTAATCTTCATAATCACTGGAGAAAGTGGTGTAACACATTTTCATTTAAATTTTATCTATTTCTTACCTTCATCTTAATTTCAGTTGCTTTTTTATACAACTTTCAATAGAGGATTTGGTTTCTATGGCAATGAATAACAGAGCGTTCAGAAGTAAAGAACAAGCCTTCTGGGAGAATCTAAATCACACCCTGATTGTGAATCAGTTTCGGCTAATGTGTACATTTTTGTGTATGAGTGTGTATATATATGGCAAATGAGTTCAAGTGTGCATGAGAGTAAGTAGAATATATATGTGTACATGTTTGTAGATAGTATATGTGTGCAAACATGTGCATTTGTGGCATATGTGCATGTACATGTACAGATGCACATAGATACTGCAGACACATGCAACACATGGTCATACAATCATGTATACATAATCATATTTATCCACACATACCACATATACTTACATGCACACACATACATTTGGTCCAATGAACTCAGGAAAAATTATATACATATATGCTACACACACAATTGTACACAATCACACAAGAGTATGGATATACACACACTAGCCACATATGCACGTATAAAAACCTATACTATCTACAGATATGCACACGTCACATACACATATGCTACATACTCTCTTGCACAAAGTTGGCATGTATACACATACACAAATTACATGCAAACTCATGCCACATATACAAAGATATACACACCACAAGTCACATGCGTATACATAGGTGACACGTGTGTGTATGCATGTAGATATAACATAAGTATAAATGTGTGTGTGTGTGTATATATATATATATATATATATATATATATATATGTGTGTGTGTGTGTGTGTGTGTGTGTGTGTGTGTGTACGTACGTATGTGTCATGTGTGTCCATGGTGTGTACGTGTACATTGCATGTATGTATATTTGTCACATACGTGTGCATATAGGCCAATATACATGTTGGTATGTGATATGAGCTTATATGTATGCATTTATGTTTTGATCCCCCAAGAATTGCAACAAAAGGTTTCTCAATTTTTTTTTGTAGAATCAGCTATGCTCAATAACGTACAAAAAGTTTACAGAGTCTGACCACTGGAAAGGTATAATTTTCAAGTTGGCATCCAAGAAGTCCACCAAATCACATGTTCATTTTTATCCTAGACAAGTTTTTCCAATAGCTTTTTGTAGTATCAGATGAGCTTTATAACATCAAAAGTCTACTATAGTCTGACCACTGGGAAGATATAGTATTGAAAATATCATCCAAGATAGCCTCCAAATCATTAAATGCCCATTCATTATTAACTCTAGGCAGATAATTTTGGGGCCTAATTGCATGTTTTAGGGAATCCAAGAATCCAATTACCATACTTAAATTTAGAGAAAAAATTACAAGACCAGTTGACAATTTCACATTTATAAGATAAAATGAAAGAATTTCTTACAAATACAGATTCCGTACCATTTTGAAATCAGTACCTAAAAGGAAAATTGAAAGAACAGTATGAGGACAATGTTCATTTTGTGACAATGAGGGAAAAGACATCACAGATAATGAGATCTTATTTCAACACCCTAGCAAAGGATGAAGAATCATTGAAACAGTGGCATGACTCATTAAAAGTGATATCAAGTCCAATGTGCTGCCCATCACAAATCACGATACAAATGAAGTCACTCAAGCTTGATTATGCCTTTCTGTTTGTTCTTCACAATCTACGGAATTTGGGAGGCTGTCTATTGGTAGGAGAGATTACAAGACAAAAGGTAGCAGGATGGGAATGCAATCGTTGAGACAGTTTGGCCATATAGTGTTACAGCTCCCTTGCTAGATGGCCCTGATGTGCATGCACATCATTGGTATATTGTCTTGAAAAGAATAAAATGGATTCAGGTCAGATACAATAGTGTATGACATTGATTTGCTGGATATGACACTTCTTTCCACTGGGGAGAATGTTGACCACAATATCTCAACCATTGATGGCAGGGGCCCTTCCATTGAATGAGGATCAGAGGGTGAAACAAAGACCATGTCATTCCAAGGAGAATTATTACCAATCTGGATTTTTCGGTGCAATTCACCATGCAGTAAGATTCCAATAATCGAGCATTACTTTACGAAACATGTGCTAAACCATTGTATTCAAACAATTGCTGGCATTGATCAACTGTGATGGGACAATTGAGGTACTGTGTAAGCTCTAAGTTCCGAACAGGAAAATCCTGGGATTCATATCATTCATCTAGGATTAGAACATCCACACCAATCATAAATTGTATTCTTGCCTATGATTGACTTGTACTCAGGGGACAAGACATGCCTTCTGTCCATGCTAAATTTCATCTGTAATCTTGCTATCAATCAGTATGCTCTACCCATTATTACATTTGATCAGACCCTGTTTTTGAAGGCTGTAGAGATTGTTATGAATGCTCCACTGAGTAACAACTTGAAAAGCAAGATGTTGATTCTTGGATGTTTTCATGAATTCATAAACCTATATGATGCCATAAGCATACTGATGGAAGGCACAAGACTCAGAAACATTATGCAAGTTGCTCATAGTGAAAATGTCATTCAGCATATGATGAATGGAAAATCAGAGTAAAAAGCTGAAGGTGGACAGATGTCTCAATCACTTGGCTGTGTCTGATCTGCTGAAAGTTGAGTCATTGATGGACCAAATGGCAGAAACATATCATTGGTGGTAAAATAAACAACTTTGGGGAGTGCTATAGCATCAAATATGTTGATTCAAATCAAAGAGAAGATTGGCACAAAGAAACAAGAACTTAGCACAATAACTATCAGAGAATGCAGCAGACTGCCCGAACAATTATCAAAGCAGATCACACAGCATCTTTCACACAGGGTTGCCACCCCTGGATATTACAACTATCTGAAATCTGAATATTTCTACATCTAAGGAGTGTGCCATCTTAAATTGATCCTGATGCCAAATTATGCCAATCTGCACGTAGCACCCAGTTCTGGGCAGGCCTAAGCTCTGACGTTTTCATCGGTCAAACACTGATGCACTTTTAGTGGAGATTTGACTTATGGCAGTGGAATGACTGAAGGAATGCTCACACAATAGACCATGTCCACCACACCCATCAAATTTGAGTAAAACAATGCCATGCAAGGATCTAATGACCTTGCCTCCATGACCAGCACCAAGAATCAACAAAAGCAAGGATGAAACAGTATTACTCTGACCTGGAAAAGATTACGGAAATCCCGTTTTGGGTCTCTCATTCAAATGAAAGAACTATGTCAGAACCCTTGCAGACAAGTCAATCATCAAAGTTTTACAAGGACAAACCATTCATCCTACTATATTGTTTCAATGATTTCTGCTTGAAAACTGTCGACCTTTCACTTGAAGAAGTTATGATCAATGAGCCCAATCCCTAAAACCTAGTTTGAAGTTTGAAGAAATGTTTTGTAGAGTCAAAAAATCCTAATAAGCACATGTAATTGCCCAGTTTTCAAGCAAGGAAAAAGGATTCTTTTCCACCAAGATACTACGTCCTCTTTGATGGTGGCTCCCTGGTTCATTGCTTGCCATCGAAAAGAGGTGACAGTTATGGTGTCATTGCACATTGGTACACCAACTTCATCATATGCCATTAGATTAAATCTGTCTGTCCAAACAATATTTCCAGAAGTTCTCAATGAATTCCAATGAAATTTTGTGAAATGGGTGGGCAATAAGCAATCGAAGTAGTCAGGAAATTAGGGAGCAGATCCATGTATGATTATTTTCCCTACATCTTACCTAAATAGTTCTATCTATCCACATGATATCTGAAAAAATCCTATGAAATTTTGTAGAAAAATGGGCAATAGATTCAGAAAGAAATTTTGGAGCAGATTCATGAATAATCACCTCCTCTATCTTGTAGCTATCGGTTCACGCCACACGATATAAAGGATCTTATAAATTCCAATGAAATTTTGTCAAACGATTTGTCAATAGGCTTCCTATATCCTAGTTAACAGTCCATACCACACAATAGCTTCTAAAGTTTTGTCCATCCACATAATATTTCTGAAGATTGAATTTTGAAGCTGATCAATCAACAATTACCTCTCCTGTAGACCAATCAGTCAACACAAGTGTTTCATTTTGAAAGAACAGTGTATGGTAAATTGTAAATAGCTTGATTGTAAATAGCTCAAAAAGACTTGCTCTGAGACATGTTTCTTTACTCAACATGAAATCTTTTTTTCAATGATATACAACAAGTGAATATTTGATGAAATTTCATTCTTCTCTGATAAGGACACCACAATGGAAATCCCTCATCATAGAAAATGGCACTAAAATCTTTTTGCAACTGATCTGGAATATGTATCCAAGATATTCTTATTCACTAAATGTCCTTCTTGCATATACAATTGGTTTCTTTGGTCAATTCAAAAATTCCTACAAGGCTCTATTATAGTGCCAGGACTGAGTAATTTATCAACTCAGAGTGTCTCCCTCCTATCAATTTTCCATCTTAATATCATTGCCGAAGAGCAAATTACCAGATCATGGCATGTATTAAAAAGGGAAGTGACGTGAATGCAGGGTATTTGAAATGGATGGGAACTTGAGGACAATTTATGACCAAGAAAACTGTTGCCTCAGAAGGACTGCTGCAGATGCTCCACTGCAATTGCATAACTGCCTGACACAATGTAGACTCAATATAATGTAAAATCACTCATAATACAATTTGAGCATATATCCTAATTTTCAGAACATTAAACTTGGCTCTAAAAATAATAGCTTATACAAAAATAAAGAGACCCCCAACTGAATTATGTTACACCAACTGTAGAAAGGAAATGAAATGAATTACACAAAACATTTTAGTAGTGAATGAATTAAACTCATCACCCACTCCCTTTTCATCTGTTACTAAGAAGACAACCAAGATTGTCAATGGACAAACTCCTCCTCTAGACACCCACTACACATATATCCAAATCTAGGCAAAATATCATTTCTGCCACAGGATATCACATTTTAAATTTTCTTGAATATTTAGTCCTATCTTTCTGCTGGACTAGCTTCACCCTTCAGATGGTCCATCGCAATTGCATAACTGTCTGGTTTTCTCTTCATTTCTGCATCAATAATAAGGCTTGGTCTGGATTTGGAATAAGGTTTATAGAAATGGAAAATTTGTTACAATTCAGACTCACTTATAATGCAGTAAGAAAATTATAGACTCTGACTTCCACATTATAACGGGCCTTCAAGGTATTATGAAAAAACATTGGAAAAACTTTTTTTAACAATTTTAGGGGGATCAAAACATAAATGCATCTGACTAGGATATTATAAATTGCATTCTTTGCTTTGCATGATTGTAAGCAGTTGAAAAAATTGATTTTATTTAAATATTAACTCATGATAATTACTTCAAACTTCCAAGACCCGAAGTTGCTAATGAACAGTGGCTGTGGATATATATAGAAAGCAAAGATATAGAGCAGGGGAAAGGTATGTTCCCTGGAATATGTCTTACACAACTAAACAAATGAAAAAAGATTATTTACAGATGAAAAGATGTTACCAAAAAAGTATTCTGGTGCATAAAACAAATCAAATGAGTGAGTCCCTTAGTTTGCCAGGGCTTTTGGGTAACAACATTTTCCAATTTTCCAATGTCAGAATGGTTTTCATTTTTTCAATAATTTTGTCTCAAGATGTTTTCCAGGGTTATAAACATTTTACTAACAAAATAAGGGAAAATATTTATCAGATCATCAAGTTCTTTCAATCAGCTAAAATCAGCTATTTAAATCTAAATTTGATCACTGGTGACCGATGACTTTGAAGAGCAGCATTACCTATCCTTATCAGCTCTAGGTAACTCCATGTACCAAGAAACCTACAAGAATGTGATAGTTTGGCCAAAATATAACTGAACAAAATGCTAATTTAATACCAAATTGACCTCTAGTGACCTACATAGACCATGGAAGTCAGCCCCACCTATTGTATCAAATTTGATCTAATGTGCCCTACCACTGGTGGAGTCATAAATATTTTTGAATACATTCTTTAAAATATCTCAATGAAATTTTCTGGAACAGAGAGCCATTGAGTGAGAATTGATTAAATTTTTGGTCAGATCCAGGAATGCTTTTCTTCAATTAGGACATATTTTTCATTTTTTTTCCATACATTTATGTAATCACTCATTTTTGTCCACACAATATCTCCAAAATTTTTCAAAAAAGTAGATAAAGTTTCAATTGATTCTTCTCTTCAAAGTGTACACTAATATCATTACTACGTCTCAGATTAGAGATCCTTGTTTGGGAAATATTCATTTTGGCTTCACACTTCGGATAGAAAATGAGTAGGGGAGGGGGTTAAGCGCATCACACATGTCACTCAGCTAATGATGCTAGGCTGTGAGTAATTCACTATGAAAAGAATGAGGAGAGGAGAGTATTTGATTATGGAATAAGAAAAGGTATTATGGAATAATAAGTAAAGAGTTACTACTATAACAATAATGGGAACTTTGGTTTTGCAGTTTGGTTTTGGATGTCAAATTTTCTCTCATTCTGAAAAGATATTTCATATAATTTATTGTGTACTCTTTGCAGAAATGCGAAGAGGAATGCTTTGAAACTCCTTGCCCTGTTCAGCATCTTAAAATGATAAGGAAGCCAGTATTCCAGACAGTAATTGAGGAAAAGAGAAATCAGCACATTTTTGAACTGCCACTGACTGCAGCTACTTATCAAAAAAAGATTTCATATTTCACAAAAGCCACAAAACATAACACTAGGAAAATTCCTGCTTGAGCAAATATTTTTGAAATTCACCTCCCAAATTATGATGAGGTGGGGGGCATTAACAATTGTGTGTCAGCTATTTTGTTTATTTTCAGAAGTTGAAGTGAAACAGTATCTTTCCAAGGGCGTGGATATTTTAAAAACCTATTAAATTCTTATTTAAAATACGGATGTCAAATTCAATTATCTTTGATAATCAGATTGATATGAATAATTTCATATGAAAGATTGAAGTTTGAACAAACCTCACCCCAGCTCACTCAAACTTAAAAGCGGTATGCAAAGAAAAAGAAACAGAGGTAAATAGATCAATTTCAATCCTATTGTTATTACTTTCAAAGAATAGAATTAGTGAATTTTTGAAAAAAATGTACCCGCCATTTTTCAGTATCAAGGGAGAGAGGTTGTGAAACCTTGCTATTGGGAAGATTGGTTATTTCAAAAACTATAAACAAGATATGAATGAATAAAACTTTCTGATGATAAAATACATCAGAGATAATTTGTGTTGTTTGAATATAAATAGTGAAATTACACCAATCTTCTGATTATTCAAATTATTCAATTACTTCTTAATACACAGATTGATATGCATAAATAAATATGAAAGTTTCAATAAAAGTTGTAATAAAACTTCACACCCCAATGAACGACTCAATATTTAAAAAAAGGCGTGCAAATAAAAACAAACAACTGAATTAATGAAAGAGAAATAATAGTAAATAAATTAATTTAAACTATAATGCTTTGATTAAATCAAATTAAATTTTTTGGGTGCAGTATTCCACATCTAGTCAGTGAGGATGTAAAACTTCACAAGTAGGAATATCAGTAATTTTTAAAACTACAAACCAAAATTAAATAAATCAAACTGTTTGGTGATCAAAAATAATTTACATATGAATATAAATTGCATATTTACACTGCAGCTTATCTATGGGATTACTTTTTTTAAACAACAAAGTACAACTGCCCAATTGGGCAGGGTTTCAGCAAGTAAGATAAATTCTGTAAATAGGAAGTGATTCGACATCAAGCTGAATGGCCACCAAAGTCAGCCCTTCAGCAAGTATTAAAGAAAGATGCCAAAATAGGCCCATAGTTGTATAACAATACAGTATATAAGCAACAGAATAAGTTAATGATAACTATTCCACTGAATGTACAAATACCAATAAAAGACTTGTAACTATTCAAAATGTTAACACCCAAGTTAAGTATCAATATATTAGGGTTATTTTCAAGTATCTGATTGAAGAAATAGCAGGAACTCGTTGGTCATAGGTTAGAATCCTATCCTTAAACATTAAATTACTATTTGTTTTGATATTTTCTGTTTATACAGATGCATTTCCTCACTCAAAATTTGTAAAATTCATCAAGACTAGAAAGCACACACCTCTTCCAAAGCCATTGTCACTAAAAACTGAATAATAATAAGTTCATGAATAACTACGCTGTCGGGGAGACAAATGTAACGTTCATAGATCCTCCCCAAAATTTAATCACTTCTCCCTTAGCCCTTAACCCACCCTTCCACAAAATGTCAAAGAGAACTTTTGGAGATAATGTGTAGGAAAACAGACTAACAAACATATACTTCCTCCAACTTTGTTGACAGAGGTAAAAAAAGACAAAACAGTGTCTGTGATTCTGTAGAATGAATTGAATAATGGCTGAATAAAATGAAGTGAATGCAGCAATGTGGGCCTTTGAGTGCGTTAGGAGAGTCATAATGGATATGTATAGAGAGTATAACAATAGATACTAAATTTTTACTTAAACTATTACATTAACTTTAACTATTAAGCAACATATTTTCCATTTTGTTCCACTCTCTTCTGCCATTTTTCAGGCAACTTCATAATTCAATCTTCCCACAACTTCTCTTCTTCAGTATAAAACTGATCTAGCTGCTTTTTTCAGTCTTCCAGTGAATTTACATTTTTGTTATTATTAAGAGAATTTTTTAAGACCAGAATAAATGGTAATCCAAAAGAGCGATATTTGGTGAATATGGTGGATGAAAATCCCCAGCCAAGCTTTCACAAAAACAAAAAAAAACCAAAAAACAAAAAAAAAGGTGTCACAATACACTCAAACACAATCATTTTGAATGAAGTTAGTCAAAACTGAATGCTCCTAATACCATCTAATGACAAAACCCGGGAACTTTTAGGCTTATCAATCACATGAGAATGCAACAACGAATCCCGTAATTGCTAGATGATCTCAAGTCAAGATGTAAAATACAAACCTCTTTATGATAAGATAGGTGGAGAGTATATTTTGGCTGTTATGTTCATGTCAAGAACCTGACTGCTTTTAGTGCAATGAACAAATTAGGACAGCAAGTCTGTTACACAGTAAACCAGAACAAGATGATATTATTTGGTTAAAGTTTGTGAATTAGCAACACTCTAATGAGATGAAAAACAATAAATAAAATCCATGCAGATAAGTTCAGTTTGAACATTAGGTATTGAAAATGAAGCACAGAAAGGTCATTGTTTATGAAATGTCATTACTTTTTCTTTGTACTTAGACTCAGGACCTTTCCTATGTTTAAAAGGGTGCTAAGTATAGAAAATAGTTGTCGTTTTATTTTTTTTAGTTCATTCTTTGAATAATGTACAATTCAATTCTAATGTATGGATTACAAAATACAATAAAATGCAGTTCATGTATTCCTTTTTAAAATTACAATTAAACACACATACTCACACACAAAACAAAACTTCTGGTGTGTGGGACATTGTTATTACTAATTTCAATTGAAAACAGTGACTAAAAGAATAAACAAATACTATGTTAATGCGTATTGTTATAGTCTCTACAAAATGAAAAAAAATTCAATTACTAACAGTGTATGCATATGTTTTTAACTGTGACATAGGTCAACAGTCCTAAGAATAAGAAAATTCTATGTTAAGACCAGACTTGAATAGGTTAACGGTGTTTATAAAGAATTAAGTAATCCAAAGAGAGAGAGAGTGATTAAAGAGAGATAAACAGTGTTTGTAACAAAGAAAGACAACTGTTATCCTAATGAGAAAGGGGATAATAAGAGAGAGAAAGCTTTGGTAAAGATAGAAAGATATGATATAGAGAGAAAGCAAAGAAAGAGGAATTTTTTTCTGTCATATTCTCAAGATAAAAAAAATAGAAAAATAGAATGTACAAGAAAGAAAACAGACTATACAGTGCTTACACTTCATACATATTTATAACTTACAATGAATTATGTTGCATTTCTGATAATATTTTTTGTGTTACTTCTGATGCAATGATTATTCATTTCAACAGGGATTAACTAGGAAACTCAATTATAAAGAAATAGTTCCATTACGGAAACAAAAGTCATCAAAAATTGTGTATACAACGTTGCTTTTTAACAGAGTCCAAAGGACAATACATTTAAAAATCTTTTGGTCTCATTTTCTTTGAATAATATTTGTATGTGTCAAATCAAAAAAAGTTTCAGTTGAATAATGTAGATCATTTTATGAACAAATATTAAACAGTATAGATAATGACTCTGAATTCACTTGTCAAATATGTCATTTCAATGCTAAAAGTAAAAATATGAAGACTAAAAAAATTACTTGAAAGATAATCAGTTTATTTGTTTGAAAATGTTTTCTAAAAAAACTAAATCACTTCCCGAAACATAATGGGAGTCGAGTTCTAAATAATTCTAAATAAGGGTAAACTACCCTAGCCAACAATCCTTTCATGAAAATAAATAGTTAGTAATTAAGAAGAGTCTACTTTGTATATGAACGGGAATGGTACTGAAAGAATTAATTGAAGTGGGTTGGATTAAGATCCACAAATATAAAATGCAACGTGTATACATATATTCATTTTTTTCTTTTGCATGTGTGCAACTTTATTCAATGAGTACTCTGATCTACACACAAGTGCTGGAGATTGAAACTTTTATCCCAGACAGAGCACACAGATACTCTGACCTTAAGTTGAAGTGCCAATTCATACATAAATAATCCCCTTATTATTGACAGGTACTATGCTGCTAATGATTAATTATTAATATATAAATTTTTTTTACTATTGATCTAGGATGTGTATTCAAGATATTCTTACTCTTGGCTGACAGTTGGCAACTCATAGAAAGTTCCTCTAGCATATCCGGTTGGTTTCATTGAATTCAAAAATTCCTATGGAACTCTATTACAGAGATAGGACTAGTTCACATAAAATATCCCCGGCTTAAAAGACACAAGACACTGGAGCCATTTTCACAACAGTCTTCGTAAGAAAAAGTATACTTAACCACTATCCAACTCTTTGACATTCAAAACAGATTACAACTATAATAGGAAGGGAAACAGGAATGACAACATCATCCACAAGTGACTACAGGTAATCAAATGGATTAAGCAGATGGTGTTATTAGAGCTGAGTGAGGTTCAAAGACTGAGGGGAATTGTGAGAAAAATGAGTTGGTAATAACTCCAAGGCATACGGACAATTCACAACAGATACTACCTTTTTTAAAGTACAGACTCCATAATGGAGAAAGTCTATGGCCTCAGTCTGCAAAAGAGAAATAATAAATTTTTTTTTTTTCAAAAAAAAAAAAGAATGGGATGGGTTTTTATTAATCCTGGAGACAAGGACCCAAATACCCGGAGTTTCAATCAGGCAAACTTTTTAATAATCTATAAATAAAATGAATTATTGTAATTTTGACAAAATCTTATTAATCTTTTTCTCTATTTTCAATAATGTTAAATGTTAGGAAACCTGTACTTCAAAAATTCTTGCCCCAGCACAGAAAAGTTTTTTTCCGAGGCTTCAATTTAGTATTTACAAGATCTGCAATGTACACATTAAATAAAAAAAAATCATAAATAATAAAAATTAGCATCCGCTAATAATATGCTCATCAGTAGATCTCAAACCAATAAGAAGACTATTAGAACTCATTCTGATTACAAATGGTATTTTTACAAATTCAGCTACAACAATCATTTATTATGATGTTTGTTATGACCCTACGCACCATTCTAGCAACTGGAGTGGGTGGGAGAGGAATGTAAAGGGCTGGTTTATTCCTTCCTTCATATCTCATAAAACCAGGGCTATGAGAGCAAAATGAAGAGGAAAGTCGATAACATTCAACACTGATGATGTCATTAGCCACACGTAATGGTGGTTGCAAGTGACAAGAGGTATACTTTAGGCATTTGTGACACATGAATTCCAACTTTTACAATAAGTGAGTGATTCCCATAGTACTCCAAGGCAGAAAATACTGAACAAGTGATTCAAAATGTTGAAGTTCAACACTTTTTCAATTGCCTGAAAATTATGAAGTTTTAGAATATCTCCCCAGTACACGCATTGAGAAGCACTGATTAAATCAATGTAAAACTATTCTTATATAACCTAGACACACCTACCTTTTCAAAGATTCCTCCCTTTTTTCTTAAGGCTTTTTTCCTCTTCACAGCATCCAGCAGACGTCGAATGGCAGGTTTTCCCATTCCAATCTTCTCCAGATCCTCACTTTTGACATATTCAAAGTGAGCCAACCTGGGGAAAGAACAAACAAAGAAACCATGGTTATGTAAAATTGTTAGCGAAGAATGATATCGTTACTTTACAGAATTAGCTAAAAATACATGCTGCGGTTGGGATTTCATATACGTCTACCATATACAGGTCAATAAAAAGATAACCTAATGGTAAAAAATATACACACACATATATATATATATATATATATATATATATATATATATATATATAATACACATGGTATAGATAATTTCTTATGATCTATTGATCAATATCAGTTCCAACCATCCAAATATAATGATAAAAAAGATCCCCAAATCCATAGAAACTAGATTAACATACTATTCTTTCAATGAAACAATATTCAAAAAAGGTGAAACTACATCAAAGCTTTAAATAATAGTGGTTTCACTGAAACAAACCTTAATTATGATTTAAAATAAGTTAAATCTAATAGCAAGAAACAGACAACAACAAAAAAAAACAAATAGAAAAATCATCTGGTATACACTCCCATTTAACTTGAGTAAAATATTCAATTAATTGAAAAACACTTTCCCCAAACCACCCACTGAGCAAAATATTTAATAAAAATAAATTGAAAATTTTAATAGAATTATCGCAAAACACAACAATGAAATAATAGAAATAAAGAAAGCACTAATACAAAAAAAACAGACTGCAATTGTCCAAATAAGAATAACTGCCCCCTGCAAAACAAATGCCTTAGATCTAACAGAGTATACCAGACAGAGATATCAACCCAAGAAAAACCTTTAAAAATGAAATATTATATTGGAATATGAAACACACCATTTAAACTTAGAGTAGCCAACCATATATCATCATTCACAAATGAAAAATACAAGAATAGCACATCCCTATCAGCTCATTACTGGAAATCATACTAAATGAATTAAAAACCATCGGTTAAATGGAAAATTTCAAGATAAACTAACACATGCCAAAATTTAGAAAATTCTTGTAATCTCTGCCTAAACAAGAAATTTCAGATACTAAATTTTGCAAAAATTACAAAGAAGCCCAAAGTACTATTATCAAATAGAAAAAAATGAAATAACACTAAAATGCAGGCATCACTCAAAATTCTTACTAACAAATATAAGCGATCTATACATTAGTAAATTAAAGGTAATGTAGACAGTCTATTCCCATACTCATCATCCCAAAAAACCACTATTCAACATTATCGACCCCCTAACATGCCCAAGTAAATTAAGAATAATACAATCCACTAGAGCTATAAAGGATGCCAACAAAGGCAATAAGCCCAATGCTAAATATCGAGGTCAAGATAATAACGGCCCTCAGAAAACAATTAAGCATCCTTTCAGAGATAACTCCCAGACCTAGCTCACACCCTTTAACATGTAACTTACAACCATCAAAATATTCCCACAACTAAAAACAATAAAGCAAAATGAATAACTTCTCCCACTCACAGCAACACCCACAAGATTCTCAACAAATTCCCCAAACTAGAATCCAGAAACACAGACAATCATTCGCCCGATGAGGACTAGAGAGGGCAGAAACATGAACTTGTTTGTGTAGCGAATCCATATCCTACTTTATATATTTATATATATATATATATATATATATATATATATATATATATATATATTTCACAATCTAACTGAAACATGATTGTGTAAAGAGCAAAACAGTGATGAAACCAACATTATTGCAAATTATTGCCTTGTGAAAGTCGGATACAATGTAGGCAAATACAATTTATTTTAGTCTGTATTAGTTGTAGCAGGTAAGCATATTTTGCTTCACCAGCAGCTTGCTCTTCAGAAGCTATCTTGATCAAGGTTTAGACTAATGATTTTCAACCAGCGTGCCACCAACCATCCGTAGGTGTGCAGCAGGAGATTCGAGGTTGGTCAATCCTCTTTCAAACAAGGAGCAGTATGAAACCACATATATCCACTGCTAGCCATGAGAATATGAGAATTATCACAGGATTGCCTAGCCTTTATCATTATTGTACCAGAATCAATTCACTTTCAGGTTAATTAATGAACTACTGTGTTTACCTAAAGATTGCTCGGTGAGAACTTGCAAATACATAAACATATCAAAATAAATGGAAGAATTAAGATTCAAGGCTACTTATTCAAAAAAAAAACAAGAATGAGTAAGCATCTTTGCTCCGAGGAAAAAAATGCACCCACCTTCATTTATCTATTGTTAAACTAAAACACAGACAGACCTTATGTGAAATTAGGTATAAAATTCCTATACATACACACAATAATAGGTGGAGAGCTTTAAATGGGTACACCAGATAGAGAATTCTTTTGCAAGTACATAACTTTCTACATTAGAAGTATACATGAAATTCTGTTTTAATTAGACAACTATAAAATTAACATCCAAGTGAATCAATATAACAGCTATATGAAGTTATTACAAAACAGGTAAGTAGATATTTATCTACACAAAGACACTATGTCTCACTTGAAAAAATTTATACAACAAATCGACCACAGGTAACTATACCGGCAACAACAAAGGTGACAACAGCAGAAAACAGAATGAAATTCTATTTGCGGCTCATAGTACAGAAATGGCAACTGACTCTCTAAAAGCTGGCCTCCGATGGTGGCAATGATAGCTGACTGACTGTAAGTCCTTTGTCATGCTGAGGAGAGTAACAGCTGCAGTCAGCCGTGAAGAGATGAGGTCAGAAGCTGCAGAGTTCAGGAATGGCATTTCCGCTGAACACCAGATGGGAGGTGGAGAGGAGAAGTGGAGTAACGAAGAGTGTAGATGGGATATGAATTGACATTCTTTTTTAGAAATGCAAAATAGGCTGACAATAATAAAGGAATTGAATCAAATTACTAATGGCCGAAATGGCAGCAGTGTTGGCAATTCAGATTGTTGTATGTTAGATATTAGCATAGTACCTGTAAAAAATGACAAGACTATTTACAAATGGATTGGCACTTTTGCCAAAGATCAGAGTATCTGTGCACTCTTCCCAGACTCAAAAAGTCACTTCCTTGCCCAAGCTCATGTTACTGTAAAGAATTCCTGGATCAACCCCCAGAATTCAATCAAATCTGTCTTAGCCCATGACCCACCCTTCCACAAAATATGATTGAAATTCGTAAAGAACTTTTTGAGATATTGTGTAAACAAACACGAATGAATACACATACCTCTTTCAACTAGTGATAAATAGCAGCTCTCATGACTGGATGTTCTGTGATCAGTTTCACATAGATCAGCTCATAAAAACAGCATTCTTGTATGAAGATTAACCAAACTAAGAATATATCAAGACCGTGAGCAAGATTTTCACACACAGAACTCAGAGTAATCAGCCCATTCATGTATTTGTAATATCAATAATAACCAATTTGTATCAGAATCTGTTTTATCTGATAAGGCTGGTCGGAATTTGATATTTCTCAACATGAGCCACTCTTAATTGTTAAGGAAGGGCCTAGAGTGAGGACAAGATATAGACAAATTTTCAACACCAGGTCACTGGGGCACCAATATTGTTTCTATTATCTACATGTGTTGGGGGGGGGGGGACTTTCTTTTAACTGCTTTTTTTTCTTGAAGATTTGGGAGAGACCATCCCTCTCCAAATTTTTTCATGGCTTGCTGAGTAACTCAACACAAGTTGTATTGTTAAGATTAAACTACAAGAAAGGGTGCAACTTCCAGTTTTTAAATAACTTGGTTACTCTCACAGTGAGTGGGAAGCAATTTACACCAAGAATTGAACTCTAGATCTTTCAATTTCATGGTGAATGCTCTAATAAGCAGATACTATGGAGTCCTAGATTTTTAAGAAGAGACAAGTCTAATATTAAATTTTCTTGAAAGTAAATTGAGTGGGTGGTAGGAGCAGAAATTGTAATCTACTAGTGAATACCCAGCCATTTCTTTTTATGAATGGTAGAGGAATACAAACAAAAATTAAGGTGTTTGTGAGTGAGTGTATGTAAAGAACATTTTCTCTTTTGTGCCTGGGTCAATAACAATCAAACTATGCGTGAGGTACACTTGACTCAAGATTTCTTAATAAGTTTGGAATATGGACAAAAGAGTAACAAATGAACAGATAAACCAGTGAGATTTGTACTATTAAATTATTCATTCGAAGTGTCTTCTCCAGACAAACTCAATTTTATTATTTTTGTAGTTCCCACAATGTTTTGGATGATCTATTCTATGGCCTTCTTCACATGTAATATCCATACGTGAACAGTATTTTAGTAGTGCCAAGTAAAAAAAAATGGTGTGGTTGTTTAACAAAGAAAAGGGTTAAAAACATCTGCAAGCTATTGCTACAAGCCTATAACAAAAACTAAAAATAAGTGTTTGCTACTTGGCATTATTGGAAAAAGAGTCCCTCTCTTTACGTACATACATCTAAAGAAGATAGTAGAATATCAACTAAAATGAATTCAATCTTACAAAAAAAAACTGAATGTCAATTACTATGCATACAAACTCATGTCATTTCACTTCAGTTTTATTAGAAGATATGACAGGATTGGCCATACATCTACATGATGATTATTAATATCAAGTAAAATTCTAAATAATAAAGAACTGTAATTTATAATCAGTGGTGTAGCAAGGGTTTTCAGCACCTAGGGGCAAAAATTAGTTTAATTTTTCCTTTGTTTTCAATATGGAGCAAGCGACTGAGAAATTTTACAATCAGAATAACCTCCCCTACCTTGTGTCAAGATATGTAGGTAAATGAATAACAATAACTCAATACCTTGAGACTTTTCTTCAGGAGACTTTTTTTTCCAGGATTCTCTCTTAAATGTATTGTAGAAATTGTAGTTGAGCAAAAAATGAAATATTTGCTCAAAAATTAATTATTGAAAGAAATTAATTTGAATATTTTATTCAAAACTCTGAATTCTCCATGAGTACTTCTTAAACATTAAATAAAACTGAGTTTTAACAACCAAGAAATATAAAGCTTTACAAAATCTAATGTTTGGGAGATATTTAATAGAATTATTTCATTTGATACAGATATTCATTTAAACTTTATGGAGGACTGGAATGCAATAACTTGATAGCTTTTGTATTATTAATCGAAAAAAAATCTGTAAAATAAATTACGACCAAGTGCTATTTTCTTGCAGTTGAAATGAAAATTAAAACTTTAAAGACACAACAAGACAGGCTGCTTCAGGGTTAAATTCTACTCTGACTAAAGCTTAAACGACTTAGCTGATAAGTATGAAAAATATTTCAACAAACAGTTTTCCTTTAACTGAAAAACATCATTAAATTTGGCCAGGCAATGGGACTCAACCACTAAAATAAAAACTAAATTTTTTTGCTATAAAAATTGCAACAAAATCTAGACAATTCTAGATTTTATTGGACGAAAAATTCTTGGAATCACCCCAAAAAGTAAGCACTTGCACACACCCTTCCACAGAAAGAGAAATTCATTTAGAATCTTTTTAGATATTGGGCTGTGCATACATAGCTACAATGAAGGGGTAATGACTGTTGGGAGATCTTTGAACCGCCCCAGAATGTAAACAATTCTTCTTTAACACATTATCCAACCTTCCACAAACTTATACTGAAATTCATTTTGACCCTTAAAAGTAGAAATTCCCACTCCATTTTCACCCCTCCAAGTGAAAAAAAGGAAATCCCTTTGATTTTCAAATGCAAAAGTGGAAAAGAATCGCCTGACTACTAAAAGTGAAAAAAATAACATCCCACCATTTTGACTACTAAAAGCAAGAAAAAAATTCCCTCCATTTTGCCTCTCAGGAGTGGAATGAAAATATTCCCACGCCATTTTGACCCTAGAAGTGAAAAATAATTCCCTCTCTGTTATACCTGGTTAGTGCACCCTTCTTGCTATTTTGACCACTAAAAAGGAAAGACTTCCCCCTCGGTTTTGAAGTAAAATAAAGTGAAAAAAGGAATTCCCTCCAATTTTGACTCTTAAAAGTGAAAAAGAATCTTGACCCAACAAATCAGAAAAAATCCCTCTACTTTTTGACCCCTAAAAGTGAAAAAAAGATCTTTGATTTCGACTCCTATAATTGGAAAAACATTCCCCCTCCCTTGTTAGATCCCTAAAAATTGAACAACATCCCCCACTATTTTGCCCCCTAAAAGTGAAGATTAAATCTCCTCCTCCATTTTGACCACTAAAAATGAGAAGAAACACATTCAGACTCCTAAAAGTGTGAGAAAATTTGCCTCTATTTTGCTCCTAAAAGTAGAAAAAATACCCTTACATTTTGACCCCTAATAGTGAGAAAAATTGCATCATTTTAACCCCTAAAAGTGAAGAAAACCCTTCATTTTAACCCCTAATAGTGGAAAAAAAGCTTTTCCTTCCAACTTGATCTATACATTTTGATCCCCCAAGTATGAAAAAAATCCTCCATGACCCTAGGAAAAATTACCACTGCATTTTAACTGCCAGGTAGACTAACTTTCTCATTCCTTCCGTTGACCAATTGAAGCGAAAAAAAACTCTTCCCCTTTCATTTTGACACTTGAAAGTGGAGAAAATTCTACCATCAATTTTGACTTTGTTAGTAAAAAATTTCCATCTATTTTGACAAAGTGAGAAAAAGTATTTCATCCTTTATTTTGACCCCCACCAATTCACTCAACATTTTGACATTGACCCCTAAAAGTGAATTAAAAAAATTTCGCCCACCATCTTGACCCTTCAAAGTTAGAGAAAGAATTTCCCCCATTCTGACCCTTAACAGTGGAAAAGGAATTCTCCCATTTTTACCTCTAAAAGTGAAACAAAGAAATTCTCCATTTCAAACCTTAGTTTCTCTTAGTTGAGTCATAGAATATTTTCAGCAAATCAGGTCATCTGGTAAAAAAAAAGTACATCTTATGGATGATCTGGGGAGAAATTAAAAACTTAACACTTGGTATGGTATTTAAAAAAAAACAAAAAAACTTATCGATAAAACCACAGTTTAGCTGTGCTAAATGAAATGCTTTACAATTACATAACTTGAAACAATTACAAACGTGTTTAAATCAATTTTATTCTAAGCAATCGATTTCCAGTCGAACAAAAATTATTAAAACTCTTAACTTCAGTTAGCAAATGAAACGATTCCAGCAGGCTACCAAAAAGCTGTAAATGTAAGGAAATTATGAAAAATTATATATATATATATATATGTGTGTGTGTGTGTATATATATATCAGGGGGTGTATGATCAATACTGCTGGGGTACCATGTTATTATAACATTTTGATTTTAAAATCCTCAAAACAATTACATGGTATGCAACTGATGATTCCAAAAAGAGACAATTTATACATTGTACAATAATAACAAAGAATAGGGGAAACTGGGAAAAAACACTTTAGAAAACAAATTGCATTGACATATTTAGAAAGGGGTAACTGAAGTGACACAAAATAATCTACTAGAAAAGTTTTTTAATGTTTAGTGTTTAAAGCTGTAAAGCTTTCTCATATATATATATATATATATATATATATATACACTGGAACCTGCTGATACACACATTAAATGCAGACAGGCACATTAATCACAGTCCACGTTCCTCAAGCATCTGTAACACTGGCTACAAAAAGTCTCTCAGTAAAGATGGAATACATTAACTTTATTCTACAACATGAAAAAGGAAGAAGGAAACATGGTGATTCAAGAAACTAATATAAAAATCTACAACTAGTGGTGCCAGACACTAACCCTATTTGTAACATTCCTCCAGCTGGTCCCCCAAATCAAATAATCTGCTGAGCCAGCACGATAAAAGCAGCAAGGAAAAAAAAAAAACAATGGTTGCCTTCTGAAAAATGTTCACAACCAAGAAGTGCATCCGCATACAATAAGAAGAAAAAGAAAAACATGAAAATGACTAGAAAAAAATGTTCAAGGGCCCAACATTAGGAAAATGATAATGCTGATACTATCAAAGTTTACTCCATGTCTACGTGAGGATACAAAACTTATCTTTTCAGTAAAAACAAAAAAGCATTCATCAGAGAGTGAATACCTCTGCCTTGTATTTATCGATATCTACAGAAGAAAATGTATATATAAATGTTTGTCTGAACATTGGCTTGTGGGGAGCACATTATACACTAACACCAAATTTGCTTTTCACATTTATATATCAGGGGTTGTATACTACTCAAAACCTGCTGTTTTTTCATGGGCATCTTTTGACTCCTACCTACAGCTGGTCATGCCTTTAGTGCTTAGACCTCTCATCCATACTGCCAGTGAAAATTCTGAAAATTGAAGGGGGATGAGAGTGGTGCATCTTATAGACTATCTAAGACACTTCTGTGGCCATATACCATAAGACAATTCATAAATAAACCCAAATCTTCATATACATGTTTTTACTATAATTCTCCAAATGTCCATCTATCTGCCCATCCATATGAAACAGCCGACCATAAAAACAAATCAACATAACCCTGTGAAATTTTCTGTGGGGACTCTGGGAGCCCTAAGGAAGTTCTTAGTAAGATAGATTTTGAAAATCACCCCCCCCCATGTATGACGTGGTGTGGGGAGGGAAATGACCTCCAATTCAAAATCATTCTACAGTGATCATATATTTTGTGGCCGCTTGCTGACTTGGCTTTGGTTGATACTTGCTATGACTTTTAGAGAGAAGGTTGTGTTTTATTCTCTCTTACTCACCCCCTTCTCTATCAAAGATATGACATTGCTGAATGAGTTTGAAAACAAACTTACTATAATATTTACTTATTACAAAAATTATATTATTTTCCTCCATAGATACTAAATACAAACTATTTAGCTAAGGTTTTATTTCATGTAACATTGCTCGGTTTTATTTCAAATGAAATTTTTTTCTCTTAAATCAATTGAATATCAAATATCAAAAGGTGAATAAGCTTTCATTTTTAATTAAGTCATGGGCAATTCTTGAATATTCTACTGTTTGATTAACTCCCCCAAGGAATCAAATATAGGACTAAATTTAAATAAGAATCGTTTAATTTTCTTCAACTGAAAGGTTCATTTGAGCACAAAAATATTTTTCCAATAAGTTACATTTACAGTTTTAAAGATTTTCAAAGTTTCACTTTTGAATAGGCAGACACAAGGACTCTGCCGGAAAGTTTACCAGACAGACACCTTAAAAAATTTTTTTTTCAAATATCAAAATTCAATAAAATTAAATTTTATTATCAGAATCTTTGTGATATTAGTAAAGACAGAGATTGGAAAAAAATCTGAGATTTGTACACCTTATACACACCTATTTGTACACTTTACAGAAATAGAGATAAAAACCGCTAGAAGTTTAAACAAAAAAAAATACTTATAACTAGACGAAATACCTACCCCAACGGGCAGTTAAATTGCTGTCCCAAAGAGGAAATTATAAAATAGAACGACAGAAATCAGATTGCAATTTTCTCCGCCCATTAGAGCAACTATTTAGTCTAGTATTTATAAAATTAACATATAAATACGTATACATATGTTTATATTGTGGATGTAAAGTAATCTGACAGAAAGGAGATGAAAATGTTGTTGAGGTCTTTTGGGTTTCCTTTTTTATCTAAAAGCATTATGATAGCTGTGTACCAATCATCTGGGACTTTACTGTGTTTTAGACACAAGTTGAAAAGGATGTCCAATTTCCTAGTGAAGATTTTTTTATCTGCTTTTCGGAGTAGGTCGATGGTGATGTTGTCTGGTCCAGGGGCCATTCCTTTCTTCGTCTGTTTAATGGCTTGTTTCACCTCCAACGGCGTTAATTGTGGGAAGTCCTCGAGTTGATCGCTCACGTCTTGCGTATCCTGTTCATTTTTTTGTAGTCCTTGTTTGGACGAATGAAGTTTTTGGTAAAATTCTTTGGCACGTTCGATAATCCTGTCTCTGTCTAATGTTAGGTTACCATTTTCCCCAAGTATAGTGGTTATTTGCTTTCGTCCTGAGTTGAGGCCTTTGTTTATAGCTTTGAAGCCCCGACCTCTTTCAAGAGTGGACCTCTTTCAGCTCCAGAAAGGAGTAAGACAAGGTGATACTCACTCAAACTCTTCATAGCCTGCCTCGATATGATCTTCAGAAGACTAGACTGGGAAAGTAAAGGGATTAGAATAAACGGCGAGTATCAGAGTAACCTCAGATTTGCAGACGACATTGCTTTTTCCACAGAGAACCTGCATGACTTCCAACTAATGATAGATGAACTGAATGAAGAGAGCAAGAAAGTCGGCCTACACACGAACTTCAGCAAGACGAAGATCATGTGTAACAACCACATCGGAAATAAAAACACTGAGATCAAAATCAAAGACACAGAACTCGAGAAATAGATCTCTACATCTACCTAGGAACGAATTTCCAGGAGACCCTCAAAAGAAGAAGAAATCAAGTGAAGAATCACACTAGGATGGCAAGCCTTTGGCAGAGCAAGCTCAACCTTCAAAAATAAGAAAATCCCATTAATCCTAAAAAGAAGGGTGTATAACCAATGCATCCTCCCAATAGTCACTTATGGTTCTGAAACATGGAACCTAGCCAAGAGACAGATCTGCAAATTGAGAACTATGCAATGTGCACATGAGAAAATTATGCTGGGCCTCACATGGAGAGACCACAAGACAGTACAGTACATCTGGGAAAAGACAAGAGTCTGGGACATCATATAATCCATTAAAAAGCTCAAATGGCAGTGGGCTGACCATGTTGCACGAATGGCGGACAACCGATGGACATTGTGACTCATAACATGGATCCCCTGAGATCACATGCGGAACTGAGGGCGGCAGAAAATTAGATGGACAGACGAGCTAGATAAATTCAGAAAGTACTGGCTCTGCGAAACCCATGATAGAGAAGTGTGGTGAATCCTGGGGAAGGTCTATGTCCAACAATGGACGTTGAAAGACTGATGATGGATGGTGATGGCATGTGTCTTTCAAAGGAATGCCCAAGAAATGAGCTAAAACATTGCTTGTAATCTGAAAAGAATTTATTTCCTGAAGACATAATCCTTCAAGATCGTTTGCACCATTCTTTTCTTCTTCTGTCTTTGTAGCATTGAATATCATTTTGTACACTTTGATGCTTCATTCAACATAAAGATTGGTGTTCTTGAGGGAATCAGAAACATCATCCATTTTTCGAAAAAAGAGTAAAAACAGAATATTCAATAACTTTTTCTTTAGAAGTATATTATTGCTCTAACTTCATGAAGGTTTTGTCGTCTAGATCATTTGAAAGTGATTCAATGCATTCACACACATTGATGGAATCTGAATTTTCACTTGAAATTTTTTCATGGATTCACAATTTTTTCTGAAACTTACTAAAATGTACACTTCTAAACCAGAGAAATCATTTTCACAATGCAGCAAAATATTTTTCCACGCAGTTCATATATAGCTTGGAGTCACCCCCCATCAAGATTCATAAATGTCATTCAATAGCATCCTAACTGCCGTAATTTTTCCAAAATTCAGTCTAAGTTATTACACACTCTCTAAAGTTTCATGAATTGAAAAATATCATGTCTCAAATACTAGGCCTTGGATGGTTGGAGGAAAAAAGAATTCAACATTTTTTAGCAAGTCAGATGTAGCTGTTGGATGACCTGATGCATTGTCTAACAACAATTCTAAATTAATGTCATTCTCTTCATAATAGTGCTCACCCTCAGAACAGAAATAAGTTGTAGACCATTTTTCAAACATTGACTGAATGATCCACAGTTTATTCAATTGCCAATGTACAGATAAAGGTCTTTTTGAAAAGCCCTGAATAGTCTTTGGATTTTCAGCTAAATACACTAATATTTGCTTCAATTTCAAATAGCCTGAAGTGTTTCCTCCTAGCAAAAGTGTCAAACAGGCTTTTGAAATATATCCTACTTGTGATTTTTCAGTTCAGCTAAAAAAAAGTTCGCAACAGGCAGTCTCATCTACATTGAAAACTTTAATTCTGGTAATTCTTTTGATTTCATAGGGAATCTTGCAGCAGTATCTTCATCTGCATTTGCACTTTCACCTACAATTCCAACATTGTGAATACCCATTGGCTTTTTATAGTTGAAGTCACCACAGCTTATTGCAAAAATTTCATTAGTTTCCCCTTAGCTTCGTTTTCTTCCATCTTGTTGACTCCTTGCTTTCACCTGAATTGTCATTTGAAATGAAAGAATCCTTTTCTGGTTTCTGTCTTTGATCCAAATCATAGAAAGGTGTTCTGTGACTTCTATAACAAGAAATCAATTTTAGTGATCACTTGTCCAGTAAGAAACAGTGCTTCTTTCATATGCTTCAAATTTATCTTTTTTTTTTTTCTAATGGAGTTCATACAAAGGACTGATTCTTTCCATTATAATTTGCAATGATAATAGTAAGTTTTTCCAATAGTGCTAACCAGGACTGGGAAGTGGGGGATTGGCAAATGCCACATTTGCCCCCCCCCCCAGCTAATTAGAAATATGGGAGCATTATTGCTGCTACAAACAATTCTGAAACACTAGTCACCTACAAAATTTTGATACATAAAAAAATTAAGAAAACTTCAAACCATTTTAATATTTCAGTTACAATTATTCACAAAATAAAACATTTTGTATAAATTGTTAATTGAGGTAATGAAATGATTAAATTTACAAAATACAGATTTTCACAATGAAACACTTATAAAAAATTTAGTGTCAACATTTTCTACAAAGCAGGACTACATCAAAAGTCGCACTAATCAATACATACCTGTACATTTCTATGAGATGAGTTTTTAAAGAAAAGAAACAACTGAACTAGTTTCAGAGGAAGAGTCCATCGTTTCAAAATGAGATATTTTTATCACCGAAATTGTTACCTTCCAATGGAAGAGTCCATCGTTATAGATAGAGAAACAAAAAAAAAAAAAGAATCACTACGCTCATTAGATAAGTAGATATGTAACATACATACAAAAGCTCACTTCGAGATATAAATTAAGTATCATAATCACATTTTTAAAATATTCTTCAAACCGCACTAAAATAAATCAGCAAAGGAGTATGTTATCTAATTGCTTTTATTCACAGTCTATCTCAATGCTTTTTAAACTGGTAAATGATTCACTCAAGGGTGAATGAATGAAAACTATATAGGTGAATGAAGGGTGAACAAAACAAGAAGTGTGAATGACTTGATTTACTCAGATATTAATAGTTTTTCTAAACTTGAAAAAAGTAAATTCCAGTGGTAAACATGCATAGCAAGAAAAGATTGTTTTTAAGAATCTAATTCTGAAGATGTTGTTCACTATCTTTACATAAACTGGAAAAATTCTAATAATTTTTTCTATGTCAATATTTTGTCAATCCTTGTTTTCTTAATATATTTTAAGATGTTCAATAATTCAAATAAAATAAACATTTGAGAAATGAGTTCATTTTTTTGCTTATGATACAAAATGAATAATGCATAAATTACAAACGAGACAATAAAACAGAAAATGATTAAAAATATAAGGAAATTTAGCCATAGGTTGATAAATTTCATGATAAACACTTGTGAGTGAATAACAATGAAATAGTTCAAGAAGTACTGGTCTAGCTTGAATGAACAATGATTATTTAATCATTTGGAGTGAGTAAGCTGTTGGCAGGTAGAGGTAGCTAAGTAGGTGGTCAGGTTTGGGGGTAAGTGTCTCCTCAAAATAATAAACAGTAGCAGATGAAGACTGGCCCACTAACCTGGTAACCTGTAAGTCATCTCTGAGTTTGGCATAGAATTGTTCCAATTGTACTTCAGCAAGCAGTTCATACAGCCATTTCTGGCTGTCTCCGTCTTCATTCATGCTGTCGCTTCCAACACTGGGCAAAATAAGGAAAAAAAAAAAAGAAAAAGAGAAATTGAAAATAAAAACAGAAAAATAGAATTTATAATGTTACAGGAATTTTAAGTTTATAATCAGTAGTCAGTGAGAATTCTGTTTTAAATCTCATACTGAAGCGATGAATCACATTCATATATATATATATATATATATATATATATATATATATATATATATATATATATATATATATGATCAATAGAAAGTTTTACAGCATTAACACAAAACATTAAAAAGCTTCAAAAATTTTCTTGTGTTACCTCTGTCACCTATTTCCCTAATATCTGACAATGCAATTCATGTAATTTTCTTCTGCTTTTTTTCATTTTTTCTCTGTTTTACATATACTTTCAAATTATGGTACTACGTGTAAATTATCTCTTTCTTTCTCTCTCTCATAACAGTTGTTATCAAAATCAGTCAGTCTCAAACACTTTATTCAAAATGAATTAAGAAATAAATTTCATATCAATTTTTTCATAAAGTCAAGTTGTTTACAGTTAAATAACATAACAGTGAATGTAAAAGTTTCAAATCTTATATTCTTTGCTTAATGTTATCAGCTGGTTATTGTTATCTGAAAGACCGTCATAAAATGGTAACAGTAAGCGACTTATAACCATCAGGTAAAAAAATGTGTAATTGAAAAATTGTTCAACTTTCATTAGTCAACAAGCAGTGACAAAGTTAAGTTTCCCTGATACACCCAAGAAAACATATGAACACTATTGACGATTTTTTTCAACATGACCCAGACACAAAACACCAAAAATGTGTGCATACTCAACATTTAACCTTTTTCAAGGCTCACACCCTTTTGAGATTTTGAAATCTTCCTCACACCCCTCAATCTTACAGCTGAAAAATTGAATTCAGAAAAGTCAAAATTGCAATTCAGCAAAAGAAAAAAAAAAAATCCCGAAAAAGATGTACTTGAGGAAATGCCAGAGAAATGTGTTTCAGAAATTTGAAAGTGTAAGTTACCAGAATAAAATAAGTGTCTCACTGCATTTAATCGATTTAAAACATCCCTTTCCAATATTGGGGTCTTTGTGATACAAGCATGGTAACTGTGAAATGTTTTTGTGTAATAATGAATGTCTAAAAGCAACAGACGTTGGTCTATAAAATGCATAATTGGCTACATCACACCCTTTCCTTCCCTAATCTGTCTGTGCAGATAGAGACTACCGTAAATCTTTTAAAATGTCAACACATAGCCGGCCATGTTTGTTACACACCATAAAATAGTAAATAAAATTTTAAATCAGTTTCTATGTTGTAATGTATGAGAATTTGTTTTGTTTACTAGACAAAAATTTGATCTTTTTTCTTCCAGCAAAAACAACAAAAAAATAGGCAAAAAAAACCCCAGACAAAACAAAACCAAAAAACAAAACAAAAAACTTTAGAATAACACTTGAAATCTTAAATCAAATAAGCTAAAAAGATTATTAGTACCACTAAGGAAATGTAATGTATCATCAAAATAAGAAATATTGCTATACATCGATGAATCATTGCACCTATAGTGCATGCACGCCAAGTTAAGAACTACCGCTATAACTTATTAAAACAAGCTAAATACACAACTTTTTGAAAACTTCTTTTTCAGTTACATCAGAAACTTTTGCTTTTACAACTGACATCTCACTCCATTCCCTAAGTGTTGGGAAATAGTAGAAGCAAAAATGTTATTTTTTTTACTTTCAATCTAAAAAATGCTCATGAAAAAGAAAAAAAAAAGAAAAAAAAAGAGTTTTACATCTGACCCAAAAAATACACATATTTATAGATATTATAGATGAATTTAGAAAAATGATTATACTTCAACAGATACAAGTTGTTGGATTTTCCAAGATGAATAAAGACAAAACATTACCAAATATGACTTCTATGAATGAAGTACCATCCCATTTATCTAATCTCATTATGGAGCTTGTTCAAATATATACAACTCTACAATGCTAAATCATATATATATATATATATATATATATATATATATATATATATATATATATATATATACACACACACACACACATACATACATACATACATACAAACTATTTATACCCCTTGAAAAAAAATCTCCAGGACATATTCAAAGATGATTATTTTTAGAAAAAAATCTATTAAACACATTTCAGCAGAAAGGTTCAGGTTTCAATTGTGGGTTGGAGATATTTTTTATCAGAAAAACTGTCAACTGTAAGTTGAAGAGTCCAGTACTTAAGAAAAACCAGAAAAAAATCAATACATTATACGCGTACACACTTTACCATGTGAGTTGTTGGAATTTCACAAGTACACAGATAGACAGGTAAAAAATTATGTCTCTCCAATCTTTCAAGGGGGAAGGATTTATCTTGCCTTTAAGAACAGAATTTGAAATCCTGTTTTATGTCTGGGTTTAATCACAAACTGCAAGTACCAGAGGCAGAAAGATGATAAATTATATATCTAAATATGATATACGACAAATAAATAAATTGAATAACAATGAGAAAATATTTTTCAAATAATTTATTCTACTGATTAGTTTTGACTAATACTGTTATCAAAGTTTTGAATTTATATGAAATGTTTTCTTCCTATTCATTCATATTGTCGTGTGATAAGTAAATGAAATTATGGTTATACTTTTTAGAAATATTTATCAGGAAATGAATGGATAAACGACGGGGCAGATATCACAAATATGTTTCTCTGCATCTGTATGTATGCAGATGAAGTAAAGGTGTATATAATCAACAACAAGCAATACTGTTTCTTGTCAGTATTCAGATGATACGGTGATAGGGGTTATCAGAGTTGAAGAAATAAACAGAAAAAGTTCAACTCTTTATTCGGAATCAAGAAGTTTCTTGTTGAAATAAGAATATTTCATGTTTAAAAAACACCTGTAATAATAATCCTATCTATTTATACATTGAGTTGTGTGACTTTTTTCTCTGTTCATCCTGTGCATATCTACTGAACATTTTACAGTAAATAAAGATCTTTAAAAGAACAATCAATCTTGGAATAAAATAAATACTAAAAAGCCAATAAATAAATAATTTTATGTACTTGCAAGTCTGCAGGTTGCTGACATAATGACCAATGTAGGATTTCAGCTGGTAAACCCTAACAATTTCCATAGCAGCTGAAGGAGTCTTCAAGAATGTCGATGACAGAGAATATAGATCCAAACCAGGTGCCACTATATATCTGCTCATGGTAAAGACCTTAACAGAAGTGGATGGGTTTTTCTGGCTTATCACTTTTCACCTATTCCTCCTCCACTCAGCCTACCATCAACCAGCCATACATTCTGTCACCAGGGAGGGAGGGTGCCCAATATATGCATGTATATATGTATATTATGTATGTACATACATTGAAAGTAAAAGATTTCAGTGGGGTGGCTCTCACAAAAAATAACTATCTCATCAGGAAGTAGATCAGAGTGGTGATTTTATATACTGGCTTTGTTAAATAGTGCATGAAATGAGAGTGTGCACACTATATCAAGCCATACCCTGTCCACTACCCAAATATTATATGGGTAGAGTAGAGGGGATTGTAGTACACATGGGGGTAGATAAAACCAAATCTGGCTATTATTTTATAAATATATATATATATATATATATGTATATATATATACACACACACGCATGCCTTCTGTAGTGAATACACATATATGTATATATTTCTTTCAAGATGCTTAAATGGATCTCAATATATAAAAAAAAAAATCTGAATATATGGAAATATTGAAAATGAATTATTAAGTTATTTTACTATAAATAAATCTACTGAGTTTTTCACTCAAGGACCATATAACTTGGCAATTGTTAATCTTTTTTCAAGGCTTACATACCATGAAAATTTCAAAATTTCTTACACACCCCTTAATCTTAAGGCTAAAAAATTAGAATTAAAAAAGTCAAATGAATTGATATTGAAAAGAGAGAGTAAAAGAAATGTTGTAATTTATTAGATGTAAAAATTGAAAGACTTGGCTGCAACAGCCTGGACAGGTGCAGTTGTTATGATAGAGTTTTGGCCAAGTGCTCACTGACCCATTCTCTTTTGTCAACCTTTGTGGCATGTCACTGACAATACACTTTGTTACATCTGTCAATAAGACAGAGATCAGGGAGAAGTGGATTCATGCCCTTCTCAAGGGTAATAATGCTAAGTGAACATAAACAGTAACCGTTGGAATTTAAATCCTACTTTCTTCAATGATAACTGCCATACGACCCTTCCCATTTTTTCTCTGTTTTTCAAAACAACATACACACACACAATGGGGTGAACTAGGACTAAAGACTTCACTAAAACATATTTGAGTAAGGTTGTGCAGTTACTGGCATAGAGAGTAGGATCGAAGATTCAAGTTCAAACTCAGGTTGAAACAGCCTTTACTTCATACTAATTTCTTTGGGAGAGGCAGGTATACATTAGCCCGCTCCACATGGGTCAGTGTATCAGGGTAAGGCTCATGTCCCCCTTCCCGATATCTTACACAGGGGAGGCCCACCTCCAACAATGGACCTTAAAAGCTGATTTTTAAAAAAAATAAAAACAAAAATATCAAATGTAGTAGTTGAGGGGGTGAAAAACTGAATCCCTAGCTGAAGGCTGATCCAAATGAAAGTGGTGGTCTATACATAGTTGAGATGGCAAATAATAGAGACCTGTCATTACAGTAGAAAACATGAACAGTGTCACCTTGCTTATCCTTTTACTAACTACACAGGTGTTCCCTCAGGTTAAGTTTAAAAGAAAGAAAGAAAGAAAGAAATCGCCAATCTGAGTAAAAGATTCCAATCTGAATGTGGCTATTGCAGCTAAAGCGCAGGAAAGTAACTGTTGAATATTAAATAAATCAATGTTGATGAGGCATCAAAGACTTTTTTTCTAAGTAAAATAGAAAATGTAAAAATGAAGGCAGTAGAAAAGAAAATCATCTTCTATCCATAGATTCATCACATAACTGAGCTTAGCATTTCACCTGTCAGCAGCCAGCCAGGTATGCACATGGGTGGTATAACTAGTTAAAAAACGCTTAGGTACATAATCTACTAAAATTCAAAGTGTGGATTTTTTGAAAGAGTAATAGAAAGAAACACCTTTTGCAATAGATATCGTTTTAAAAAAAAAAACAAAACAATTGAGGCATTGTGGTTAGTTCATACATGCACATAGCTAAAACCTGTCTGTAATCTAAGTCTTCATAGTAAACATTATGATAAATAATATTAGTAATAATATTACTTATAATGACTTTAATCTAATAGGTTACTCCATAAATAAGGTCTTGTATTTAACCAAACTAGATAGAATTTCCCTATATTAGAAAACATCAACCAAAAATGTCAAAAAACAAGGGTTTCTTTTGGTTTTCACTCCATTCTGTATCTATATGTATATGGAATGTCTGCAGACAGCACCAACCTACTCAACCCTTTTGGAAAATGGTTTGATTTTGACCCCACCCCCAAGATTGGAGGGGGGCAATCTGCAAGGAAACTTTTTGCTAAATTGGTCACCAGTTTGTGCCCTGAAATCATTAATGTCTACAGTCACACCAATCAACCTATAGATATTAGTATTTCACTAGACCCCTGCTGAAAATGTTTATTTTTTTCTTTGAAAGTGCTTTAGTGGCCACCCCCACACTATCACCACCACCAATTTTTAAAAAATCAAACAAAAAAAAAAAAACAACACATTTATGGTTTTAAAATGTGGAAGCTGTACAGAAGGTATTTTTCATACTATCACATTAATTGTCTAAAACACCTTCAATAAACTTTTTTTTTCCTCAAATATCCACAGCCCCCATTAGGGTTTTAAGGGTTCAATCTGTAATGAAACTTTACAGGTGGCACCAATCAACCTATAAAGTCAAAAATTTGCATTAGTACTCAACTGCATCCCCTCTGAAAATGATGTTTTTGAAAAATATTTTTGAAGTGTTTTTTTTTTGTACAAAAAGCACCCATTTCATTTTAGTTCTTTCAATGGGAGGGGGGTTCCAATTTTCAATGTAAGTGTATGCTACACAGGTTCCTTAGTTTGTGTCCAGTGGCATTCACACATGCTTCTGATGATTAATTTATTGATCACCTCTTTTTCCAATATACAAATCAATCACCTTCAACACAGCATGCAGTCAAAAGACCTGGGTCATGTGATGGTTTCTACTATGTGACTAACCAGACCTATTTTCTGAGTTGCAAAATGTAAAACGTTATTCAGTATGTAATATATCCAGTAATACCTTGGTTCACATTTGATACATTCCTAAAAATGCACTGCTAAATGAAAGAGTGACACAGATTCATCAAAACATAGCATATATCAAGAATATGCAAGTAACCATTTCAAAATATACAATGCTTTTATTGAGCCTCAACAAGATGAATTAGCACTGTATATGTTATCTGGTAGCTATTTTCCAGAGCCGGTGAAATATCGCTAGATGTCAATATATATCACTATTTGATAAATCATTGTACATGTACAGTTAATGTGACGAGTATGAGAACGAAGTGTACAACAGTTATTTTGGGGACTGTCCATGAGGCTGTCTTTTATCATTATACTTTCCAGAAATTTAACATTATTTAATTCATTAAAAAAGATATTCGAAAAAAGAGCACTACCATGAATCAGCACTGAACAGAATAGATGGATAGCGATTCATCATTTAATTTTGACAAGTATTTTCTTTACATCTTAATTTCTGATCTGCACTGTTAACTCACTGTATAGATTGATGGCCCGAGTAAGTTGCAATAAAAAGCAATTGAAAAGATGAAAGAAAATAGTCGGTTAGAGCCACTGGTATGCTCAACAGGCTTTTTGAGTTTTCCAATTCATACTGTTTACTCACCTATTCATCTGATTAATAAAAGAAAGATCTTTAAATACCATTCTCTGCCTGAGAGATACACAATGTTAGGAATAATATCAGAACTTTTACCTAAAAATCATAACTCGACAGAGCTGAACGAAAGATGGCGAAGGATACTATCCTTTCTTCATATTATCATGTTTGTTTATGTATTTGTGTGTTCAGATGATCCTGCCCCTTACAGTTTTGAGTACAGACTTGTTAATTGGCATCAGTACTCCATCAGACTACTTATAAAATTTTCATTTTCGGAAAAAAAAAAAAGAAGCTTTTATGACCTTTTAGGAACTTTATCCTGATGGGTTTAATAATAACAACTGCATTTCCTAGAATCTAAATGTTTCTAAGATGTTTTTTTCTTTTTTTTCTCTATTTTAGATGTTTACCAGTGGAAAATGCCGGTGATGTCAAATAGAATTTATCTTGACTATTTCTTTGATGGAATTTTTCTTACATGTCTTCAAGTTTTGACACAGCAGTTCAATTTTTGCACTCGTGGTAAGTATTTATAAATTTCAACTGCCCGTATTGTTCATGCAAGCATATTCTCTGCAAGAGAAAGATTTTATTTTTAATTATTTTGAAAAGCAACACAAGTTAAACATAGCAGGATTCCTACTTACGTATTGACTATAGCCTAACAACCCAGTTAAGACGAAGTTGGATCTGGAACCACCCAGTTGAAAGATTTTGCCTCTTTGACTCGAAAAGTGGAACTTTCCAAGGTCAAGCAAAAAAAATCAAAGCGGACAGTAGCATCAATAGGTTCATAACAGCTTATAGAAAGAACACATGATAGTCCCACTGTCTTTAGCCATGACTAGTGGTAGTTACATTCCCCTAGCATATTTGTGTCAGTAACCATACTGATGCAAAAAAATACAATCCCCTGCAAACATTAGAACATTTGAGGACTATGCCAGCACATTTGCTAACACCATGTTCAAGATGGGAGCAAAATACCAGAGGATTGATGTCGACAAGTATCAAGACGAATCAATCAAGTCAGGCATAAGGATCTAACACAAGCAGCACCACTCACTGGTAAGTCATAAAATTGAAAATCATTTCCGTTTTCATCAGACTGATTTAATTTCAAGTTTTAAGTAAGGAAAATAATGCAGATCTTGCTATACTACTCCCAAACTGTCTGATTGATCACAGCCCTATTGATAAAACAGGGATTGCCAGAACATCCACTGTCAAATTATCTGATCCAGATTTGGAAGTCTCCTCCCCAAGGGCTAACCATAAAGAAGCTGAAATCTAACTAAAT
This sequence comes from Thysanoteuthis rhombus, assembly GCA_963457665.1. Taxonomy (NCBI): domain Eukaryota; kingdom Metazoa; phylum Mollusca; class Cephalopoda; order Oegopsida; family Thysanoteuthidae; genus Thysanoteuthis; species Thysanoteuthis major. Next base: position 52,687,075 of record OY735209.1, read on the forward strand.
TTGTATTGCATGCATGTTTATATGGAAACAATATGTGTCAGGGTGTGATACAGATATGCTGCTTCCACTTCTGGTGCACTATGACAGAACAGGATATACGCAATTTTACATGAAAGTGGAATGTCGAAGGCTCCTGAGTATTTCCCAGTGCATGAAATTTGTAGGTTGCTATATGATAATCAAGTGGATATACTACTTCAAATTTCATTCAAGTTTCTACCTTGTTCTATCAAGAAGAATATATACATAGCTCTATGGTGGCCACAATCTTAGATTTCTCAATTTTCAGGGATTATTAGCTATTTGGATTTAAACAATGTTTGCAATAAATTCACACTATTTGCCTTCAGGGTCAACATTTTTTGAAAATTGACCAAGAATAAATGAATTAGTTCCATGTATGAAATATGACTCGATGGTAGAAGAGGAAGCTGAAAACTAAGAGAGCCAGAGTTCGTTCTAAAATGCCTAATTGAAGAGCCTCATTACCACATACTATTAGAAGGAAATACAAAAGAAACCCGTAAAACTCTTCCTCTAAGCAGTCAGTTTTGTAGAATATACATTGCAAACCACTTACAGTAGTGAACAGCATCTACTATATGATAACCTATGAATAATGCATGTGTTGGGAAAAGTGATTGAAACTGGTAGTTGATCCCTGGACTGAAAACTGGTCTGAGACGGTACACAAGATATGGGTTTGGTCAAGCTCAAGATTTTAAAAAATGCCAGGGGCACATAACTGGAGTGTAATTGTTAACAAGCAAGCAAACCACTACAATTGCACTAGATACCCCACATATGTAGTCTGGTGCCAGATTAAACTAGACTTAGTAAATACCAATTATTGCATGGTAAGGTAAACCAAAAAGTATTTTTAAAATTCTAAGATCAGCAGCAAAATATATCTTCAACATATTTCTCCAAAATATAAAAAGAAACATTGAAAAGTGGATGTCCATAATCTTCTACCACATCATGAGTGAGAATGCATTGTAACAAATTTTCTTTTTTTAGTCCTCTACCCCCAACTTCTCCAAGACTAACCCTCATAATTTGTCCAGAAAACCATGGGGGTAGGGTGAGGCTAGTCTGACAGGAAGACAGTATTGAACATAATACTTTTTTTTTTAAATCATGACACCTCACCAGATGATTACATTTTGACAAAACTTAGATATAATATGAAGCAAGTAGAGTAGGAGTTTGACAATACATTGGTGATTTTTTTAGCAACAGATGAAAGGGAAAGGGACAATGAGTTTCATTCATTGACTCCTAAAATTTTTTTGTCCATGATTCAACGGGTTTTTTTCTGTCTTTGTATTTAGCAATTATTTTGAGTAAGTTTCACAGAAAGCTTATCTTTTATAAATGATCTGCACTGTTTACAAATAGCTATAAACTAATGGTGTAAGTGGTTGTGATGAAAAACAATTAAACGTCCATGAATGAGCTAGCTCAAGTCATTATAAATGATGCCTAGAATCAGAGTATTTGTGCATTCTGTCAAGGATCAAAATGTAGTATCTGTATTATGAACGAAACAACAAAACAAAAAGTGATTATATAAATAGAATATTAAATTAACACTTATTTTAGTAAATAGGTTATTTGAAATTTTATGTTATTAATACAAAACAATTAACAATTGCAACAATGTTTGAATAGTTGGCAGAATTACCACCAAATTCTTCACTGTGCTAGACTGTCCTTGCGCACACGCACATACAGAGTGTAAATAAAGACACTGTAACCATTCACTCCTCAGTCTTGGCTAACTGAAATAAATCATTCATTTTTGTCTGCCAAGAGAGGACAGAAAGTTAACTATGAGATGCCATTCACTCTTTGTACTATCTAAATGCTCTATTGACAAGCTTGGCCTTCCCCAAACCCCACAAAAAATGCACCTATTTCTATCTCCTCCCTGCTCCTCACATTACATACTAGTTTCTTGTACAAGATTTGGGGATGCAGCAAGTTGAGAAGCTATTTTGAAGCCGAGATTTTTGCTTAGTCTGACTTTTGGCTAATTTACAACTTGACTTTTTTAGGGTAACTTTCAATAACTAATCTTTCTTCTCTGGTAACACAAAATATAAGACAGATATTTTGACAAGCCAACAGTAGTCTCTTGTGTTGTCATACCAAATTAGCTGTTATAACAGGTGGATTTTATAGGGAGTGTATTAATGAGAAACCAAAAAGTACAAAGATGATTTTTTGTTACCTTTTCACAGTATAATACTCCATGTTACTTTAGGCAACTTCATTTCAAGGATTCACCAAGTTTAGTTTTTAAAATAATGCACTGAACACCTTGAGTACTGTTGCTGTAAAATATTCTCAAACATAGTCTTAGAGTATATAAAAAAAAGTATCATATTTTGAATCCAAATACCCTTAGTTTTTTTTTTATCCTTATCTTTGTTGTATGGGTGTGATGAGGGAAAATCGATATAATATTTTGGTTAATAAACTAGTCATTCACTTAATGCAGAAATGCATACTAAAAACTTGATTTGCCTGCTTGCCAACTTGACTCAAATTCACACTAAGAAAAAAAGCCTTATGTAAATCTCAAAGGAATTAACAACTGATTAGAGATACATCCCTTGATTTTTAGGTAGATTTTTAAAAATTTTATTCATAGAAGAATTCCATTATTTTTTAATTCTATTCACAAAAGATTACCATTATCTATAGGAGAAATGTCAACCCGTTCATGCATTGAAGAGTTAAATCTCATAAACATGTCTTTGAATTCCAAAAAAATGCAACTGAAAAGTGTAAGAAAAATAAGTTTTATGGAAATCTAGTAAAGAGTAAATTGGAGCATTCTAATTTTAATAATGATCAAATGTAGTTACTTACAAAGCAAAACTAAGTTTTGGCATGAAGCCACAAGTATGGAGCCAAATAAAGATCAAACTCACTATTTCAAGTAGTAATGATCAATAAAACCAGATTGCTGACCATAATACCATGGCAATGTGTTCAACATTGGATAAATGTAAGGTTTCTAAATACAGAGGAAGTCATATTTTATAATCATGGATTATGTTATCAAACGGTCATAATCAAACTAAGTTGGCCCAAAACACTTTAGATAAAGTAAACACAATAAGCAGCTTCCTCTTTATCTTCTGTTTAATGTCATTCAGCTGGATATTGTTATCTTTAAAAGGGCTTTACAAATTTGAGATTGTATAAAGGTTATTGAAGGCTACAGAAATGTCCAAAGGAAGAGATATTGAAGAGGACTAAATGTCCAACCTTAATTTAACCCTTGGCCACTGAAGTCACAAAATTCCTACTTGTAATCTATAACCTGTAAGCTACTGCTCTATGACATCAAAACTTCCAGAAATATTTGGTGCCTAAAGGGTTAAACCAAGCGTTGTTGGCAGCTTATAATACAAAAGATTAAGCAACGTTTGACTATTCAAACAGGTAAAAGAGAAAAAAGTAAGATTTTTCTCTATGGAGGCGAGAGCTTGTAAGGTAAAGATTATATTGATTGAAAACTGATTTTACATTTCTTATTTATTTCCCTTCCAATTTTGGCTCATTCCTATTTTTAGAATTTGGCACTAGGAGAAAATGATTATTGACTGACTGGACAGGAGAACAAAATGGAATAAAGTGGAAAATGATTCACACTCACCAACATGAACAAAAAAAGAGGCTAAATTTATCTGTAAGATTATTAGCACAAAGTCAAGTTTAGAAAAGGCAATCAAAGATATAGATTCTGAGATAAAGACCAGGTACATCATTTCATTTTGACCAGTAGAAGACTGAAATAAGAGAAAAAGAGAACTGATTTGATAATGGTACCACCAATTAGATTATTAAGCAATTCTGAATAGTTAATGTAGAGATATTTTTTAAGGATGTGAACAGCTAATGGCATGGCGAATGGGATCAGCTAGCCAGATTCAAATTCTGGCAGAGACAGTTTGTATTCATTTGGGACAAAAGCCTTTTGGGAAGGCATGTATCCATATCTCCCCCTCCACCAATAGGTCATCGGCCAATGAGGTAGGGTAAGGAACATTACCCTTCCCCATGTCTTATATTTACTTGGGAAAGTCTCATGTCTAACAACAGTTCTTAAAAGGCTGATTAAAAAACATTATTCGAATATGAAAATATGGAGGTGTAGAGTGGTGTAGCAGTTACTTGCTTCCTTCACAAAGGAGTCTATAGCAGGGGTCCTAGACTTTTTTTGCACCACAGACTGGCTCAATATTGAAAATATTCTTGCAGAGCGGTCAATGGTTGGTTGGGGGGGGGGGGTCATCACTGAGATATATATGTATTGTGATGTTACTAATACACTCAATTTGGTTCATATACAGGTTTATCAAAAGAATCCAATATTAAGATTGAAGGAAATGAATTTGTTTTCATTTTACTAAGAAATATCACCAAATCATATTGTTTCCTTGTTGCCAAGTTGCACATGCTTTGTGGCGGTCCTTTGGTTGGAAACCACATCAACATTTCAGAAGGTGAAGGTTATCAAAAAAAAAAAATATATATATATATATATGTGAGCAAGATAACAGGTGGTTAATGTAAAGATAGCACGGAAGATAATTTGATAATGTTATGGTGCTAACTGGCACCACAATTATTTGAATTAGCTTGTGTGCATGTTAACCTGAGGAGGATTGCATAAAAACTGCAAAAACAATTTGACCCACCGATATGTATGTGGATCATGTAACAACAGGAAATAATATATAGCAAATAGTACTGGAGATTATGTAATAACTAGCTGTTTATACAACCACTGCCATAATAGATAAGATTTATTAGACAAATATGTAAAAATTCTTATTCATGCTTATATTTGCATACATAGCAAAACTGCAAATTCTGGCTGTACGGAAAAATGTGACAATAATCACAGTTGTATTTTAGAGCCAATTGCACATGTACGCAGTATACACAGGCGAGGTTTCAACTTTTTCTATCATTACCCAGTGATTTTACGATCACTCCAACACTCCCACCTAGAGACTGCATATGTCTAGAAGTACTGAATTTAGCAACTTAGCAAGTTTCAAGACTCAATTTGTATTGAGCACTAAAAATCAGTAGAAGAGAATGTCAGTGATCAAGAATTGTGAGAAACATTACTGAAAAAATAGAGATGTTAAATGTATAATTATATTGTTGACATTTTTGAATTACTAAGTCCATATCTGAACGGTTTTTTTCTATCATAGTATTTCAAGCAGTTTGAGTACATGTATAATTATATTTTATGCATAGCTTGTCTCCCATTGAAATCCAGTGTTCAAGCTGCAGGGAAAATCCACGTATATGCCTCACCATCTTTGGTCCTATTGGTGTGGGTTTTTTTTTTCCAAACGATCTTCACTTGTGAAGCCAAGCCATTCATATATGTTTAAATATCAAAATCAGCAGAACTATCCAATTTTAATCTTTACACACACACTATAAATGTATAAAATAACTGGTCCAAAAAAAAAAAAAAAAAAAATAATATCTTTAAGATTCCTCAATCCTGACCTTAGGAATTAAAAATTTATCAACAAAAAAAGCATCCAAGTTCTCTTTAACTATACAGATACAAATAGAATCTACCAATACTTGAAGTGTAACCGATACAAAATCCATCATGTATTTTTTTTTCCTTGACATTTTACTTCTTTGTTATCTAAAAACCTTATTTTGGACCTTCAATTATTTCAAGTCCTACTGACTTTTAAGAGAAAAAAAGTACTTTTCAGCTTGAAATTAAAGCTAAAAGGTCAAAAGAAAGGGTGGCAAAAAAGCATGTAATTTTTTGCAAGTTTGATTTTCTGAAAAAGTTAGATAGATGATGCCAACTTGGCGAGATCAAAGGATGCTGACATCCAACTGAGGCAAGCTGTTGATGACAGTCGGAGGTGGGGTACTTAAGAGAGACAACCTTACAACAGTCTTATCTAATTCCTACCCTTTCTTTTCATCATCAGTCTCTTAACATTCGGCATTTGACATAGACCTTCCCCAGGATTCAACACACTTCTGAATTTGTCTAGCTTGCCTCTCCATCTATTACTCTGCCGGCCTCAGTAGCGCATGTGATCTTTGGAGATCCATGTTGTGAGTTGTGATGTCCATTGGTTGTCTGCCATTCTTGTGACATGGCCATCTCATTGCCATTTGAGTTTTCTATAGATTCTTTGATGTCTCTGATGCCTGTCTTCTCCCAGATGTATTGTGCTGTCTTGTGGTCTCTCCATGTGAGGTTGAGCATAATTCTTTCATGTGCACGTTGCATGGTTCTCAGTTCGCAGGTCTGATTCTCGGTTAGGTTCCATGTTTCAGCTCCATAAGTGACTACTGGGAGGATGTATTGGTTGCATACCCTTCTTTTTAGGATTAATGGAATCTTGTTTTTGCCATCCTAGAGTGATTCTTCGCTTGATTTCTTCTTCTTCTGAGGCTCTCATGGAGATTCATTGCACTAGGTAGATATAGTGGCCTACTTTCTCCAGCTCTATGTTTCTGATTTTGATCTTAGTGTTCTTATTTCTGACGCGATTATTGCGCATGATCTTTGTCTTGCTAAAGTTCATGTGTAGGCCGACTTTCTCGCTCTCTTAATTTAGTTCATCTAGCATTGGTTGGAGGTCATGTAGGTCTGCGAAAAGGGCAATGTCATCAGCAAATCTGAGCTTCTTCAGAAGACTAGACTGGAAAAATACAGGAACCCTATCTTTTAGCTTGTTTTAAATCATTTTTTCAAATAAATAGAAATTACAAGAACGAAAGGGAGAAAAAAACAGAAAGGGAAGGTTCGGTTCGGTTTCTTTAACTGCCTGCTGGTTGTGTGAAAGCAAAATAGAGGAAAAAGTATAGGAGGAGAATTAAATAAAGGGTATAGAAGTTTCATTTCTACTTTTCATATTAACAAGTTCACATCCATAGTGAAACACATGCGATGAAGTCACCAACAAATTGTTGACAATTAAATTTCTCAACTAATTTTGTAATCGATTAATTGTTTCAGCGCTAATGGAGTGTAAATCTTTTTAGTATCGACCAATCTATTTTTCAGAAGAATAGTAAGGATTTCTTTCAATGTTGATCATTACTAAAATCTAACCGGAATGTGCTTCTGGCTTTTCCTTCATATAGATCTTTCCTGCTTTGGGATTCTAAGGGGTTTTTTTTTGTAGACACTATCTTTTGTTACTTGGCATATCAAATTATTGGATAGGATTCCTCATTAAAATTCAATGCAGGTTCCGGATCTTGTGCATGATGGGCCCACTGGCAGTGGTATAACTTCTGGAGTATCAATGAACTTTCATGGTTCAGGACACTATTTTGTAATCTGGCCAGATTTCCCATGCTAGCAACTAGTCCTGGTGTCCGTGGAGAAGCAATCTCACCGTATATGCCCGAAAGTGGTTTGTTCGCCTTTTAAATTTCGGGGTATTAACATCCAGATTTTTGCACTCATATCATATGATGTAAGACTTACTAAGGATAGTGACATTTAGGATCATCAGATCCAGCAGGTTTTCAAAACCTCACCCTCCTGTGTCCCAGCTTATTATTAAGTGGGCATCCTTTTTTTAGAAGTTATAGTGTCCATTGATTTCTTCAATAATAACCTTGTGAGAAAAAATTTTTAGCACTGTTTCTTACTTTGTGAGGAAATTCCTCATCGCACATTCTTCTATCGCAACTTTTTTATCCATTTAATGAATTTTAGAATCTGTGGTTTCAACTTTTTGTTCTGAAGAAAAATTTCAGAGTTTTTGTTTTCCCAATGTTAGATTTTATAATAAGAAACTTACTTGCCAGAAGTAATTAAAACAAACTCTCATGCAAGGAAGATGATTTTATACTGAAAAGTAGAATATATATTTAATATAATTGGTTTTAGATAGAGTTTTCCAAATAAAACTTCAAAACAAAAGTGAAAATAATACTATTGTAAATATCACAATATGTCTAAGAGCAATAGGATTTCTAGATTTAGAAGCTGATCCATTTTTCCAATATTATGTCAATTTCTAAGGATAAATCTAAAAGGAAAAAAAACAATTTTTTGAATCAGAAAGCACGTGCTGAACAGATGAAACTCGCTTCAAATTATGCAGAGATTAAGCATTGCGAGGAGAAAATAGAATGCAATCAAAATATGAATGTTTAACCACATTTGCCAAGACAACACTGTGTCCTATTAACATACTGCTAGACTAAAGACAAGAAACCTCAAAGGGAGAAGGGTCTGTCAGCATGTAGTCACCGAGTTGGAACTCAGCGGACTCCATAAATAAATAAGCAAATAAAATCACATAAATTGATAAGCAAATATTTTATACAGTACAAAACTGTGCAAATATCAAGAGTTAAATTCTGTGATAAAGACAGTAGAGATTATTTTTTTAGTCTCTAAACAAATCAATAAATTCTTTTGATATTCTCGAGCAGAAATTCTCATCCTTTTCAGGCTACGACCCCTAAAGATCTTGTCAGGTACTAGACACCTTCCCCAGTCAAACAGGTATACAATAGGAACAGAGAAGCAGAAATTCATTTACAGTAGATTCCCATTATTACAGCATCCTCTGGGATTTCAGATCACCATTATAACAAATTTGCCGTTATAATGGGAGGATTTTATATGAAGTATACACATAAGAATTTTAAAAAAGTACAAACAAATATGACTTTTTATTAGTGTAATACCCTATATATGGGTTTCAGGTCTGCAAAAATTAATCAATCAAAAAATAATTATGCACACTATATACCCCAAAAACATACATGTCATAAGATAGTGCTGTAAGAATGAGTGCTATTACAATGAGAGTTTACTGTATCATTATTTCAGCCTATGGCCCCATTCAAAAGTAGCAGATCCCTTCAAGAAACCATATGGCCCTTGTTAAGAATTTCTCTTTGAGAAAGACACAATAGTGCTTTCAACTTCATAGTTTTAAGTCACAAGTAGCCAGAAAATATTGCATATCTGGTCACAGTGTTGAATTGAAGAACTAATTAAGAAACAACACAGAGAGCATACCTCTGTCAATAACATACACAAAGAACTGAATAAAAATAGAATATCAAAAAAACAAATGAGAGAACTAAATGAACAAATATGGACTTACTTTCCTAGGAATTTGAAATAAGTTTTTTTATTGTTTTCAACCTTCTGGCAGTATAAGAAAAATGTCAAATTTTGGGATCCACCCCGAAGTTCAACAACTTTGTAGGCCATGCTCTACCTTTCCATAAAATTTAATTGAAACTCATAGAGAAGTTTTGGAGATATTGTATAGACAGAGAGCCATGAATGAATACATATACCTCTTCTGAATTTGTTTGCAGAGGTAAACTAACAATAATAAAAGAAAAAGTCAAGTGAATGAGGATATTAGCAATGAAGCTAATACGCTGTCAAGTGATGATGTAAGTATTAGTTTCCATGTTCCATTCAGATCTTTTCAAGTATTGAATTAAATTAACAGAGAATGTTTCACAAACTAATGCTTTAAACGGCCTGTGTCAAGTGAGCAACTCCACATTAAATAAGGAGTTTAAAAACAGGGTAACTAACCAAAGTCTCAATAAATGCTTGTTTTTCAGGTTTCTTTTAAATTATGGCACTCTTTTAAAACTTGTCAGAAATCCTAGTTTTTTGTAGAGGCAGGTATCTAATTGAATCTGACAATTGTTTGTAAAACTTATACATATGTTGAACAATTCAACCTTTACATGTGTATACCAAAGAAATCATGATGTGCAAACTGAAAGTTTGGGGAATTAGACGATGAAAAAAATTTACTCACCTAAAACACTAACTTTTCACCATCTCTTTCAAGGTAGTTCCTTTCTTACAGTTTGCATAATTGTATCATATATAGTAATGGCAAAAGTCTAAACCACATTCACTTTGTGCAAACTGTTCAAATTCCCCAAGCTTTTGGATACATATATCATTGTTATTCATTTTACACGTATATTTGCTCATGCTAGAAGAGAACTGGTAAAACCAAAAAAATTAACTAAAAGTCCTCTATAGAAAAAAAACCAGAACTGCTTATATGTTACACATTGGAATAAAATTGAAAAAAACTGTCAAATAGCCATAACAAATATAAGTGAATTCAAACTTTTTCTCAAGTCATTAACCTATAATCTATTTATATTACCAGCAAAAAAAATGATTTCAGCAAGAGTAATTGTCCACGGTAAAAAGAAATGAAATATTTTTAAAAATCAGAATATTCTTTTTCAGAAATTGATAAGAGAAAAAAGATATTTCAAAAGTATTTATTTTCTTTTTCTTTTCTTTTCTGGATTTACACTGAACATCACTAGTTAAAATATATTCCAATTTAAGAAAACGTATAAGTGATACCCCAATGAACATAGCAGAAATAGCCTGTTCAGAGCAGTTCTCTTTGCCTTACTGCTGGGCTCCTAGCTAGGGTCATTCCCATTATTTTAAAATATATGTCGTTGTCGTTGAGCCTATATAAGATGGCATGGATTAGTGCCGTATATCTCATCTGATAGCAACTTTCTGGAGTTGCTGAAATATCCCAAGGTGTCAATATATAATGCTATATGATAGGTTATTGCATTTGTGTTTATTCTAATACACTTGGCATATAATCCAAAGCGTATTGTTATTTCAGAGACTGTCTATGATGCTATCTTCTATTATTCATATCGGAAATTCAACAATACTAAATCTATCATGAAAAAGCAGTGCTAAAAAAGGTAATGCTAAGCAGGGTATGACTGTAATTGAATTAGAAAAATGTTCTAAGAAATGGTATTGATTCCATGAAGAAAGCACTTGTTAATTAGGAGAAAAAAAAAATTCAAGAACATACTCCACAAGCAATATTGGAAATCATGAAATGGCATTTAGGAGAAAGAATTATGTGTTGATTTCAAGCAGAATGAGATGGAGTGGGAAAAAAAAAAGCAAATAAAAGAGGGGAATTCGGGGAAAAAAAAATCATGAAATGCCGAAAAAAAATTGAAGTATAAAAACAGACGAACAACTACAAAAAATGAATTGGCAGTTTAAATTTCTCCACTACACACAAATTGAGATCAATTTTTACTTTACACTCACCAGGAAAAAGTATTACAATACAAATACGAGAACAGGGTAGGAGGAATAGAAAGACCGTGGATGTTGGTACAAAACAGAGATGATGAAATGGGATAGATAAGCAAAATTTTCCTTTATTCTCAGCTGTTACTCATTGTAAAGGCCCAAGAAATGAAAATATAACCAACCAGAAATAATCTGTACTTAACAGAACTAAACTATCTTTTAACATTCATAATTCAATATCTTATCAAGTAACATAGGAATTATTATAGTGTCAATATATCTGAAACCTTTCAAGACTTCCATGACATATGTATCCCAAGTTAAAAAGTAGAGTAAAAGGTTTCTATGACTGTAGGGATATATTTTGTCCCACAGAACTTCATCAGAAGTTTACTGGAACATTTTAATCCAAGCATTAAGCACTTAATTAGGTAAGTTTTCAAAGGGGTGAAAGTATGTAAACCTTGCATTAACTATCAATGTCTGTATCTTCATTATATATCAAAAATATTGACCATCTTAAAAGTGATTTAAAAGGAAAAATATATTTGTTATTTTGTAGAAATTAATAATTTATGAACATATTCATGCAAATTTTACAAAAAATAAAATGAATATTTTGAAGAGACCTAAACACACACACACATACACATTATATATATATATATATATATATATATATATATATATATATATATATATATATACACACACACATATCCTTACATATAAACATTTGGTTGTCTATATATTTATGCTCACAAATTATCCAAATAAATGGCTTTGACATGCTCTACTGACAGTCTTTAAAGTGTGGGCAAAAGGGTTCTTCAATGAGAGAGGTGACAAAAAGAAACAAAAAAAATAAGAGCAATCCCGGCTGATGGTCCTGAGGGAATGGGCAAAAAGTTGACTGATTAACGTTTTTTTGCTCAGATCTGGCAATTTTTTTTCCAATTTATCCAATAAAAAGTCATTGGAGCAAATTGTATACATTGATTTTGCTTTACATTCAGTTAATTTACATCACTTTTTCTATGAACATTTCCATTTCCAATGTTAAAATCAATATTTATCATCAACAATTTCTTTTGGTTATGATTCCATTAAGCAAACATAACTTGGATTATTAATGCTAACAGAGTTGCTCTATTAAAATTCATCTGAATTAAGTTTTTGACAACAGCTAACATATTTCAAAAATTAGATTATATTTTTCCAAGCCTTCAGGTGTTTATTTTTATTCACATTGTAACTATAACAGTTGACAGTTATTTGTAAAGATACTGTTTATGATAGAAAGAAATCATTTTATAAATTTCAGATAGGGATCCTGGATCTAAACTTCCGCTTTCAAACATTTTTATAATGCGTGAACAATATTGACCTGTCCAACAGTGTGTGGCTGGGAGTGTCCATGAACCAGCCTATGGGTGTGCAGCTAAGATTCAATTGCACAACCTTTTAGTTACTGCACTTGTTACTGAAAAAAATTTTCGGTACCCACTACTTCACCCACATGGTTGTGTTATGTCAGAAGATATCTTATCTTTCTATTGTCAGATGTTCAGGTATAACCCCAGGCAGCACCAGGATTCTCTGCTAGTATATATATTTATATATATATACACATAACACCTGAAGCACCCTCACCAAAAAAAAAAAGAACCCCAAAATGTGATCATCCTATTGGCCAGATATATAACAATGACTGAACAGTGAACTGAAAACATAAAATTCAGACTTAATTTAGGTCTCATCTGCTGCAATAAACAATATATATATATATATATATATATATATATATATATATATATATATATATATATATTATAGTGTGTGTGTCTGTAGATGTGTTTAATTTACAATGACTCAGCTTCACTGACCATCAATTAATAAGCTAGAAGGACAATGCAGTAAATAGGTCTAAATTTGAGTGAGGAAGTACTGAGTCATGGTCAATTACATCTATATTGTAACAAGGAAAGTCAAAGTAAAAGACTTTGTTGCAGGCAGAGAAGATGAACAACTTTTTTTTAATGCAATAAAAAAAATTTAAAAAAAGAAAGAAAAGAAGAAATAGGGATACAATTTTATTTGCTTATTAAAGCTTGTTGAATGTTTGGCAGGGCATGATGAAAATTTGAAGTAAGAAGCAAGGTACATGAAATACATTGCTACACAATGTTGTCATTGCAATGAATAGTACAGTGATACCTCGGTTAGCACTCTAGATGCATTTCTAAAAAAATGCATCGCTAAATGAAACCGCACTATATAGGGTCATTGTGCCTCAACAACATGGAACGGATTAGTGCTGTGTATCTCATCTGGTAACAACTTTCCAGGGCTAGTCAAATATCACTAGATGTCGAAGTATATCACTACATGATGAATTATTGCATATGTGTATATTTTCACACACATGGCACATTAACCTAAGTATAGTTGTTTCGGATGCTGTCTTTTATTATTTATTTTGGAAATTGAACATTCACCAATTTATTTATAGATCTATTTAAAAAAGAATGCTCTAATGAATGAGTGCTGAGTGGGGTATCACTGTATTTATATTTTTAGCTTTAATCATCATATCATACAAACACAAACAAAAAATTCTACCAGAAATATCTGAAATTATTTTTGTTGAGAAATGAAGCTAAGCAATACAGCTCAAAGAAATGTTAAAAACGTGTCAAAGAATTATATAGTCTTCAATATCTTACGCAGAAATGAAGTGTGTTCATTTACAATGCTTAGCTTAATCACTATAGCTTAACAAGTCACTATAGTGGGACACCAAAGCAGTTGGTCTGCTAGATTAGCTTACTAATCATTGCTGAATAGAACACACCACTATATTAACCAATAAACTGCTGAAGGAGGCAAGTGTAAGAGCTATCCATTGCAAAATTGAAGCCCTTTTCCATTGCAACAGATGGAGTCGCCATCAATCACAATGAAATTGAAACAATTATCTATAGAACTGCAATGACAAAAATTCCTGTTATCTGCATTTGCATCCTTGTACATGATACAGTTCAGATTGTCATAATTTGAAGTAGTGAATTAAGATTTGAGTCAATGCTTGTTAAATCTGTTTTATTGGTACATCATTAATGATCACAGTATACAATAATGAGTTCAAAAGCAAAATTCCATGTGATACACAAATACACTTTTCATCTGAATCAGATACATATATAACTTATAAAGGGTATAACTTGGAGGCTCTTTCACAGTGTAAAAACACTATTAAAGAAGCTTTTCCAATACCCTTTACCTAAGATTGTGCACTACAGATATTCGATGCTTTTCGAAAGTTTGCTTCATACCACTTTTTGCTTTTTCCCAGTCTCCTTTACCTTCCCCACCTCAACAGCCAAATATACTGTAGGTCTGGGAATGATTGAAAATCTCTCCCATACAAATAATTGGTAATTGCCTTTATTCTTTATGCCACCTCGGCTTATGTAAGTTCTTCATAGAAACGCTCAACATTCAGATAGTGGCGGGAAACCTGAACCTTGCATATCTATTCTTTTTTTATGGTCCATTTTTGAAATATCTGCAGCATCTGAAAAGATCTTATTTTAAATTCATCAACTATCTACTATTTCTACAGATCCCATCAAAAAAATTAATGTCCTCAGCTATTTTTACTAAATCAACACCAGTAAACCAAATTTTATACAAGCTTCTGTTTATGTTATTCAATATATGTTTTCTTCAGTGATTTTGCAAAAAGAAACTTTGTAATTCAACACAAAAAATGATCTATCAAACTCCAAAGCTAGTTAGTTGCTTTTACCATCAAGCCAAACAACAACCAATCCGAATTATCAGTTTTAACCCCATGCGAAAATTCAAGGATCATTTGAATTGCCATGAGATTATTTTTTTGAGGAGAGTTTTTTGTAGTATAAACAAAATGCTACTTAAATTGATAGATTAGTCTGGAATGTAGCTTTTGTATAAATAGAAGGAAGGCAAAGAACAATCAGATGAAAATAAACCCTGAAATGAACAGATTAGAAACAAGAAACGAAAATCAATGAGAAAATCATGGCATGACAATTAAAAAGCAAGAGAAAGAATAGAGGAAAAAGTAAGAGAGAATGAAGAATTAACAAGTATAATAGATTTGAGCATTTGATGACATTGATTGGTGAGGGACTGTTCAGACGAAGAATATTATGATGTGTCAAAAGTTACATTTTACCAGCTTACCAATATGCAGAGTCAGAGTGTGTGTATATATGGAGAAGTAATATTTCATCCTCTTGCTGAGACAGCATCTCATGACAAAACACATGAAGGGACAAGTTGGTGCCAATATCAACATGATTAGCTATGTTTTTTCCCCACCCTCAAAATAAGAGCTGGGATAACAACGGCCTTGTTTGGGCACCTGTTTTTGTACACCATTACTACCGAAGCGAGTTCAATCCTGAATTGTTTTCTTGTTCCATACTAAACAATTGAACTAAACTAATGAACCCAGATTTATGAATGAAGACCTACAAATCTTATTTTTTTGCACTTCTTTATATATAATACTTTGGAGAGACTATAATTAGAATTCAGTAATTATCTTACTTAACAAATTAATAACTACAACATAGCAAGAGGTGTGCAGGAAGAAAACTCCACACTGATTCAGTCACAAATCAAGCTGACTTTTTCTAGCATTCTTCAAGTTAATACATTTTAGAGGTAGCTTGATTCAATATATCTGGCTACAATAGACCGTTTCAGTTGCTTAGAGATCACAGATGAATAGAATTAGACTTTAAGGAAGGATAGATCATGTAATAGCTTCCCATTCAAGTTTGATGTAATCTAACCCGTAAGTTGCTCAAAGACTTTTATGAAAAATAAAAACATACTTGTAAGACTTACAATTTGAAAAATGAACAGGTTTCAAATTCAGATATCTTTATACATACATAAAAATTGCACAAAAAAAATATCAGTTGATAATTAGCATTTCTAACCAATCCTAAGTTAGCCATAATTTTGCACCTATGAAACTGAAATTTGGTATAGAAGTAAATCTCCCCATGGTGGAGGTCACATGCAATGTGAAGTCAACACCAGAGGTCATTTCTTGCCAATTTTCCAAGTTGTTGGCCACAATTTTGCATCTATAAAACTGAAATTATATTCCTCAAGCTTAAGTTAAAATGTGTGGTTATCTTAGGCAGAAAAAAAGGATAGGATAGGTGGTGCATTAGGAGGCCAGCACAGATTAATTTGGGAGTAAAATAGCTTTTTCCAGTCAAACAGAAGAAATTTAAGGGCTAAAATATTTTTTTTCCTGTTTTGTAAAAAGTTCTGCATGAAAAACGTTTTCAGACAAAAATTCTAGTATTGTAACAAATCACAAAGTCAATCTCTCAAGATCGCTGGCCCTGATCTGACTTCTCCATGCTTCTCCCCACAGCCAGCTCTTTATAGGTTGTTTTAAGTTTGGATCCTCATTTTCATACCGACACCAAATGAAAGAAGCACTTGTGTTGTGTATCCAGAAATTGTCTAACTAAGAGGCGACCTCATTTGTTCCAATTTTCAATAATAGTTACTTCATGCTCGAATAATCATTTTTTTTTTCATTTGTGTTAAGTTGTGTAAGAAGAAAATATTACAGAATATCATTTCCTGTGTACTTATATCTGATGTTATCTTTACCCTGGGCAACACGGGGTATACCTGCTAGTGTATATACATATCTTGGGGATTGGTTGATATCAGTTGTTTCTTAGTCAATGAGTGCTTTGTTTGTTTCTTCATATGTATTAGCATAGTTAAGTCGGAAAGTAATTTTGTGGATGTAGGTGAGTGTATCCACGATAACAATACCTCCATCTTTGTCTGAGGTTGTACACACATACAGCGTTCCTTTTTTAAAAAATAATGTCATAGAAATTCAAATATACAAGTGAATTTTTTACAGGTGATAATAGCTAGTATAAGATAAGTACTAGTTATTAAGATCATTTCATTTCACTTTGTCTGTTTGTGTTAATGATCATCTACTTATACATAAACCAGTATAACATTTTTCTGTTTTTGTCTGTAACGATATCTCTTACCCACCATTTGAAACAATGGATTTTTCCACTGAAACAAGTTCAATAGTTTACTTTCTAGAAAAAAAAAAAAAGACATCTCGGAAAAATTTCTATGAGATGTTTTCTATTCATTATCATTTTAAAATTTATTCATGAATTTTTTCACAGGATTAACTAGTTATGAATATAGCAGATAAAAAAAAGCAAAAAATGATTGTCATTTTGTTCTTTGACTTCCGTATTTAGAAAACAAGACAGAGAAAAAGTAAATAAAAGATAAAAGAATAGCCAAGAAATCATGTTTAGGAAGCAGTGTTTTGTTTGGGGTTTCTTTTCAACTTTGGAAAAAGTCGTTTTTGTTAAAAGAATGGATGAAAACATACCATTCAAAAACATTTTAATTGTCCCAGTCCCCATCCCATAACAGTACCC
Organism: Thysanoteuthis rhombus; assembly: GCA_963457665.1. Classification (NCBI taxonomy): domain Eukaryota; kingdom Metazoa; phylum Mollusca; class Cephalopoda; order Oegopsida; family Thysanoteuthidae; genus Thysanoteuthis; species Thysanoteuthis major. Next base: position 52,704,709 of record OY735209.1, read on the forward strand.
TCACTAAATATAGAAAGCAAAAGATAATTGGATGAACATTTTGGAGTTTTAAAGGTTTTCATAAAAATTTAGAAAAACATGCACCTTGTCATATGGTTAATGGGTTGTGAGCTAGTATAGTAGTCTATTACTACTGTGTAATAAGTTTGAACTTCACTGCTGGCCCCACACCAGTGTCCTTTACTAGACAAAAAAACCTACACAAAAACATGAAAAAATTAAAAACAAAAACTTTAGGAATATATATAATATTTACATAACATTGTTTATGAGTTGGAACACCCATAAACAAAGTTATATCTTAATCTTAAAAGAAACAACTAACCATGTCATGTAATGTCAATAGATGGCAAAAAATGAGGAAAATGGTACTACGAGTGAGCAAATTTCCATGCACAAACCACCCTGTAAACTACTAATGCATGTGAAAGTAAAAAAATACATACTACATTTATACCAGGGCTTCAATTTTTTCTCATTTGTGAACCCTATTGATGAGACAAATTCTTTTCTGAAAATAATAGGAATTAAACAAAGAAACAAATATAGACAAAAAAAAATTTTGACATTCATAATCTATGATAAGAATTTCAAATATTTCTGCAACTCCTAATGATCTTTATGGGACCCCCAGAGGGATTCAGAATCACTCATTTAAACACCTGAAAGAGGGAATATTCCATTAAGATTTGCAATATCTTACCTCGCTATTTCTAACACGGGTGTCAGAACGGCTGGTGTTTCTGAGACTTGTTGTTCTTTTGATTCCTGATGTGTACATTTTTTGCTTGGTTTCATACACTGGAGCCGTTTTCGCTTT
>OY735209.1:52719218-52779218 GCA_963457665.1 Thysanoteuthis rhombus
ATGATGAGAACCGATCACTTATTTTCAGATCGCATGAAAATCGTTTTTTGAATAAAATAGAATTGGACTCGCTGAGTTAAGGTAAAGTTCTACTAGAGAAAAAAAAATATAGAGAATCAGCAAATTAAATATGAAGATAACAAGCACGCCATCAAATTTAAAAAGGCAGAGTAAAGCGAGGGAAGGAAGATTATGATAGTTGAGGAAAGAAAAGGGAATTTAAGAGAGAGTTGTGATAAATAAAAAGAAAACAAAAAAGAGAGGACAAAAAAAAAACAAGAGTGAGAAAGTGGAGAGTGTAGACAGGAATTAGCTGGTCAGGTTAAATACATGATAAACAGGTTAAGCCTAATTTGACACAGGTCAGATAAGCAGGCACAGCATAGATTTAAAAACATGCAAATTATCTTCAACTGGTCATTGATAAATCAATTTGAAACTAGAAAGCACTTTGAGAGAGCATAATTCTGCCAACATCATTGTCACTATAAACAATAAAATTCAGTTCATATATAGCTGCTATTCAGGGGAGGCAACTGTAAAAAGTATCCCTGATCGGGTACAAAATTAACATTCAAATGCATCACATGGGAGAACACTTTATATGAATGAATATTGAGTTACCCCACTTCTTAGCAATTGTCCTTCCTTTGAAGATCCAAAACAGATTCCTAGATTTGCCCAAAAATTTAATCAATTCATCCATAACCCAAGGCCCACCTTTCCATCAAAATTCATTGAGAACGTTGGAAGATATTGTGTGGATACATATACCTACTGTGACTTCATTGACAAAGGTAAACAAAGGTAGCAGTATATTTTCAAATAGAAAACATCTTATCTCTGGTATCTTTAAAATCTTTTGTAAATGGATGGTTGAAATACAAAATTTACCAAATTAACTGATTAACATGCATATAATTTTTCATCTCCAAAATTGGATAGCACAATCCAAAATTACCTTAACACTGTAAAGCTGATTCAAAATAATTGACAATATGATAAATTTTCCATTATAATCCTAAATTTTTCAAAACGTTTTTACAGTATGGACCTCTGGTGCAGCGATAGGTGAATCATACTAAGATTTTTTTAAATCCATCAAAATCTGATTTCAACAGAATTTTCAGCGTTAATTCATTCATGGGGAAATATTTTTGATCAAAATAACAGAAATTGAAAATGAAGTTCAGGATCAATAACATTATTTCCCATAGGTTTTTGACTTTAACCAGTGGGGTATTTTTTTACAACACATTAATTAGGAATTTCTTGTATATTGATCAAGATATCAATGATTTAGAAAAAAAAAAGATCATACAAGCCATAATCAGTTCATTATTCACTTTATCTGATCCTTAAGAGGGCCATTCCATGTCAAACCAACAAATTTTCAAAGCGAAAATGCAATGACCATCATAGATTTTGCTCAAGTATGGCACCATTCTAGATTTTTATGAGACAAATTGAATGGCCCCTGGACTCACATTTCTAGATCAAAGGGTTGTGGAGATATGGCCCTCTGAACTTCGTCCAGAAGGGGAAATTTTGAAGGTAATGACAAAGTTTGAAAATCAACATCTCAGTTGTTTTTACACTTAGAGAGTTAATTTAAAAACCACTAACAGTACTTGTAGATCTAAAGCTATCATTGTATGCTATTTTACCTCAGGGGTCAAACAAAAAAGTTGATCTCAGTCTTCACCTTTGACCTTTTCTAAGTCATTCAACCATTTGATCAATTTTTAGTAAATTTCACAAATAATATGTCTGGCCTTTGGCATGATATGTACAGAATTTCATGGAAGAGTACAAATAGGAGTTGTGTTACAATGATTTTAATGATCTAAGATGCTACACTTAATTAACAAAAAGATCAATTTGTAGATGTCAAAATTAATTGTTAAATGGAATATTTCCTTTTATATGGAAATTTAGCAGGTTTTGTTCCCATGATTATGCCAATTGTCTTATCAATGAAGAATCTCCCTTCTGCTAAAGTCAATGTTAATTTGACCACTACCAACTTTAACTTTTCGCTATCCCAATTGCCTAAAGGGCCATTGATGATAGATAAAGGTTTTAGATCTACTCGAGTACTTTAAAATGGTATATAAAAGAGCTCTCTAGATGTAAAAACAACTGAGATATTGATTTTCAAACTTTGTAATTACCTTAAAAAATTCACATTTTGGACTGAGATCTGAGCTAGAAATGCAAGACAGGCACCATTCAATTTATCTCAAGTATCCTAAATAGAGTCAAATTCGAAACAAAATCAGTGATGGTCATAGTTTGACCCCTTGTTAATTCAACACAAAATTACTCAAGAGTGCAGTTAGAATTAGCAGCTACAATTGTTACATCTCTAGTGCAGGAATGGTGAGAACCTGTTACAGGAGTGTTGTGATTGTTGGAATATCAGATGGAAAAATAGCCCTGAAGGAGAAAACACCTCTTTCATCAGAACCGCACTACTTGTACCAAATCATTTCTCTAACACTCTGTAAAATCCACATCACACAATCATTAAAAAAAATGTATGTTCCACATCCTATCCTTAAGGTTCTTTTCAATACAGGAAATAAACTACACGTTTCACATACATAAAAACAAAGTTACATTAAGGCCAATTTCAACCAAACACAAAGTTTGGAGATGAAATGTATAGTCAATGCTTCAATAGAACTCCTTTCAGATTTGAAATTTTACAAAATATAGATCAGATTCAATTATACTATTTGGAATCACACTTGCCCAGATAACCTACTGATAACCAGCCAAACCAGATTAACTATATTTTCAGAGTTCGTTTAAACTAGTGGTGAAATTAAAAATCCTAAGGGAGGGGGGGGTATTCCAATTTAAAGTGTATGTTAGTGAGCAGTTAGAAATAAGCCTGATTGTATTTTTGTAGTGTATTATTTCCCTATCTGTGATGATTTGGCACATGTGATACATGGCCTACACCTGTGTACCATTCTAAAAATACAAAAAACAATCTCTTGAAGAAAAATGAGTCGTATTGCAATCTTACATTCAGGGATTTCTAGATCATTTTTTCCATACTACTTCATAATATGTTGCTAGTATGAATAGCACTGAAAATTTTGATTGGGGATGGAAATTGGTTGAATGAGAATCACTGGTCCCAAACTTCATGCCTAAACCCAGTTCATAAGTACTAAATCTATGGTCAACGAACTACTGCCTGCAGTAATAAATAAATTGAAATAAATGATTAAAAATATACTGTTATTTTAGTTTTTATGTAAGTCAATGGTTTTACTCAAGGTTTGCCCACAAGTTCAAAAAGTATAGCTAATCTGGCCCAATTTTCAAAAAATTTGGAGACTCGTGTTCTAGGAAACTAAGCTTATTTAAAAGAAAAAAAAAAGAAAAAGTACATTTATATATTTAGCAATAAAATCTAGTTTTAAGTACTGTACAGGTATTTGATTTAGCTTAGTCTTGAACAAAGCCACAAGTATTAGGTATCCAGTAAGGATCAAGCAGTAACAATCCACTAGATTTGCTTGCTAACTATAATTCCATGGCAAGGTACCCATGAATATATTTGTTGAGATGATAAAAAAAAAAATAATGCTTGAACATCATGACAAAATAAATTTATTCATATTCTAGCATACGCTAAATTCCCATTTATTATGCTGAAGGGGATGACAAGGACCACCTAATACAGTCCTTCACATCTTAATAGCCAAGATGCAAAGAACAAAAAATTGAAAATAAACATCAAAGAAAAATCAAATTTGAGACACATTAAGATACTGCCCTATCCAGATTGATAAGGTGGGGGTTGCCAGTGAATTTCTTCTTTTGATTCACAAGAATCAGCAGAAGGAAAAATGAAATAAAACAAAAATACAGAAGAATCAACAGAATGAAAAAGCAGGAAGCCATAATGCATTGATAATATTCATGATGTCTTCCTGCTTATACAAGAAGTGCAATTGCTAAAGTCAGATGACACAAACAAGAATGACATCAAAACTCCAGGTGATAGTTTAGTGGTTAGCAAATTGAACTGGGTGGCATATTTCAATTCTTGTAGGGATATAAAAGAAACTAATTAAAAAAGTATAAAATAGCACACTACTGTCATATATCCAAACATATAAAAGCCACATATGCAAATTTCTTCTGTTTGCACATTGATCTCATTCACCTTCCTATTATGACATAAATAATGATTACTACATCATAGAAACTCCCAAAACATTATGTCTGATCACATTTTTTAAATCATATTACAATGAGACACCATTAAAATGGACTATTAGCCAAGGAGGATATCCGTTATAGCCAATTATCTGAGTTAACCGATGACAGAGGTTAAAACTGTGTACATAAATGATAATCGTTGTCAGCCATTTACAAATTCAGGTATGCTAGGGTGGAAGTGACTAAAAACATCACTGTCTAAATAAGCCAAAATTTTTAAGGATTAAATATTAATGATGGGATTTATATCATTTGTTATATTTATTCATATGTATTTATTTGTTTAATTTGATAATTCAATATTTTTTCCAAAGTATAAGAAACGGGATTACATCAAATTAAATCAAATCAAATTAAATACTGTAGATGGGAATATCATGGATGTATTCATATATAATTTTTTTACCAGGTATTCAACAACTTCTCTCTACACTGATATCAACAAATAAATTATTTGTTACTTTTTAGATTGAAATCTAACTATTTCTTAAACATAATGAAATCAAAGAGAAATATAAAAGCAAATGACTGAATAAAAAATAATGTTGTTACATTGTTCTAATAACTTAAACATCAGATAAGATTTGAAAAAGAAGAAGAAAAAAAGGCCTACACAGACGGTCACTCTCTCAACCCTTATTTCAACCATTTTATCCAATAACCGGCTTAACAGGGTTTCACAGCATCATATTCTTTTATTACATTTTATTATTATTTTATCATACTTCACTTATGCAAATTACATACCCAGGTATAACAAGCAAAAAATATCAGTACATAACATCAATATGTAAAAGAACACACATGAAACTTTCAGATAATGTTGACACTTGATTGTTTTCCAACAATATGATGATAATTAATAAAAACTGACATCTAAAGAGCTATGTCAATTTTTGCCATTTTTCTTGTAAGAGAGGGTAGTCAAAAAAGTAGATAACCATTCATTCAAGAGTTAATGCTTCAGAAAAGAATATTCAAGTTACAAAATTATGACAAAAAAATTTCTACCCCAAAATTTGTCATCTAAAACAGCCATTCTAAACTTTTTTTTTGGCCACTGCTCAAGTTTCAGAGCTCCATGTCAAACAATAAAAATGAACAGATAGAAATTCATTATTATTCCAGTCTACGACTCTTTTCCAACATGCCAAAGCCCCAGTTAAGAATGACTGATCAAAAAAGCCTAAAGTGGAATTATTTACAATGACCAAAAGGCACAAGGGAGCCTCTGACCTGTTTGTTTGCAAACTGAGTTGGGTGTTCCAAGGTTCACATTCTGAGTGCGGTGTCATGTGGCAGGCTGGAGTCTCGTCTCTCTCACAAACTGCACCATCAACATTCAGGCTACAGCAATATGGATAAACAACTTGAAGCAAAATAGCAAGAAATACAACTACTGTGGAAACAACAAAATCACAAAACTGAAATAATCTTTGATTCAGGGAATACCATTTAAATGATTTTTGCAAAATATCGGGTGTAAAATACTTGTCTGTGTGATATTTGTATTCAGACACAAAAGGACACAAATACATATGTGCTTTCTTATAAGATGAGGATTCTGAGAAACATTGTGGTTCAGTGTGTGTTATATATAACACACAATACAAATCAGGAATGTAATATAATACAATATCATAATTCATAAAGTGTTCGATACATTCAACAGTAAGTTGATTTAGAATGGAGCTTAAAATGTATATATATATATATATATATATATATATATATATATATATATATATATATAATGTGTGAGTGTATATGTATACACATAAAGAGTAGTCCCTCCAATTTTGTAGACTTGGTTATTCATGGATTGTTTTTATCAATAAAAGGAATCAACTCTCACTGACTTTTCAGAGAAAAAGCAACATGTATTGTTAAAAATGCTTGATACTGGATTTGCACACATAAATAAATTGCATTCATTGAAATTAAAATAAATAGGACTAACATACGTGAAATATCTCGCTCTGTAAATAAGAAGCTAGATAATTTGTAAAGAAGATAACTAAATGATCTTAACCTCAATCTGCAAATTGCAGGGTAGTGTCATTAGAACGTTTTGTTTTTTCCAATGTAAAGTGCCAATTATTAAAGAAAGTTCGCATTTGACTTTATTTTACCTAATACAATGGTTTCTTTTTCCAATGAAGACATCAAGATATCAAGCAAAATAAAATGTGAACTTTTTCAAAACTTTTCAAAATATTCTACATAATGATATCAATTCTAGATAGTTGCAAAAAAAAACAAAAAGAAAAAACAAGTTAGCTTTGATTACACTAAAATAGGATAAACTTTAGAAAAAGAACGTTTTTATATAATGTTTGTTTAAAAAAAATGAACTTGAAACATACAAAAACTTTGAATAAAGTACCATATTTTCTAGTCTAATGCAATAAAAACAATATTTGATCAGTTGAAAAAGCATGCTATAAATTAATATTGAAAGTTGATATAAACTAACAAGATTATTTTAACATTTTCGCAAGCATCTATTTTAAACATAAAGAATCTCATTTTATCATGTCAGTTGTATTCTTTTTTTACTAACAATCTCTCTGAGAGTAGAAATGGTTTGACAATGTTTACATAATTAATTTTTTGTTAAAACAAATATTTTACCTAAAATTAATCATTTTTAAAAAGCTTCTGTTTTAGAATAAGATATTTTGCAAATTTAATGCCAAATTGTCATTGTTTTTTTTCCAATTTTTCATTCTATATTTTATCACATTTTCAAATCAAATTAGTAAAAATTTTTTAAAAAGTACCTACCAGATTTTCACATCAACCAAAAGAACCAGATTGCATGGAAAGAAACTGATCTGGCATGAAAGAATCAAATTCAGCAGCCTAGTCTGTTAGTGTTTACTGTATAACAAATTTATGTTGTCTTAATTCTTGTTATTTATTTCTTCCTCCCATCAATTTTCCCAATCTACTAAATAAATGATCACCATTCTGTGCACTTACTTTCGTCAGCTGTTTTTGTCTGATTGCTGTACCGTTATGAAAATCAAACACAAAGTGTCTGAGTAAGGGGTGGGGTCAAAAGTTATTTACAAGGGCTCTTCACCCTGAGTAATTCGAGGGATGACTATATATATATTACATACACACATATGGGAGTGATAAATATAAGTACCTGAGTCAATTTCAGCAGTTGTTGATTCTTGAATTTCCTTGTGCAACCACAAATATATATTCTAAAACATAATTGAATACATGAAGAATATTTTGCCTCATGCAATCGCACAATCTTTTAAAGGTTCATTCAAACTAATATTCTAATTTTTACTGATCTTATTATATCGTTTAGATTGGCAAGTGTCCAAATCATTGTCAGATACTGCTTGCCTTCAGCATGGATACCTCCTCAGAAGTTACGCCATTTAGCAAGGTTGTTCACCAAGTAACCTCTTCATCAAGAATATCTATGTGATAATGTTAGTCCATTTTATTAAAGAGCATGTATGAAAAGAGTAAAATTCTGATTCAAAGATACAGGTTGTAACAAGATAGGTTTACCTTTTTTTGTAAATTTGATAATGCCTCCAATACCCAAAATTTTCCATATAAAAACAAAAGCCTGCCTATACTTTCTTTTCTTCTAAGATAGGACAGTTTTTTTAGTTCATTCTAAGGTTTTCTGTTAACATGATTACTTGCATATATGAAGAAGAAAATTATACTGTTCAAATTCAGTGCATACATACATATTACTAAATAGAAATACATCTATCATGCATGTATATTCTTCATTATAAAGGAAAGACCCTTCCAAAAGTATGCTCAGACCCTGTTATATACTTGTATTGTCTTTGAATCTAATTCTGATTCTCTCATTCATCTAAATGCTGAATATATCAATTGAAAACCACATCTGACCAATAAGGATCAAATGGAATTAAATTAAAGCTTAAATTGTTTTTTTATCCCACTAATCTTTGGTGGATATATCCTTTGATGCATTTATCCAGATAACCAAGTACAACCGTCACATGCTACTTGGAATGGAGATGGGCACCAACAAGTAATACTCATTGCCCAGATCAAGGAGCCTTTCCCAAGAAAACACGAGCACAGCTTTTGTCACAGTACGTTGAGGAGCAAGACAGCAGTTCAGGAGGAAAGGTCATCCACTTTTGTTTGCTTCCAGCCATTTTTTCGGTCTTTTGTCTGTTTTTCCTCACCTTGTACCTTGCATCTTCTGTGCTGCATTTTCTGACATCTTTGATAAGGTGTAGAATCACAAAGTTATATGATCGACAGAGAGTGAAATAAACAAAGACGTTAAATTTGTCATAACTACAGATTTTTTTTCTTTTCGTCTGTGCAACTTTTCGCTTTCACTGTAAGCATGCTAATTACAGGTCCTACCTTTTAGCTACTACATCATTTTTATCAAGTAGCTCATTACACAACACTAGGTCAGTTGTTTCAAAAGGCCAAGTCACATCACTTGCTTTAGGACGGGGTGATGTGTTCTAAGGATAAATATCCAAACTCACCAAGAAAACAACATTATAAATCAAATTAAAGTGAAAACCTACCACAGGAACAGGCTATCTTCAAAGAAGTTATTTGACTATGGACATTTCCATTCAGTAAATCAATTAAAAGAGAAAAGAACAGAATATAAAATGCCACTTGCTATAGAATTTGTTGATTTTAACAAGGCTTTCGACACACTGGAAATCTGCAAGGTCATCGATACTATCCAACAACAAAGTGGAGACCCCATATATGTCCTAGTCTTGTAACATAACTACCGACACAGCTATCCTTTTATCAGACAACAAAAAGCCAACTCCTTTTTTGATCTGAAAGGGCTCAGACAAGGTGACATAAGCTCTTCACAGCCAGCCTCGAGATGATTTTCCAAAACCTAGACTGGATAAATAAAGGAATCAGAATAACTGGCAAATATCCAAGTAACCTCATTATCCTTTTTACTGAGAACCTTAATGATCGCCAAATATTGATAGACAAACTACATGAAGAAAGCAAGAAAGTTGGTTTCCACATGAACATAAGAAGAGCAAATGTTATGTAAAAATGGAGGACAAAAATAAGGTTCAAAATGGAAAATGCTGAGCTGAAGAGAGTAGACCACTAAATCTAACTAAGACAACAAATCCCCATGAAATCCTCAAAAGAAGAAGAAATCAGGCAAAGAATCATTCTAGGATAGCTAGCTGTTAGTAGAGCAAGCTCAACAAGAACAAGAAGATCCCATTAGTCCAAAAAAAGAAGGGTATACAGCCACAATACATTCATCTGATTGACACCCATAGAGCTGAAACATGGAAACTCACTAGAAGATTGACCTTCAAACTGAGAACTGTGCCAAAATTTAAGACAGCACAATATATCAAAGAAAAATAGAATCCATAAGAAAGCTTAAATTGCAATGGGCTGGTCTTGTTGCAAGCATGTTAGGCACCGCTAGACATCATAAGAAGTCATACGAGAAACTCTGGTCAGCAAAAATTCAGATGGCATGACAAACTAGACAAGTTCAGAAAGCAGTGGCTCCGTGACACCCATGATAGAGAGGTCTAGCGAATCATGAGGATGGTTCATCTCCAACCATGGAGGCTAAAAGGCTGATGATGATTTTCGTTAGATACATCTAATTCAAAATCTGATACATCAGCACTTTTCAAGGTTTGTGGATCAATGTTTAGCTAATCAAAAAGAGTAAATCTGATGATACAAAATGTACAAAGACCAACTTGAAATATTCATTACAGTCAGGTTAACTTATTTTATACAATCATATATTATTCAAAGCGTTGTAAGGATGTGGAAACAGTGTTATTTCATCCATCAGTTTTTATTTTCCTATATTTAAGCAATTTACCACAATGTATTTCTGGCTTTCTATGCCCATTGAAGCTTTACTGGAGTCCTGTTAACAACACAGTTTTTGGGAACACATTCATACTATGTCCATTTCCTGCCTCACAAGGGGTTGGGCTCAAAGTTTGGAATTAAAGTTGTCTATCTCCTAAACAAGTAGCTAATCAAGGTTTGAAAAGCCCAATTTGCCCTGCTATTTACCTATAGCTGAGGTGAGAAGAGATGGATTCATGCCTTCTCCAAAGGTATTAGTGCAAAATGAACAACTATCACAGCCAGAGTTAAAATTCTGTTCACAGATTCCTCTTTCCATTGGGCCACCTGCACCTACACATTACTAATATTAATTATAATCTGCAATTATCCTAAGATAGTGTAATCTATAAGCTCATCTTCGAGCAGATGTTAGGTTTTAAGTGTGAATAATATATCATTTGCACTATACTATGATTGCAACTAATAGGAGGTCATAATTAAGCTGAGAGGAAAAAAAACTAGCTATTGTATTTATACAAGAGAGACTTAGTACAAGCCTTAGATTGTATAAATTACTACTGATGAAAAGATTAGAAGGATAATAAAAAAGAAAACAAAACTGTCATATTCGAGGGTCTGACAGGAGCTTAAATCACTAAGCTTGCAAGTTTGGAAAATATTTCAACTTTTATAAAAACAGTTTTCCTCCAACTGAAAAAGATCTTTAAATTTGGCTATGGAAGGAGAAAGGAATTTCTATTATGAATGATCAGGGCTATACATGTGATATACATGAATAAAAATATATTACTACTCCAGCCACTTGGCCAACTTTACAAGAAAAAAAAGGTTGGGGAAGAAGATTTCCCCCACTCATAGAGGACAGTGTGTGCGCAAAATTTCAAGTTTCTACTGCGAATGGTTAGGGCTGTACTAGTTACACAAATATAAATGAAAAATAAAACTATTCCAGCCACTGGGCTGAATTTTCAATAAAAACAAAGTTTTTCAGAAAGCGATGTCAGAGTGGGTTCCTAATATCATTGGTATTTTTAGGACGCCAGTTTTAAATAATCATAACTTAGGATCTGACCACTACCCAATCATTGTCAACATCCTCTCCACACATCTGATGTCAACAAATCAAGAATGATTCAACTTAGATTTGACATCTCAATCTGATGTAACTAACTGAGGAGGAGGGAATGGAGGATTGGCTACATCATAGATGCTGCCAGTGAATGTTCAAGTCGATGCAGTTGCCACATAGTTGAAGAAGTTTCAGGCTCCAAATTTGCAAAAATAACAAAAAACGGCTTTATATTGATGTAAAAAGTATTGTTTACTACTATGTTAGAAAGTATATTGATATATCATGTAATGTTGATATATTGCCCAACCGTAACTTCCAGTGAGGTGTTATTTTAAAAAAATTTTTGCATTTACTTCTGTCATCTTACTGGACTAGCCTTACCCTACCCCAACAGTTTTCTTTTCACTTCTACACTAATAACGAGGATCGGGCCTAAAGTTGGCAGAAGTAGCATCTGGACTTGGGTTAAGGATTGATATAATGCAGTTTGTTATAGCATGGTTCTCATTCCAATTAAACATGGTTTGCTTTAGCATGGTTCACAATTATTTAGTTTGTGTACCCCTTATATAACGCAGTTATAAAAATTTGTACATAATTAATTCTACATCTACATTTTGAATTTCTAGGATATTCAATAAATGGACAAGTTGCCAAGATTGACTCAGGTTTTGAGCTGAAGTAGAATATTTTAAAATCAACAGAATATAAAAATATTCAATTATTCTAATTTCCTGTGCATCTATAATCGTTACCATCTCTGTCCCATGACAGTTGTTACATTTAGTGCATAAAAGGCAAATGCAACAACTATCATGAGAAAGGTAGTATTTTTTTCAAATGTTTTCTGTATGTACTGAAGTTTCAAATGAGTTATTTATAGTTCCTTAAATCAACCTAGATCAGTACACTGGTTTGGTGTCAACATGTACGATGGCTAGAATGATACACATAACAAAAATTATATGCAATATATACAGACAAAAATCACATGCATACAAAAAGAATACATCAACATTCAGACATGTTAACATAATTACAGTTAACTCTTTAAGGACATCAATTAAAAAAGTATACAACTTACATAGCCAGTATCATTAATCAAGAAAAAGTTAAATAGCAGTCAAAGTAATACAATGGGTTACAAAACTTCATCTAATAAATAAATAATACAAAATAGAATAATTACACAGCCAGGTTATCAGCTAAATAGTAAGGATTGCTATGGGAAATTTACTTGTTATTAAATATCCCTGAAACATTACAGTTGTTACATTATGTCTACTGAGTTAATTAAAAGCTTGATCATAGATGTAAAAGATGTTTGGAACAGATAGCTTAAATTCATATTGATTACAAATCAATATCTCATTAACCAACTTTTTTTGATAAAATCCTTTCATTGTTAGAATTGTATCAAATTTTTAGATCATAAATACTGTATCAAATGTAGAATCTAGACCCAAAAAATGATTCAAGTCAAAAGTGTAAATTTGCAGGTTACATTGTAATCAAAATTAAATCTAAGTTTTTCAAATTCTGTGATACTATTTCTTCATAATATTATTTTATATAGTTAAAGGGGTTCGAATTGTACATTTCATCTTTACTTTGATTAAATCAAATTTTTATAACACTGTAACCTGAAAACTTGTGCTTTTGACTAGAAACAGTTTTGGAGTTTGGATTGTATATTTGATCCTAAATGCAATAATTTTCTTGTAAATATGAACTATTTCAAATTTGTAATTGTAAATAAATGTAATACATGCTGTATATAAGACTGACCAAAGTTTGTTGTAGAGTTATGAATATTGGATGAGTTGCAGTGAGTGGTAGTTCTAATATCCTTGCAAACCATTACTATTAGACAGGCATATATGGTGTTTATATATATATATATATATATATATATATATACATACATATATATATATATATATATATATATATATATATATATATATATAGAGAGAGAGAGAGAGAGTGTAAACACTAAGGATATAAAATTATTTTTTTACAAATTTATCTCATATCAGTCAATTATATATCTGCTAATGTAATTAATGTAAAATTTTCAAAGGGTTTCATGTTCAACATAGAATTAAATATTATAGTAATATATATCAATTTTTACTGTTGAGATCATCAGTTGTTTATCAGGTTTTGGGGGTTTAAAAATAAAACAATTATACTAGCATGACTCTCCAGCAGTGTGGATCGAACACCAACTCTTCTCAAGCTATGATTTTAATATTTAGCTTGATTTATCATTTTTTGGGCGGTGTCATAATACATGTATCTCATCATATTATATAGGGCATTATCATAATGTATAGAATATAGATGTTATATCATTTTTCAAGCAAAGGGCTTACTTACGTAGGTTATATACATATATATATATATATATATACACACACACACACATATAAATGTGGATAGGCGCCGGTTAACGTCTGACCGCATATTCATCCGATGTCCCATAAGGTTTCAATAAAGTTGAAAAACCTTGATCAGCTAATGAGACATAGCTGATGTAAGTCGATGTGGTGGCTTTTAAAATGTAAACAAAGCAATTGTATAATAACATAGTACATATCTACTGTTTATACTAAACATAATACTGGATAGCAATATTAAACATTATTGACTTATGTATCTACTCTTTCAAATTTTTCATCATTTTGATATAAATTCTCCTTACTAATAAAAAATTTACCATAATTTTGTGTTGTACATAACTGCATAGGGTTGACTGCACAAGTGAAAACTTTGATAGCCTATACTAAGATGTAATTAAAATTTCAAAAAATCTTTGAAGTTTTTTCATGTTTTTGCTTGAGAGGAAAAAATTCAAATTCCTTTCTAAAAAATTTTTAATCAATAATTAAATGTAAAATTGAAATGTTGGTAATCTTACATTTTGTGAATGCAAAAATGTCAACTGTTGGCAAAAATCAACCTTGTATGCGCCTAAGAGAACAGAGTTAATTGCAACTGATATATATTCCCTTCTGTGCATCTATAGTTGATTTCGTAAATGGTCAACCATAAGATTGCCAAAATGTTTCAATTTTAAAGACATTCTATACACATCATTATATGGTATCTTTTGGTATTACATACCCATTGCTATTATTGTACAGTTACTTTAATCCATTGTTATTTCTGTAAGAATACTGTGTAAATTATCATGCTACTCAACCTATTTTTTTCCTCTCTTCATGAATTCTTCTATCAATGGGGGGAGACAAAGACTTACCCAACACTTGTTACTTCTGCTAAAATAAAACACATTTTGACTTTGCATCTTCAACATATAAAAAAGATTGCATATAGAATTGCAAATCATATAGTATTGAAAATTACATAAGAACTGAAATTTATGACAGCAGACAAATGTAAATAAAGGTGAAGTTTTGTCAATGCAGGCTAGTCTACACTATGATTACCAGTTATCTATTGCTGTACCTATGTAACTGTACTATCATAGACAGTACTTCTAAATATTTCTTCATTTCATATTAAAAGTATACTTGCTACAGTATTTTCTGTTAAAAATGCGGAATGAAAAATCAATTACCTTGGTACATAAGCCGGCCTCGGCTATGAAGCTAGCCTGTGATGCACATTATATATATTTTAGATATATTCTATTTGGAAACGTGCACTTCATATGTGACTATCTGCAATATAGTATATAATTAGGGCTACTTAGTACAAGTAGTGTAGCTATAATCCACTGACATAATTGGCTTGTACAGTATTATACGATGTTCACTTAACGTCCAAGTCACTTAACATCCTACTGGCCAAAATGCGCGCGTGTGTATGTGTGTATATATAACATTACATTACATTAAAAAATCAGGTTAAATTAGCTATTAAATCATTAAGAGCTTTAATAAGTGATATTTAATTATTCAGTAATTATAAAGCAGTTTATACCACTGGGACCTTTTGTAAATCATACTTAGTTTTTTTTACAGGCCAATAATAGTGCCATCAGAAGTGCTATTAATATATAAATACAGCATAATGACATAACACAACATGCTAGTATAATGCTGTTACCACTTAGACATGTTTCTGTGCACTGATTTGGTACAATACAATATAGTACATGAGAATACAAGTCATATATTACCAAGAAGTACAAGAAAGGGGTACCTTATAACAGGATCTACATTTTGGCAGAGAGGCACAATTCAATATTCTTGCATCATATACCATAACAGAACGGCACTGCAACTGCAATTTATCCACATTATTAAACAGAAGTTATAGGATAACAAGTTTATATTCTAGGATGTATACATTTCCATTGATAGATAACCAAATATAAAAATACCTGAGAGCTATGTTAAAAGTTATACAATTAATCTTACTAAACAAACATTCATATCATATAATAGTAGTAACCCTATATGTTACATATATTTATATAATGAAATATTTTAGTAAACATACTAAAAATAGGATAGTACTGGCACAAGCCAATAAGACATTATTATCAATCGACTAATCTAAAATGATATGAATAATACAAATGAAAGAAAATGCTATTATACATAAATGATTATACAAGTATCATTACAATTATGTATTGTTTATTTTTATTAGATGAAGAACTAACCCATTCTATTAATCTTGACTACTATTTATCTTCATCATGTCTTTTTTTCAATGATAAAAAATTGACTAAAAAATAAAATGAAGGTAAATCAATACAATATCAATTATGCTTATACATTAAGAATTGTACATTTAGAATTATACAGGTATACTTTGATTAGTGCGATATTTATTCTAAAATTTTCCGTACTATTCAAAACCATACTATCCAAGGTGTTATGATTTAAATGTGTTTTTTTTTTCCACCTCATACTTGGTTACATTAAATTGTACAGAAATACCTCAACTGTACTATATCGACACCAGCAATAATCAAAACAGCTCTTTGCAAGGCATTGCTGAAGAGATACATACTAAGAGTAAAAGATAGTAATAGCTGCAACAAAAACTAGTGAATTTATAAAATGCAACAACTGGATGATAAAATTTAATACGATCAATGATATATTAATACTGATGACAACTTATTTACATTTTTTATCCTGTTTAATACAATTAGACATAGAAGCTGAAAGGGAGCGTATTGATGATACACACACATTACCAAACGTATTCTCCCAGCAGTGAGCGATGACTTAGAGAGACACCTACCGTTTATAACAGTAATTCCTACCAATAAAGAAGGATGCCAGGTACTTCCCCCAAATGGACAACATAAGATTACGAATATTGAACCTGTCCATTATCTGCTGGTCAGGGAGTTGAGCACAATTGTTAACAGAGTGGCTGGTGATCGTAAAGAGGCATTGTCCCAGACTGCACAAGGAAGAAGAATGAAAGGAAGGAAGGAAAGAAGGTCGACTGTCTAAGCTGGTTATTGAACAGACAGCAAAGAGTGCTGCTCCCACCCTCCCAAACACCACCACTATCATTGCCCCACTCCCACTTGTTGTGGTCATCATCATCACTGCTGCAGTCATTATCACCATTAGAGTGATTTCAGTCAGCATCACTACTGTCGTCAGCATCAATGGCACACTCAACTTGATCAATGGTAATATTAATACTCACAACTGCTACTCTACCAACTTTCTCGGAGCACACTTACACGCACACAATTGCTATCTTCCTCTCCTTACATCTAATCATCATATATGCAATAAGAGCAGCGTCTGTCACACATAGTATCAGTAGCAGCCATCAGCTCACCCCCCTTCCTACCCTTTAATTAAATTACCTTTTCATTCTGAAATGAGAGTTGCCGATAACAACCTAGATGAGGACACGTCGAAATAAATCAGTGAATAATACTTCCTTCCCTCTCCCTTCCTATCAAACTACCTCTCCTTTCACCCATGTCTGTCACACTTTAGTATCAGTAGCAGCCATCAGCCAAGCATATTGCTGATAATATGATAATCGTCAGTAAAGCGATGGGCCATGGACTTGCATTACAAAAAAAATAAAGGTGATATACCAAATTTATACAGCCCAAATAAAGAACTATACGACTTAATTTCAAAGTGTACATACCAGCATACACCCCAGCACACACATTCAAATCAGATGGATCCTGAGGATGGAGAAAAAGTAGCAGTCAAGAAAAGTTGCATAGATAAAGATAGAGTTGAGGGAAGAAATGAAGGCTGTTTATGTAGGAGACAAAAACTAGTTAGGTACACAAAAATACAGCTATTGTACTAATATAGAATTCATTAGATTGTTGCAGGGTGAGCTGAGTCTGCTGAGGAAAGGAAGGTGGGGAGAAGACCGGAAAGTCAATGATGTAATCCATAGAGATGAAGAGGTTATGGACGAAGAGAGGAAAAAAGACGAAGAAATAATGAATGAAGAAGTTATGGATGAAGAGAGGAGAAGGACGAAGAAGTAATGGACAAAGAGAGGAGAAGGACGAAGAAGTAATGGACAAAGAGAGGAGAAGGACGAAGAAGTAATAGACGAAGAAGTAATGGACGAAGAAGTAATGGACGAAGAAGTAATGGACGAAGAAGTAATGGACGAAGAAGTAATGGACGAAGAAGTAATGGACGAAGAAGTAATGGACGAAGAAAGGAAAAAAATGAAAACACTAGATCAGAAAAAAAAAAGTGGAGATGGACTGAGATGATGATGAAAAAGGGAAGAATTTTTTTCGAATGAATAAACTGGTTAGTCACACAACTGAAACTGTCACATGACCAATGTCTTTTTGCTGCATGGGGTGATTGAAATAAGTGGTGATCAATGAAAAGTTACTGCTTTTGCCTTATGGTGGGTACTGTCCATTGAAAAGTCTGAATTATCAAAAAACCAAATGTGAATGCTGCTGGAAATAGACTAAGGGATCAATTTGGCATATAAAATCAATGATTATCAACATATGCCATGGCAAGAGACTTATTTTAAAACATTGTTCAAAATGGAGTTTTGAGTCATTACTCACACTATAGAGACAGACTACCCTCATTAGGCAGGGACCAAACCTTCAACAGACTACTTGGGGATGCTTTAAAAAATTTAAGTTCACCAGAAATTAAAAACACTCACATAACCTCAAATAATTTGATGATCAGAAAAGACTAAAATATTGTTGAAGTACAGATATTTTTTTTCATCAATATCAATGAATTATATTGTGCCAACTATCATTTTCTTTGACGAAGCCAAATGCAGTACAGAAGCTTATTTTGTCAAGTCTTACAAATCAATTAACCCCCAAAAAAGGATCAATTTCTACTTTATACTAAAAAGAAAATAATCAAAGTTAAGGATAATTGATTAGTTCATTCATCAAATATCTGTCATTGCATAACTCAAGGATGGCTAAAAATATGACCACAT
This sequence comes from Thysanoteuthis rhombus, assembly GCA_963457665.1. Classification (NCBI taxonomy): domain Eukaryota; kingdom Metazoa; phylum Mollusca; class Cephalopoda; order Oegopsida; family Thysanoteuthidae; genus Thysanoteuthis; species Thysanoteuthis major. Next base: position 52,737,829 of record OY735209.1, read on the forward strand.
AATTTTCTGTATTCACTAATGAGATCCCATGTTTTATACAAAATTCTCCAATTTTCTAATTTTTATTGAGCAGTTTGATTTACAATGTAAGGATAATACTAAATTGGACCCTTACTTTGTGTCCATCAGGTTAGCTAAACCAAATTCTCATCTTTTTGTTCAAGTAAACATTGGACAAAAAAAATTTTTTAATTAAAAAAAGCCTATACAGTGGGTTTTCAGAAAGAAGCATTTTGAAACAGAACTAAAAATGGAGATTATAACAGAAAAAACTTGAAACATACCAAGCGATTTAACAGAGGAAAAGCTGAATGCTAACTTTTCACGCACATTCTTCTCCACATGCACTGAATAAGAAACAATGTGTTCACCGTTACAAAGCAGCAAATATTAACAGGTGGATGTTTTACGGTCTTTATTATGACTCAAAGAGCACAAGTATTGAAGGAAAGAGGAAAAAGAGAATTGTAAAGGTGAAGTCAAACTAAGGCAATTGTTTAAGATTAGAAAGAACAATTTTGAAAATACTAAATAAAGTGAAAAAATTATAATTATAAGAAAATAAAAAAAGGATAAGTACAGATCTTTAATGAGATGAGAGAAAGAAAAAAATATGCATATAAGATTTTTTTTTCTTTTCTTGTCATGATTTGGGTTGAGATATACAGATGAAAAGAGCAAGTTATCCCAATCTTTCCAATTCAGCAAAAGGTTGAGAGGCTGATGGTAGGACACTTGTGAATGATGTGATTCATGGATGAGCATTGAAGCTTGACAAGACAAGAAGATCACAAAAAGGAGGCAGTGGCACTTGAAAAAAAGATGTCTCAGCCATTAGAGGCTAATCAAAAGCAATTGGGCTGGCAAAGTTGAAAGGAGCATGGATAGAGACAGAGAGAGAGGGAGCGTGGGAGAGAGAGCGAGAGAGAGAGCATGGGCACACTAAAAGGAGAGAGAAAGAGAAATCGCCTATGAGAACAACAGAAGGCGCCACAGAAACAGAGAGAGACAGAGAGAGAGGAAGTGCCAAAAGAGAGAGAGAGAGAGGAAGTGCCAAAAGAGAGAGAGAGAGAGAGGAAGTGCCAAAAGAGAGAGAGAGAGAGGAAGTGCCAAAAGAGAGAGAGAGAGAGGAAGTGCCAAAAGAGAGAGAGAGAGAGGAAGTGCCAAAAGAGAGAGAGAGAGAGGAAGTGCCAAAAGAGAGAGAGAGAGAGGAAGTGCCAAAAGAGAGAGAGAGAGGAAGTGCCAAAAGAGAGAGAGAGAGAGAGGAAGTGCCAAAAGAGAGAGAGAGAGAGAGGAAGTGCCAAAAGAGAGAGAAAGAGAGGAAGTGCCAAAAGAGAGAAAGAGAGGAAGTGCCAAAAGAGAGAAAGAGAGGAAGTGCCAAAAGAGAGAGAGAGAGGAAGTGCCAAAAGAGAGAAAGAGAGGAAGTGCCAAAAGAGAGAAAGAGAGGAAGTGCCAAAAGAGAGAAAGAGAGGAAGTGCCAAAAGAGAGAAAGAGAGGAAGTGCCAAAAGAGAGAAAGAGAGGAAGTGCCAAAAGAGAGAGAGAGAGAGGAAGAGAGGAAGTGCAAAAGAGAGAGAGAGAGAGAGGGTGCCAAAGAGAGAGAGAAAGAGAAGTTGCCAATGAGAGAGAGAAAAAGAAGTTGCCAATGAGAGAGAGAAAGAGAAGTTGCCAATGAGAGAGAGAAAGAGAAGTTGCCAATGAGAGAGAGAAAGAGAAGTTGCCAATGAGAGAGAGAAAGAGAAGTTGCCAATGAGAGAGAGAAAGAGAAGTTGCCAATGAGAGAGAGAAAGAGAAGTTGCCAATGAGAGAGAGAAAGAGAAGTTGCCAATGAGAGAGAGAAAGAGAAGTTGCCAATGAGAGAGAGAAAGAGAAGTTGCCAATGAGAGAGAAAAGGCAGAGAGAAGAAGTATACTTAAGAAGATTCACAGAACAAAAAGGGAGCCAGATACAGGATTCTCTACAGACACAAGGTCATAGGAATTGAGACTTCAGTGGAATTGACAGATTTTTCTATTTTTTCCCCCCATTATCATTATTAACCCAAAACCCAAATTATGTTAAGGAGGGCAGGTGCAAAGGATGAGAAAAATAAAGAATATGGCATTATGTCAAAATTCTCATTATAACCAGAAGAACAGCAGGTAGTATTGATTTCACACGGCTGATAGACTTCTTATTGGTTCATCTTCCTAATTTTAAAGTAGAAATTAGAGGTGGAGGTAGAAAACGAGGAGTAAAATTAGGTGGTAGCAGCAAAAAAAATGCATGACAATTTTCCTCTTTCACCCTTTCTCTCTCACTTTAGGAGAAAAAAAAAACTCAAAAGGAAGGATATGTCATAAAAGCCCATGTCACTTTTTTGTCTGTTTCAGTTACACTAAAGCATACAAAATGAGGAAGGAGTAATGCAAAACTCAACTATGCTTTAGCATTCACAAACATAGACAAACAAAGAGGTAAAGCAAAGTTCTACTTTGTGTGTTTGCGTCTACATTTCTACAGTTGATGTTTAAGTTGTAGCACCGAAAATAGTTCCACTAAAAGAAGCTTCTGATTTTTCATGAATAGAACTAATGTATATCTCGGAATTTTTGAGATGAGGTATTATTATTATTTCTATTGTTATTCGGATGAGGATGGTCCGAATAACAATAGAAATAAAGAAATAAGAACTAATGTATTTATCAAAAAAGTAATTGTTGCATAATACGGCAACAGAATTTTAAAATAAACAGAAATATGCAGAGTTGTAAAAAAGAATCAGAAAAATGAATTTTATTCGAGGTATTCATTTTTCGTTTGCAATAAAAACATCTCTATACCACACTGCTGGGCTACTTAAAATTTTAGCTATTTATTAATATCACATTTTCTTGTCATATTGAACTATGATTGGTTAACATTTTAATCTTTAATACACTTGGTATTCAGAATATAGAAATTAAATAACAATAATCAAATAGAAACAAAACATGGAAATAATCAATAAGTGCCAAATAGCCCCATTTAACAATAATAATAATAATAATGATACTCCCAAGATGTATGGTCATAACATATCAAGATTATAAATGTTCAGAGACAGAAGACTCTTCTCCACAGTCTTAAGCTGCAGAAAAATATAGAAAATCTTCTATAGTAATTGCAAGTAAATGGCACTCAAAATATAACCAAGGCGGTTGTGAAAAGATAAAGATTTTTTTGTTTTTGATTTTATTAAAATATTTCAAATAAATTTAATTAATGAAAAATAGTGCAAAAAATAAAACAAAAAAGTCACCACAATACCAAATAGCCATGCAGTATGGTATCCAAAGTAGTATGTATGTATATATGTTAGTAGTACTCTTATAACACAAGAAATACACATCAGAGACAAAAAAAAAATAGAAAGCCTTATCAGATTCAGCATGTCTCAATCTAAAGGTATATGTATCTCAGAAGATGCAAAGAAACTTACTGCTCTATAATTTTGAAAATAACACTGAATCCGAAACAGATTGTGGCTTCTTATTCACAAGGTTTATCTCCACCTGAAAAACTGCTAAAAATTGTATTTCCTCATATTTTCTTACAATTGGATGGGGGAAATAGGGATTTTTGGTTGGCAATAAACATTTTTCACATGATAGCTCCTAAAATTTGTGAACATGGTGATTAAGTTCATAGTTGGTAGAATGATAATTGGAAGGTATAGATATATTTAAAAGAAAAAACAGGTGTTACTCAAAAATTTTTAATAATCATGTGAGCATGTCCTGATGCATTTCAATGGTTGCCAGCCAGCAGTTGCAGAGAAAACTGTATACCGTTTACAGGTTTGAAGAATGAAATGAAGGGAGTTCTGAGTTGTTTAATAGGAGTAGGTGGGGAGGTCTTAGTATCGATATAGGTGAGAGTCAGGTATGGTTTGAAAAAAGAAGGGTCTGTGGGAGGAGGGGTCACAAGGTGTTTTTATCAGTGTCCAAGTATTAGGCTGGTTTAAGATAAGAATGATCAGTGAGAGGTAGTATCTAGCATTTAATGGATAGGTGTTGATATGTATAGAGTGGAGTGGAAGTAGGGGGTGTTATTTTTAATCTTTTGGTTGATGGTGGATGATACTTTCTTTTCTTAAAGGGGTGGTATGTGTGTGCTCTTACCTGTTTCTCAAAAGGGTCTATTGTGTATTAGCCTATTCCTTATATGCTAATGTAATGAATTTTATGTGATTCTGTTTCAAAATCAGTGCATTTAAAGGATTTGCAATCTGGAAATGTCCATACCTCTGGGTTATCGTATTGCATTGGAATATAACAGCTGCTTCAATGCAACTGCATGTTGAAGAATCATGTATATTTTTGATGGATGGGCTTTGTGAAAATTGTAATTGTGTGTGTTTCTATGTTCAACCAGGGCATTAGTCTCTCCATCCAATTTTAGGGCTCTTTTGTGTTCACATGTAGTCTTTTCTTGAGAGGCTTCAACATCTGTCCGATGTAGACCTTGTTGCAGTCTTTGCATGGTATTGTGTAAATGTGTGTAATAATTTGTTTATAAAATCTTTGACGGTCATTGAGGTGTTGGTAGCAATGTGTACTTTTAACTTGCTGAGGTAGGTGGTGATTGTCTAACTTTCAATATCCTGTACTAACTGAAAATCAGTATGAACAGAAATATACTACCTATTAATCGGGCTGATATTTAACATTTCAAGATAATCAGCATACGCTGATATCTGAGCTCATGTGAGGCTAAAACAACTCATTTTAAAAATATGACTAACATTTATTTAATCTTTTCTTGTTTTATTTTTTATTGTTTTTGCTAGGAAAGGAGAGACAAAATTTTTGTCTTCAAAAGAAAAAAAAGCAGATTTTCATTGATAAAACGTAAAATTTGATTGTTTTTAAGTCAATACTTATATTTATCAACGACTGACACCATTTTGTTTTTGAATTAAGAAAAATTTGAACTCTAATTTTAAAAAATACTATAAAAAAAACCAACAACATTCCTCCATTCTGTTAGGAAATATTTTTGATACATGCGTTGTGTAATTATTGTATTTGTTCTTGTCCTATGAGTGAATAACAGTTGTTCATACTTATCCAGAAGATATTTTTCCTAGTGTTTTTTTCTTGGCAGTCTTTCTTATATATATCCTCTGTACCTGGGGTAGAAAAAAAAAAGCGGACGATGGCACTAATGGTCCCAGAAATTCCTTCATGTTTTACCAAAAAGATGAAGAAAAAAAAAAAAAGGAAAAAAGAAAAAAAAAAAGTATAGGATAAAGTGAAATCTGAGTTAAACCAATAGGAATAAAGAAAATATAAAAAAAGAGCAAATAAATTTGAATTATAACATTTTGATATTTAAATGAAGAAGAAGCATAAAGATATAGATATTGCATGCATGAAATGATTTAACTGCAATGCTATACACGGATATGCAGCAAAATTGATATTAAAAGAAAATGCTAGAAATTATCTGTCAGTATATCTTTGTTTTGTGTTTACATTATCATTTTGCAAATGGGTATAGTGGAAAAAAAAGGTAGACAAGTAGATAAAAGTGCCTCTGTTCAGCTAGCTAAACCTGAATCATTCCATATGCAAGAGGTCTTTATTTTCGATCATAGTATTTTCGAATGGCATTGGGCTATTAATACAACTGTGATAAAGCAGAAGTCAAATCTGGTCAAGTCCATTCAGGCCTGTTTCATTACCTTGCAGTATAAAATCTTGCAGAACTTGCATCAAAACGAAAAAAAAAAAAAGTATTAAATTCTGACCAATTATATTCTAATTGATAGATAAGATCGTTCAAAGCAAAAAAAATTTGAAAGTTCCCTTTGCAGGTTTGCGGTACACATGACAACAGAATACAGAAAGATAACTTACATAATTTTCAGCAACAAACTTTTCCAGCAAGTCAAAATGTAGAAACGGTAAATGATATACTTGAACACTTCTTAAAAATTTTGTAAATTTTCCGTGGCCCCAGGAAGTGAAATAATATATACATTGTCTCTAGCCATTGTAAATTGTATTTTCCAAAGGTTCTCCACTCATATTAAAGTTCTGAAACAATTTTGTGTCAATATAACTTATCCAAAACAAAAAAAAAAAACAACAGATATTAAATGCTCTTTCAGCACAATGTAAGGAAGGTAGACTCCATTGTAAAGATTAACACCTTTGTTCACATGATGTTGAAAACAGTACACAAATAAAAAGAAATAAATCATTTAGAAATAACACATGAAAAAAATGGGGAAAATGAATAAATATCAAATATTACATATTGATTGGAATAAACAAGACTAAATTTTTGATGAGCTCAGAAAAAATTCCACATAATGAAATAAACAAAAAAGCCCACACAAAATTGTACATTGAATCCCCATTTGGAGAAAAAAGACAATCAGGAAGAAATGTCAAAATTATCAGCCCTTTAGCTCCATTGGTACAACCTATATGCATGATACATACACAGGTAGCCAGGAAGAACCATCTAAAAAATGAAGAAACCCATGTTGACAGTATCAGTTGAAAGTTTCAAATAAGGATAAAGAAATATTAATCAAAAATTGAGAATGGTTTGAACGTAAGGCGACCAATGTCTCAACAGCATACTGTCTTGGGAGTGATCAATTAATGAATAAGTTACGCCTCTTTCATTGAAAAGTCTGAATTTTCAAAAAACAAGCACGAGTACTGCTGGACATACAATAATGGACAAATTTAGCATGAATTTACATAACAAATCAAAAACCAATTTAGCAGGTGGAGATGAATTTGTGGAAAAAAAATCTTTTTTTAGGTACCATTTTTAGTAAATGTTTAGATTATGAACCATCTGATCTCATTGGAACCTACACATGTTACACATACTGCCAGCAAGCTAAAAAATACAAGAAACTTATGTTGACAGTTTCGGTGAACTGTTTCAAAAATCCAACGCAAAATTATAAGTTGACCTCTTCCCACTAACATATATATTGGTGGCTGATAATCTTTCCCATGATCATATTTGTACACCCAGAAAATTACATTATTTTTTATGATCTCAGAAAAAAGTCTTTTTTTTTTCTTTCAGTCTCTGATTTAACTACCCTGCTCTCCCATCCTCTCTAAAAACAATACAAAGTACCTGCTCATTCAGCAAATTAGCTATTTTTCAGCAAAAGTCAAGTGACAGCTGAAAGAAACTAGGCACACAAAATGTGTCCAATTTAGTATGAATTCAAATTTGTTTGGACAATATTAACTATTCTTCTCATCCTCAAAGTAGTTGCAACATTTTGGTTGATTTATTCTACGCTATAAAGTTATAGACAAAATATGACCGAGTTTGGGTATGAGCAGGTCATTTGCTACCTCATGAAATACATGTTCAAGGACAAACTCAACAGTCAGGCTTCAATGCTCTTAGCAAGGGAGTTGTTTCAAATGCTCCCGAGATGAGGAATTCGTCAGAAAATATTTTTTAAATTAGCCGAGCAATGTTCGGGGTATGCACTTCAATGTGTTAGATCATATTAAACTCCATGTATTGCCAGAAGAATTTGACACCAGTTCAAGTACATTGAATAAAGAATGACTAAATATCGAATTTCTGTTCTCTCTGAAACAAAGAGATGTTGCTGTCAGCTAATTTAGTTTTTTGATTACCTGTGGACATTATTTAGTTTATACATTTCTTTTATTCTCATTAAGTGCACTGCAGAGACAAAGAGCAGATCTACTTCCAGGGATAATACAGACAGGATAATGTTAAATCAATGTTCATTAAAGTTCAGCGATTTTGTCTCTCATTACCAAATCATTGTATCTTATAAAAGTGGAAAAAAACAAAACATATCGGTATAATATATCAGTCATTTGCCACCCAGCTCTCTAAATATAGACATCAGCTGTTGACCACTAGTGAACCAATACTCACAACAGATATATCATTCAAGAAATAACAAACAGCACATTGCTAAATCAGCAATTAATCTGAAATCTGGTTTCCTTGAAAAGCTGCTTTCAGTCAACCTTTTAGAAAACCTCAAATTATTCTCTCAACTGATTGGACTTCGCACAGAATGTTTCCATTTTTGATACATTGGTGCAGGTTGGTGTTGCCAATGATAGAGAAAAATAATTTGACACTATCTTATATCAAAATAAATTTACAATAGCATAACCCCTTTGCATAATAATTTGGCATGTACTGTATTTCAATATTTCAAATACCACATTTGCACATCACTCATTTCCTGCAGCCATATTTGGTACAGTGTGTTCATGTTATAAAATCTACGAAGATCAGTTTCAAAATTGGCAGATAACTTACTTTGTTTTTATTGCAAAAAATATTGATACACTATGTTTTATTAGCATTGAAAGATAAGCCACGCCAAAATTATTTGGAAACAATATCAAGTTAACATTTGCACAAGTATTCAGTGCGCACATACTTTTGTCGCAGAAAAAAAAAAAATTGCACAAGATTAAAAGCATTAATTAACAGTCACCAACTTCTTTGCTGATAACATCCTCCAATTAAAAGAGACACTTGTAAATTTGATATTAAAACTTGAAAGAAAAAAAAGATAAAAGCTATCATTATTATTTAGAACATGGGCACTGAGTGAAACTGATGGCTTGAAATTTCCTCGTAAAAAGCTAAATACCTATTTTTGGTAGAAACATTTCATGTACATTACATACAAATTGACAAACAGATAAAAAAAATTTCTTAACAACATATATATATACATATCTCCAAGAATTATATTCACAATCCATAGCCTTTAGACTATCAAGAATATACATACTCGAAATTTCCTTGTAAAAAGCTAAATATGTAGTTTTTTGTTTTTGGCTGCAACTTTTTATGCTCAGCAGATACAAATTGACAAGATACGCCGTAGGAGAGCTGATAAAATTCTCTTTCTAATAATATACCATGAGAATTTTTTTTTTCTAAGTCAACAATATTTTGCTTGAAATTCTACAGGACTATATCAGTGAAAGCACAAAAACAGATCCAAAACTATTATTTTTGACATTTCTTTCAGGAATTTTCAAAATTACCTTGCTAAAACATGCCTGTAGGTTCCATTAATATAGACAGAAAATTTCATGGTGATATGCAGTGTTTATCCCAAATCAGAATCAGACTATTCCCGAATTTGTACCCATCATAATCATAGTTTATCCAAAAATATTTTTGTATAACTATCCAAATAATAAACTACATACATATATCTGTCAGAAATACCTTTGAATTGTCAACCTAGTCAACACGCTTACAGACTCCATGGTTTGGAAAGGTCTGTCCACAAGCCATATTAATAATTTTGAGAACCATCAGGTTGAGAAATACAGCACTAAATTTTGGAACCCTGACAATGATTGGGGTACAATTTCGTGTTTAAAGAAACATTCATAAAATCTGTATTTTCAATTCTTGAGACAACAGTATCTGCTAAAATAGTTATTCCCAAATATTTTTCAGTAACTATCCAAACCATAAACTATAAACATGTACCTTTGAGAAATACTACATGATGGGATGGGGGCTCCTGGATTAAAACATCTCCAGAATTTCTTCATCCAACTCATGTGAATTGAAAAATAATTTTTAACTACATTCATCTCAGTACGAGTTTTTTTTTTGGGGGGGGGGGTATGTTAAAGGTTCCAAAATCCTCTTCAGCTTTGACAGTATGAAAATTGGTGAATGATACTGTTTAAGTCTACACATAAATCACTCCTCCAAGCCATTCGAGCCAACTAATATTCAAGGCTGACTGACTTTTGACAGAGTATCAAGACACCAACAAGGGAATTTTCCCACTCATGGATGTAGTATATGACAAAAGAGACTTCATCTCTGAACACAATAAAGGCACAAAAAATAAAGTCTCAAATTATGGCAGTAATCATTTCAATTTTAATACATCAGAATACCTATTACTTAATGTATGCAAAACAGAGAAAGAAAGTGCAGCATTTGAGCAGGGCCAGCCCTAGGTACTGGCATTACAGACAGTTGCCCAGGGCACCAACTGTTAAAGGAAGCATGTCATGTGTATGGGACAGTAGGACTTTCCAAATAAAAATTGAAAAATGAATAAATTGAATAGAATAAAATCAGTCAAAATGAGAAAATTCCCCGAAGTGAAATCATATTTTTGATCCAATAGTTGAATACTTTCTGTTATAATGAAATTATTGGCAAAGGAAATTCTCAGGACTGTCTAACTCAGTCAGGTTTAGCTAATTTCATGAAAGGGTGCTCACAAAACTATGCTCTAAAGAGTGCTGAAGTTCAGTTTGCCTGGGTGTACCAGGAATCCTGAGCCTAGGTCCAATACTGCATTAAAGATAATATTGGTAGTAAATGGAGAGTAAAAATTGCCACTGATAGGACATGACAAGATATCTATAATTTCTGCCCAATCTACTGACACTAAGCAGGAATGATCAAAAAGTTTTGATAGGTAATCAATAATATATTTCAAAATGTTTTTTTTTTCAAAATTAATTGGGCTAATTTTCCATCCAAAAGTTTTTCATTAATTATAACATAGAATTGGAATTGTTTACTTTAATTGACAATAAATCATACAGTACACTATACTTGATGACAGCTAATAAGAAATTTTCAAAAACTTTGAACTCAAAAATAAATTAATTGTCAAACAAGGATGAATATGAGGAGGAAAACTACCATGATAACCATACATCGTTTCCAATTGACAATAGCAAAAAATGAAACCTTATTTTTTGGAAAATACCCTGGCATGCATTTTTTCATCATATCAGTATATTTGATTATTCAGTACTGTTATATCATTAAGAAAAAAATTTCAGTCAACTCAGGAAAGAGGAGGAATAAAAAAAATAATTCAAAGATCAAATTAATTGAAAAAATATTGGCCAAAAAATCTTTGAAAAGTAGTGAATTCTTTTTCTTTCCATAGAATACAATAAAACTAAAAAGTTGCTAAGAATAATATTTTACTTGAGATCCAAGCTGTTTTCAATTACAAAGTAAGGCATCCACACCTTAATACTTTATCTTTAAATTGTGTAAAACACAATGAAAACATGATAGCAATGAGCAAAATGAATTATCAAATTGATAGAAGGGGTGAGATCATATTTTTTAAAAAGCATACAAAATTTGCAATGGAAACTTCATAAATAAATTCCTTATAATATCCTTAAATAAATGAGAACCAATCATTTTATTCAACTCAACTGCACAATTTTATAGTACTATGATACAAAAATGAGTATTAGTAAAAACAAAATTTTAAAAAAACAAAAAAAACTATCACTTATTTAGGTGAACATAGAAACTTCCAAAAATTGACATCAATGATTAACGAAAGGTTTCCAAAACAAATTCATCAACTTCACTACCAAGGAGTGTCAGTGAAATAAAAAGATAACTGACGCAAAAAAATAAATATAAAAAAATAACCTAAGAATAAAAAGATAAAAAATTTTTATATTTGATTTTCACGTAAATGCTGGGACCCTGCCATCATAGCTTTTTGCAGCCTTTAGTTCAAGCCAGATTTACAGTATCATGGCAATGGAGTCCTAATTGGAATACTACTTACAGCAGGGATTCCACTGCTCTGATAGTGTAAATCTTGCTTGAACTACAGTCTGACAATTCTCAATGTAATAACATATAAAAATCAAAATGAAAGAGTTTATCTTTTCATCTACTTTCTTTGGTCATTTTTCAACATTTGTTTTTTGTTTTTTTCTTTCAAATTCAAACAATATCATCCCAGTTCAATTCTGAACATTGTTATGATTATATCTTAAATTAAAATTCATGAGGAAACCAATTGATTTGAAAATTTCCTATCATGAAATACCATCATAGCAGGAAGGTCCCTATCAGAGGGTGCATTCCAAAAAGTTCATATCAATAGGGTTCCTACGTTGATTAAAATCCGTCTCGAACTAAAGGCAGCAAAAAGCACATTCTGATAGGGACCCCACTCCTATATTGTTTTACAAATCATGCATCTGGACTCTCTATATAAATTCAATTCATAAACAGCCAATTTCACTCTTTTGTCATAATCAAGATCTTCTCACAAAAACACTCACAAATTGAAAAACTAAAATGAAAATTAAATGCACCAATTATTTTCTACTTTTGCAACTTAAACGATAAAGGCACTCTCATGGAAAATTCTGGCCATTTTGATTTTAGTGTACACTTGCAATAAGATCATAGTTTATTTAGTAATTTGAATGTACTGACTTTTCCATCTTTTTGCTTTGAGATGAAACAAAATTAAATTGAAATATGATTAATGAATCTGAATTTTAGTCTTCTGAACGATGGTTTGATAAGTTTAGAGCTTTTGGTTTCAGGAATATCAATCTGAATCTATAAGTTCCAAATCAGATATTATTCAGTCAATTTTGAATGGCCAATCTACTTAAATTTTCTAAATTGGACATACAGGGCTGGAATTGGATACATCAGGCAACTTTGGCCTGAAATTGGTGAAGGATTGGTTCACACAGGGTTAGAAAAAGGGAAATAATGTGACAATGCATGCTTTCAATTGTAGACTGCTTGAGGTCAACATTTTTTGAGTAAACTTCAAGAGAATTGGTCCGCATCATGGAGCAAATAAGCATTAAACCCGGGGACAGAATCTTTGTTTTAGATCTTTTCTTCCATTTACTAGGCTAAAAGTAAATAATTAGGCAGGAAAACAATGAGGCATCATTTGAAGAACCCAAATTTTTGGCATGTGATCAGTCACAGAATGTATTTTAAAGTGTATAAAGATTTCACTTTCCTGAAAAGCTCTTGTGGCCATTTCAAGAACTCTTGCAGGCCACATGCAGCTCACAGGCCAGCCATTATTCTGTAAAAATTCTTTTTTAAAATAGCGAGCATTTGTTTTATGCTGGGTACTGAAAGGAAAATTATAAAAATAGAAGATGATCTTCAAAGTTTTTTAAATTTCAAAATACAGACTGAATATTTGGGATTTCTCTATAAGTCTGATAAAGGAGTACCTGTGATTTTTTTAGGAGAATTTGAGAGTGTGAAGTGAGGAAAGTTCCTATAATCATATGATTTGAAGTGGAATGACTCCGTAGTGACCTAACAATGTCAACTGCTAATGTAAATGAATAGAGGTGTGATAGACGAGGAGCAAAATATTCATCACTACTAGTAAATATTAAAACAGTCAAGGATAATGATTTTTTTAAAAATAGTAACTGTCATTATAGCAACTAGTAAGTAATTAAATACTACCACTGTAATGTAAAGTGAAGCCAATGCACTACTACAATTATAACTCAAAATGTTCTGTCTCAATAGAAAATGAAATGACACTCTAAGTGACCTCTCCAGAATGCAAGTCTGGCAAAACATGTGGAAACCTAAGGAAGCCTAATTAACAATTCTTCTCTTGGCTTCGCTGATGTAGTCCAAAGCAAAGCAGAGTGATACTTGTAACATCAGCTTAGCTACTGGAAAGAAGTCTAAGTTGACATCTGACTGAAAGGGGGCTCCACTCCCTGGTTTGGAATCAAAGTTGTCTGATTTTAGCCTTGGTTCCAACCAAGGTTAGAGAGCCCAGGTTGCCGTGTTATTTACCAATAACTAGAGAGAGGGGAAGAGAACGGATTACTGTTTTTACCAAGAGTATTAGTGCAAAGTGAACACAAACTGTCTCAGCCAGAGTTTGAACATAGTTCACCAATTCGAATCTTCATACCGTAAACCTTTAGGTTACCTGAACCTCAGTCCTACCATAACAATTATTATTTGAACAAATAGCAACATCCACACTCCTTATGAAGTTGCTAAAGTTGAAAAAAAAATTACACTCACTTAATCAGAAATTACTACAAAGTAATTTAGAAGTCACTTATAAAAATGGTATACAACAGTTAGTCATAATAATGATTGATTTCTAAAGATTCAAACTCAGATCCACTCAACAAACAAAATATGCTGAGAATAGAAGTAAAACATTTGCTACCTTGTAAAAAAACATCTATATGTAATAAAATGCAAAAATAAATCAATGAATTTTTGCGTAAAGAAAGCTCATCAGTTGATTTGGCTGAATCTTTGTTTGAGTTCAGCTGATAATTAGAAGCTTGCTTACAATTGACTCAAGCAACAATGTAGCCACATTCTCACATAAATTGGCACTATCTAGAAAGCTAGATGGATACATTTAAATGTCCCCAAGTAATAGTGATCCTTAATTCTCTCTCCAAGAACATGTTATTCTATTTCTAGTAAGCAAAGCAGCCAGATGATTGCATAAAATCTTACAGAAATTCCAATTGAATTTTTTCGAAGGATAATTGATTAACTTTTGAAATAGATTCAGGAATTTGTTTTTTTTCTTTTTTTTCTTTTTTTCATTGAGGTATTTCATCTTTCTGCAGGAAAAGAAATGAATGGTTCATAAAAAGGCTAAATTTAAATAAAAGGAAGGTAACTCACTATTTGCACATTTAAAGTTCTTTCCCTTGTATTTCCAATTTGTTATTTTCATTTGATTTTTAGTCAGTCTACATCTACCATTTCTTAGTTTCGAATCCAGTCAACAAATTAGCTAATGAGTAATGTTCTATATCATCTTATTATGATTCACCATAAGTCCGTCTGAATGTACCTGTTTGCCAAAAAAACTACTTGATATAAATTCATTAAATTTTCAGTGGGTATGGATTTGATCCCTGGGAAGTGTTTTTAACAAATTAGTTTTTGAAAACCATCCACGCCAAAATGTTTTTTTTAGGTGGTTTCAAATGGAAGGGGGGGGGGTGCTATTTATATTATTATTCATCAATGGTAAAAATACTTTTTGATGATGTAATATTTTTTATTCTTTCTTCCCAACTGAATCTACGGAGATAAAAATGCACCCTTCATTAAGAAAGAAGGAAAAACATTGCAATATATTTCATATCCCAGTGTTTATTGGTTGTATATTGATACTTTGAAATTGGTGTTTTCAGTAATATGTGCTTTGATGGGGGTACGTTTTTTTTTTCAGTAGACTGATGATAAAACATAACTAAATAATTTTTATAATCACTTAAACAAGGAGGAATTATATTTTTCCATTTTCAAGTTTCAAAATAAAAAAGGAATTCCTTTCTTCTCCAACTCACAGCTGTAATTTTTGTTCTGCTTTTAGAGGTCGAAATGCAAGGGATTTAAAATTTGAGGTGTCAAAATGGAGTGAGACATAATACAAGAGAATTTTTTTCCATGGTACAACTCAGAATCAAGCGGGAAGATTTTTTGGGGGGTTTCAAAATCCAGGACAGAGATTTTTTTTTCTCTTTTAGAGACAATTGAGAAGGAACATTTATTTTCATTTTTAAAAGTCGAAATCAAATGAAAATTTTAAAATTGCAGGGTGAAATTTATCATTTTTAGGAGTTGATAAAATTGAGTGGGAACATTAACTTTCATTTCACAGGCTCAAAATAATGCGGAAACTTTTCCCCTTTTCAACATTAACTCCCTCCCCAACACCTACTCCCAATTACCTTTTTTACTATTTGCCCAATTTTTGAACTTTAGCTCCCTTTTCTAACAAGTCCCCTTTTTCTTAACCTTACTACACTTTTCTTTAACATTACGCCCCCATTTATTGCATTATACCTCTCCTTTTAAAATTTCCACTATTTTTTAACATCTGATACCTCTTTTTTTATTCTTTCATATCAATCACCCTGCTTTTTGGAGATTAGCCCTACTTTTTTCCAGCATTAATGCCCACTCTTGACTTTGTGCCCCCATGACCCCTTTTTCTATATTAGCTCAACCCTTTTTTCACATTAGCCAAACATCCATTCTAACATTGGCACCCCACTTCTTCAACATGACACCATTATCTATCTTTCTATTTCTTTTTTGGACAGCAATTTACATCATCCATTAGGGGGGGTATTTAGTCTAGTTACATAAATGTGATTCAGAGTCATTTTCACTCACTTGATACTCCACAAAGGCCAATGTTATTTTATACATTATGTAAAATCCCTTGCAGAACTCACTAAAGTTAGCAAAATCAGTCTTTTTCTTCACAAGTTTCTAACTAGCAGATTAAATAGATAAATACATGTCCGAAGAGTAATGCTTTTTAGCTGTCAAATATGTTCCTTACAAACTTTAGGCTTCTTATCTAACTATCAACAAAAACAATTTACAATGTTCATTGGTCATTGATTTAGGGTACAAGTTCAGTAGTGCAAACACTGAAGGGTGTGCAGTCTCTCCTACTGAGCTAGTAATATTGCTCAATTTTTGGATCATATATTCCAATAAGTGTGCTCAGGAATTACCTGACCCTAAAAAATAAATCCAAGTTTCTTTAATTTTACTGTCCTCGTAACTATCATCAGATGATAAATCACTTTCTTCATATTTTCTGTCATTGTTCTCTTCTGTGGCAGTTTCTAGATTTTCAGATAGAGTTGGCCCATCATACAATTGTATGTGATATCTATCATTTTCCATGTACCATCGATGTTCAAATGGATTAAGCCCACCATCTGTTTTCTGACAATTCGCTCGCTTCCAAAGCTATGAAACTATCATCACCATCATCAGTTTTTTAACGTCTGTTGTTGGACATAGACCTTCTCCCAGATCCAACACATTTCTCTATCATGGGCGTAGCTGAGCCAGTACTTTCTGAACTTGTCTAGTTCATCTCTCCATCTTGTATTTTGTCGGCCTCGGTTTTGCATGTGATCTCTGGGGATCCATGTTGTGAGTCATGATGTCCATCGGTTGTCTTTCATTCTCGCAACATGACCTGCCCATTGCCATTTGAGTTTTCTAATAGATTCTATGATGTCTCGGACCCCAGTTTTCTTCCTGATATATTATGCTGTCTTGTGATCTCTCCATGTGAGGTTGAGCATGACTCTCATTTGATTTCTTCTTTTGTAGATTTCATAGAGATTCATTGCCCTAGGTAGACATAGTGGTCTACTTTTCCCAGTTTTGTATCTTCGATTTTGACTGTTATGTCCTTATTCTCGTGATTGTTGCACATTGTTTTACTGAAGTTCATGTGTGGGCCGACTCTTGCTTTCTTCGTTTAGTTCATCTAGCATAAATTGGAGGTTGTGTAGGTTCTCTGCAAAAAGGATGATGTGATCTGCAAATCTGAGGATGCTCAGATATTCGCTGTCAGTTTTGATTCCTCTATTGTCCCAGTCCAAGTTACGGAAGATGATCTCAAGACATCTGTAAAGAGTTTGGGTGAGCTAGTATCACCTTGTCTTACTCCTTTTTGGAGTTGGAAGGGTTCTGAGTCATTATGTAGCCTGATGAAGGAGTTGCTGTGACTTTACATATGTTGCCATACTTTGATGTATACGGGGTCTACACCTTGTAGAGTGATGGCCTTTATGACTATGGGAATTTTTACTGTGTTGAATGCCTTCTTGGTCTATAAATGCTAGAGCGAGTGGCATTTTGCATTCTGCTGTTTTCTTTCAGCTGATTCATTGAATGGAGATGGTCCATGGTCGAGTAGCTTCTAAATCCAGCCTGTTCTTGTGGTTGGTTTTCATCTAGTGTTTCAATGATCCAGTTGATGATGATTTTTGTGAAAGGTTTGTAGATACAGTTGCGTAGGCTTGTAGGCCTGTAGTTGTTGAGGTCTTTCGGGTTTCCTTTTCTAAGTAGAAGCATTACGATTGCTGTGTTCCACTCTTTCAGGACTCTACTCTGTTTTAAACACAAGTTGAACAGATTAGCTAGTTTTTTTATTGATGGTCTTACCAGTTTTTTTTATAGATCCATGATGATGTTATCTGGTCCAGGGGCTTTTCCTTTTTTTATTTGTTTGATGGCTTGTTTAACCTCTCATGGTGTAACTTCTGGAAAGTCCTCAAATTGATTGTCAGTGTTTTACATATCCTGGTCATTGCTTTGTGGCCCATGTCATGAGGAGTGAATTTCTTGGAAGAATTCTAGGGCGCGTTCGACAATTCTGTCTGTTGCTATGTCTCTGTTTTCTTCGAGTATGCTAGTTATTTGTTTCCGTCCTATACTGAGAGATTTGTTTATTGCTTTGAAGCCCCGACGTTTTTCGAGAGTGGTTTTGATGTTGGCTGTTGTATACCTGCTTTTGTCTTCTCTCAGTTTCTTTTTGATGGTTTTGTTTAGTTCAACCTCCTCTATTTTTTCCCTTGTTGTTGGTTGTTTGAGGTTTGAAGTGGGTTTATATGGCGTTAGCATTGTTGAAACAATACCTTCAACTTTGGAGAAAGCCTTAGACTGGCAATTGCACGTGTTTTTGTTTTATTTTTTTCAATAAAAAAAGCTGTATCTCACCTCAAACACAAAGGAGTATCCAGGTTGGCCATACTGAGCGCATACAAATTTCTCCAGCCAAACAATTCGTTCATAATTTAATAATAATGACTCACCTAGCTGGCTGTGACTTGTTTGGTATTCAGGGTTCTTTCACATGATTTTATCCTTTCTCTGTCTTGCAAATGTTGCTATGAAATCAGACCCTATAAAGACAGGATTGCCAGACAAGCCCTCTACTAAATTATGTCCAAGCTTCTACTTTTGTATTTTTTCATATTCACTCCTGTCTACACAATATCTCCAATGTTTCTCAATGAATTTCAATTAAATTTTCTGAAAAGGTAAAGATGAAGTGATCAAATTTTGGGACAGATCCACAGATTAGATTTTGATTTTTTTTTGCTTTAATTTTTTGTAAATTTCTATATTCGCTCAAATCTGTTCATAAATTTTTGCGGAATTTCCATGGAATTCTTGTGGAAGAAAAAAATTTTTCTGTACCTGGTCATTTTTTCACGAATATTTTTGTTTTTGAGTCTAATGAACAAGAACACCTATTTTATATACTGGAATGAAAATTCCAGAAAAATCTAATAAGGTTCATAATGAAAATGAATGAAGAAGTTTCTAGATTTTATTTGGAATATCATAAAAAAAATTCTATCCATCTAGCTCAAACACATGGGAAGTTACGCTTAATGGAATGTGGCAAGTACATGGTAGCCTGGCAGCCATCTTGATGACATCATTATACCCACACCCACTACTAGAATTATAAAAGACTCACTTTTCTAAGACTCATGTTATGTAGAAGTAAAAATTATACACAGCCCTTTTTGGCCTAAATAAATGTACCCCCACACTAGGACTAAGGGTAATAATGAAATCTCCATAATACAAAATATTCATTTGTTTAATTCCCATTTTGACCTGCGTGCTAATAAACATAACTAAGAAACCAAGGAGCAAATCAACCTGGGAGAAGTTTTTTCCAATTTCTGGGGTCAAATTATGAGGTTTTCTTTCAATTTTTAGGGATCAAAACCAAGAGGGGATTTTCCTTCACTTTTAGGGGTCAAAATAAAGTAGAAATTGTTCTTTTAAATTCTTTTTGAAGTTCGTTTCATTTCCTTGAAGGGGAATTTTTTTCTCTTAGGTCAAATAGAAGGGGGATTTTTTTTCTTCACTTTCAAGAAGCAAAATTGAAGGAAATATTTTTTTTCCAATTCTAGGGGATTTGTCCTCTAATGAGAGGACTTTCTTTTTTTTCACTTATAAGTGTAAAAATCAAAGGGGACCATCATTTTTTTCCTTTTAAGGGTCATAATTGAGGAAATTATCTTTCTATTTTTAGGGATCAAAATCTTTTAATATTACCTCCATTTTATTAACATTGTCCCCCTTTTTTATCATTATATCTCTCCTTTCAAACCACTTTTTCAAAACTGCCCCGCCTTTTTTTTACATTAAGCAATACCTCTTTTTGGAGATAAGTCCTACTTTTTTTTCAACATTTCCAGCTGTAACCTCCATTAACCCCTTTTTAATATTAATTCCATTTTTAACATTAACCCCGCTTTTACAAATTAACCCAAACCCCTCCTTTTACATAAGCCACCCTTCTTTTGACTCAAGTGAAAAGTAAGCTGTATTTAATCAATTCTAAAAACAAAATAAATTAAATGCTATCCAATTTCCATCTTTCTATTTTATAAATTCAATCTAATGTTAGAAAATCCAAGAGTTAAAATACTAAATCAACTGCTTGTCCTATTAACTGCAAATGATGGGAATTTCTATCATCACAAGGCTATGGCAAACTAAATATTTCTATTTTATTGTGATTGATGTCACATCAGTTCAATCTATG
The DNA here is from genome assembly GCA_963457665.1 of Thysanoteuthis rhombus. NCBI lineage: Eukaryota > Metazoa > Mollusca > Cephalopoda > Oegopsida > Thysanoteuthidae > Thysanoteuthis > Thysanoteuthis major. The sequence goes on from OY735209.1 coordinate 52,758,039, forward strand.
AGTAGGGGATTTTATTTTGCAATGGATAATATTACACTAACAGGACTCATGGGTATAACTTAATGGCTATAGTATTAAAGAGTGTTGTGCAGTGCTTCGTATTTTGATGCACAATCAAGTAAATTAAATTTCTGTTAAAAGCAATGTTTTGGCAAAATGTAGGGAAGGTGGTTCTGATTGTACAAATTTGAGAAAAGAAAACAGAATTTGGATTAGGCACTATTATCAACCAATGATAGTGTCCTATCCAAATTTGTTTTTCTTCCATTAATTCTCATATTTCTTTCTATTCGTTTGCAAAATAGAATGAGCCAGAGTGTGACTTCACAATTTACAATTGAGACCACCTTTCCTACATTGTACTAAAAAAGCTTTATATATATTTACATGTTGCTTTATATAGAAACTAAAATATTTTTTTGTGTTTTTGGGCATCCGTGATACAAAGCACCATATGCCATTGGTATTAAAAGAGTCTCCACAGCATGTGTTTCATTAGTTTTCAACCTAAATAGATTATACTCATTATTGTATCATAATTATCCTTAATTTCAACTGACACTTGCCTTTAGCGATGAATTGAACAAGATAGCATCCTGTGAAATGCTGTCTTGTCTTATTACTCTCTTTGAGACACACATGATATCAAATACCAGAACTCATCTTACAATAATTCACCAAATGTCTGTCCATTATTGCATAGCTCAAAGATGGCTTGAGCTATAGTCACCAAATTTTCTATGGTTCTTAATGGGACCTTGGAGCAAGTTTATAGCCTTAAGTTTTTTTTAAAAACATTCCAAATTTTTAGCAAGAGATTCTATTTACAATGTAAATATAATGCTAAACTTGACCCTTATTTTTGGTCAATCAGCAGAAAGTTATTATGGCATTTTTTTTCCTTTCACTATAGCTTTCTTTACCTAATTTTCTCCTCCCGCAATATAGCTTTCGTTACCTAAATTCCGTTTTCAGGTCTTCATTGTGTTTCATTGTCAGTTTGATTTATGCCGACTGACAATCATGTTCCCTTGGACATTAACTCTGGTTAATCCAGCAACCCCTTTAAAGAAAAAAAAAAAAAGATTGATTTCTAGGGTTAAAATGAACCGCTACCAAAATTCACTATTTTGGTGACAGCCACTGGTTACTATCTGTTTTGCTGTAAATGGGGAGGTTTTCAAAGTATGGACATGATTCAACCAATTGTCATTGAAGAGTTCTTTTATATCTCTCATGCCGTTGTTTAAAAAAAAAACATATATATCTTTGCAGTAAGTAAGAAAATATTCAAGTAATGAATAATTTTTATAGGATTCATTGATAAATAAATAAATGATTAAAAAATAAAACTAATTGGGTCAACAATAAGCTTAGTTTAAGCATAGCTGGTAGACTAGTGATCCATTAAGTAAACAGGGAAACAATGGTCGGCAGTGAAAGAGGAAAAGCTCAAACAAAATTAAACACAAATATCAACTATTAAAATAGAATGCCAATGTATGTGCCTCTATACATCCCTAAAAATATATTTAGAAGTATAGAAGTACTTACTACTGACAAAGCCTTATGGCCACCAACTCATGTGCACAATACAAAAGTGAATCTTTTTATAAGGCAAGAGAGAAGTGTTTTGAAGACAAGTATATTTAACTCTTAAATTCATGTAAGAAAATTTAAATGTTGATATCAAGGGGAATAACACAAGGTCAAAATTAACACCATTAAGTAATTTTTTTTCTTCTTTATCTAATCAATGATTTAAAATTTTTTCAATGTGAGTTTCATTATCAACTGGGAGCGGTATCAAGAGGTTTATGACATTGAGTTATGTCATAAGCACACCACTAAACAACAGCATTCTTATTCCTTCATTCAAGATGTACCATTATAACAGTTGCTTCTACAGACATTTTACACTACATTAACAGAATGAGCAAGAATTTCCATATTTAGTCAAAAGGAAGTAAACATAAACTACCCCTCAGTAACTTGAATTTGTGCAAAAAAGAGGAAGGGGGTTACACAATATTCTTGCCAAGCACTAGAAATAATTTTTCAAAAGTAAAAAGAAGCTGAAATAATTGATTACTGCAGACACCTTATATCATAAAACAATGAATTCTTTTTGTGGGAATGGGAGCAATATATATGACTGAGCCATAAATATTGCATGAATACAAAAGAAGTCTTGCTTCTGTCCCGGAAGACAATGGAACAACACTGAAGTGTCCCCATCTAAGTCACAAGCCTCGTTGAAGCGTACGGAGATACTGGAATGCCTATTTCACAGAATAACTCTTATGCTCTCTGATGTAATCCAAAAGAAAGGCATCCAACCACTCTAAGGATGCCTTGCTCCCTAGTTTGGAATCAGAGTTGTCCTCTTAGAATGGTTGACTTTCCAAGATTAGAAAACCTAGGTTGCTATATTTTACCCACAGCAGGGGGAGAAGAGATGGATTAATATTTCTCCCAGTAGCATTCATGCAAAATAACAAACAGCCTTGACCAGAGTTTGAACCTTGCTAACCGATTCCATTTATCATTACGCTACTCACAGTATGACTACAAACCATACAAGATCAATTTTTTTTTTATAAAAAGGGGAAAAAAAAAAATCATTTTTTTCACCAGTTCTTATAAAACTACTAATTATTGCCTGTATTCTTATAGCTATTTTCTCTTGAAATTTACCATGTGTTATTTTTTTACATCTCCATCACTTTTTCAAAACCCAAAACAACTTATTAAGTACTAATTTTCCAGTAATTTGGAGCTTCCACTCTCTGGCCTATATAAGCTCATTCTCAATATATCTTTACTCAGATAAAAACACAAATCAGAGTAACAACACAATCTATTGAAACAAAATTCAAAACAATAATAACATGTTGACTTGAAGTTCCATTAAAACTTTTTAGATTGATTAACAATATATTATATAATATATTACACTATTATACATAGATTCTTTTTGGGACAGTTTCCTTATATTTGTTGTCTTTAATATGCTTCAGCCACTGGATTTTCCAGTCCCATTAAGGTACCTGCAGCATTTTGTGAACTTCCAGTAATATCAGGCAAAACCCTTTATTTGATTCACAGGGATATGCTCTCCTAATTCCTTTATATTTCTAGAGAATCCCAAAAGATTATTACATGCGATAGACACTGGAGGAAGGCCAAGAGGTACAGGGACGAAAACATACTGCTGAAAACAACTAAGATGGAGAAACTGTTCTAAAAGAATCAATGTGTAATAGTAATAGCACATTTCAGAAACTTGGACAAAAAATTTGCTACAAAAGGTTTCAATTTCTTGTAGTACTAGGTGTGCTCAATAAATATCTTACCAATGGAAAGGGTAATTTTCAGGATGGCATCCAAGATGGCCTCCAAAATCTTAGAATGCCCATTACTCCATTATTCATCCAAGACAATTTTGGGGGATCAAGGAATTCAATTAGCATATTCAAATTATAGAGAAGTAATTATAATAACAAATCACGATATTTATTTTAGAAGAATGCATTTGACCTGCACCAGATATTTTTCATTTTAATTCAACTTTGTACCCTTTAGAATCTATGATTTAACAAAAAAATTGAACTAATACCTTTAGCTAATCGAAAGTTATAATTCTTTTGAATTGTGCTGTTTTTTCATATTTTGAATATAATTTTTAGCAAATTACCAAATTACAGTGGGAAGCTTAATGACTGATTAAGCATGGCAAAATAGTGCACCAAGCTGACATGTACTTTTATTATAGCCTGGATATGATGTAATCTTACATTTCAAGTAAAGATCACAGGTGTAAAAAAAAAAAATTCCTAAACAGAAACATCCTAAAGAATATTTTCTTAAAATAAGTTCAGGAGAATTTAAAATGCAAGAGAAATTAATTGGCTTCTATTGTAGAATATTTTCATAAAATTATAAAAAGTTTCTGATTTTTCATGCATTTTGACATTAACATAAAACTTAAATGTTACTTTTTGAACCTGGTATAGCCTTGATAAGGGTATGAAAACTACATAACTCTTCCAATTTCACTGATATCAAGATTCAAAGGCTTTCTTTTCAGAGCTCTTTTAATAGAATACGAAGTTGATAGATTTTTCTCAAATATCTGATTTTTATATCTGGCTTCTCATCAAACTTTCAAACTATAGAGACCAAAAAGATGTTTTGTTTTATTACATACTCACCTAAAGGCCATCTTTGCCAGCCATTAAGCTTGATGTCAAGTCATTTCCTTTGTATAATCACACTACAACAAACCATAAAATATCGAACCAATATAATAAATGTGTTTTTGATTTGTACAATATAAAGTAAATAGAAACCCTAACCAAAAATTCTAAGAAGTAAAAACAAGTAATCAAAATACTTCAGAGCCATAGTATGGCAAGATGGATGGAAAGAAAGGATTCAGTTCTGCAGTATTGTTAAATCATATATAGAATCTTCCATCCCCTCAAAAATAAGTGTTTTTGAATATTGCTTTTACAATGAAGTCAAGGGAACTGATTACAATACTTCAAAACCATAATTACGTATGAAGGATGGAAAGAGAGGGTCCCATTGAGCAGTAAATAAACACTGTAGAGGGAACCCTCACCCAAAAAAGAGATTTTTCAAAAATTTGTGTTTTAGAAAAAAAGAGGATAGTTGAAAAAAGAATAAACAAAAATACAGAGATGAACAATAGTTTAATTCACTACCCTGCAATCAAACTAATAATACAAATATAAGGCCTGGTAGAAAAATGTTGTCAGAGCAAACAATTCCAAAAGAATGAGTAATCAGAATTTTAAAATTTCTGATGATGTCATAAAAATACAAAATTCAAGTAATAATTCATATGACAAACTCAGGGTCCAGTTCCCATTGTATTTGTATGGTAAATTGAGCCCTCCTACTAAAACAATGTAATGGGTGAAAATTATCAGTAATTATTTCATTCTCCAAGTCAGAGCATCCTGAAGATGCAGGACTAAAAAGATCCTGTATACCACGTCATTTTTGCTGGGTTACAGTCACATACATACATAAATACATACATAAATCCATGTATACAGAAAAATTATCATTATTATAATGATGTATTCCATATCATCTGCAACTATACCATGGTTCTTGGGAGGCAGTTGTGCGATTGCAATCGACCATCTTCAGCAGTCTTTCTGGGGCAACAATTTTCTTGGTCATAACTAGCACCAACTGATTGTCCTCTAGTTTCCATACCCAATCCACTGGATTCAGGTCATTCTTTTTTTTGATCCAGGCCATGATCAGGCAATGATATTTAGTCAGGGACTCAGTAGGAAAGATATTCTGAGTTGACAAATGACTTGGCAAAAACAATTTGCTTGCTAAAAAGGTTGTAGCACAAAGTGGCTGGTCGATTGGTACTCTCGCCACCAAAGCTAATTGCCATCACTTTGCTTAATTTGGGCACAGGAACATATTTGCACAGGTCTGGATGGTCGAGTAACTATTTGCAAGTTTCAGGAATAGTGATCTCTTGCCAACATTTCAAATATGCAAAGTTGTAATACACTCTACAAAAGCATGAATAATCAGCAAATGAGGACACAAATCCACATGCAGGTCTTGCTTTATCTCACTAACGTCAAGTGTCTTCGGAATTGTGGGCTTATCTGAACAAAAAAAGAGGTCCCCATGTTCAATTTAGCATATTAGAGAAGAAGAATGATAGGAGGGACACAAAATTACTTAAAGTCGTGGGCAGATGTTGTGATGCAATTGTAGCTTGAACTACGTCCACATCTGTATCCTATGATAACACTGCAACCCTATTGCAGTTCCTCCATCTTAAGATCATTGGATTTATTTGTTACCCGGTCTGGGAAAGTAATCATCCTTTCTTCCCACAAACTCAGTTTTTGCATTGAAGCTGATGATCGCATGGATATTTTACACACATTGCTGACGTGTACTGTCTTTGATGGAAGGACCTTCACCTCAACCATCGAAAACTAAAGTTGCTTTACTATAATGGTGTAAGGTGAAGTTGGCATACATGCGTGCAATGGCATCATAACTGTTACCAATTTTCCATGGAAAGTGATGAACCATAATGTTCAGTTGGTGGAATAGAACGCATGATTGGATTTTTACCTGAAAATATAATGGTTGCATGTACTAGTTAGGGCTTGTGGGCTTTATGGAAGATTTCTTTGGCTTCAAACAGGGCTGTAATGAATGGTCTGAACTACTACTTTACAACTTTTTCAACACAAGCAGAAATCATTGGAACAGCAGAGCAGGATCAATAGTTTGGCCTTGGGCAACTTTTATGGTGAACTCAGCTGCAAAGGTTTTAACCCCTTCTTTCCATTTGATTAAGATCCCCAAACCAGGATTTCAAACCATTTTTTTTTCAACAATTTTACAACAAAAGCTCTCAAATTGATGCAGATTCACATCCTATCTGGTAACTACATCAGTAATGTTTCTCAGATATTTGATGAGAGTGGACATTTCTTCACACGGGATCTGGCAGAGGTTCCCGATGTTTCCCTCTACATTTAAATACATCAGCTGCATCCCTGGTCATCCTTGAATTGCTCACCATAGCAGGACACTTTTCTCAAGTGTGAAGCCAATAACCCACTATAGAACATAGACAGAAGTATACCTGGCATAATTGACCTTCCTGGCTAGGAAAAAGCACCATTTCTAAAACTACATCAAGAAGTCTGATTCATGGTCAATTCTCAGTCTATGCATATCTAATACAGCTTCAATGCAACAATCCCAAAAAGCAAATGTGGCAGACCAATTCTTACCATCACTGCCACCGATATATGCTCATTTTTATCATGCAAATTTAGCATGAATTTATATTAACCCCAATTGAACACTTGAACACCCACCCCTCCAAAGAAAAAAAAAAAAAGAAAAACACAAACAAACAAACCAATTTTACTAATCATTGAGGAGAGTTTGAGTGTGTAGAATTTAAAGTTTCTGTTCTGAACAGTTAGACTAACACTTGGGTAAAGTTCAGATACATAGATAAATACACATAAATAATTATCAGAACCCATGAACAACTTGAACCCAGCAAAAGTGTTTAAACCAGTTTGTTGTAGATAGTGGTAATTATTAAGAAAATACAATTACATGCACAACAGATGGTATATGTGAAAAGCTGTTTTTTCTCAACCTAAAGGTGATCAACATCTTTGAGCAGCATGTTATTTCATTTAAAATAAATAGAATTCAAAAGAAATCCAAGTAGTTTGCTTTAATGGTAGGGAGAGAGAAGCGGAGAAAAGGAAACTTGTTATTTTAAAAAGAAGGTGAGAAGAGAAGGGAAGGAAAGAGAGGTAGTTTACTGCGGGGGTAAGAAAATTTTGTCATGTGAATCTTATCCACATTTGAATAACAATTAGATAAAAATCATAGACTGGCAAAGATTGGAAGGGATAAGGGAGACCATAAGAAACAAGCATAAGCTGAGAGAAATACAAAGGCATGACTCATTTAGCGATAGTTTAGGTGTCAACAACCAAGGAATTTCCTCATGGTACAGCCAGTTTATATAAATGTAAAAACCTATCAATAACTTGAGCCCAGCATTCAATTAACTTCAAAAGTATTCAAACTGGTCTGTTGTGGGTCGTAGTGATTAATAACAGCAACAACAGTGACAGTTACATGCATAACAGATAATATATACGTAAAAAAATATTTTTTTCAACACGATTCAGTGACCTATGTCTTTTAATAGTATATTGTATTGGGGTGATCAATTAAAAGAATTGAGAAAGGGGTGATGAATGGATAAGTTACTTCTCTTGCCCTATGTTGGGCACTAAAATGTCCAAATTTCCAAAAAATAAAAGGTGGACATAAAGTAAGGAACCAATTTAGAATTAACTTGATATTGAACACCCTACTAAAACCTCATCTAGCAGGGGAATAACCCCCCCCCCAACACATATTTTCCTTACTTATTAAAAGGAAGTGAGTGTGTGTGTGTGTGTGTGCACAAAATTGCAAGTTTATACTATGAGAGGTTAGGGATGGGCAAAGTCTGGATACATAGATACATATTAATGTCAGAACACATATATAACCTAAACCCAATAACAGTATAAATCAGTGTTGTGGGTAGCAGTGATCAATGATGTAAAGTATTTACTGAAACCTATAATATCCAACACTTTACACAAGTTCTGCACCTCTCACTCACTATTTTGGTAATCTTGAAACCTATAAGAAGGGGCATCATCCACTCAAGAAAGCAGTGTTTCGAAAGATCCAGACATATCATCTTAGAGACCAAAGAAATAAGTGAGAGCAATTATATTTTGATATGTGTCAATCATGCCAACATTAATCGATTTGATTGAGTGAAACTTCTGGGATTGGCTCAGTGATTAGAGTAAAGGATTAGAGTACAGTGATTAGAGTAAAGGCCTGAAAGTTTGGAAGTTTTATTCCATCTACATACTACCATGAACACATTAAACCCATTAACTGTGGGGAAGAGTTATAGTTATCCATTGCAAGATAAAAGCTCTTGTCCAATGCAAGTGATCCATTACAAGATGATAGAATTGAGTTGCCATCAATCAAAATAAAAGAGAAATCTTATTGACTTTATCACCGTAAAACAGCAACAATGAAAATTCCCATCATTTGCATTTAATGGATTAATCCCTCTGAATTTAAACCAACACTATCTTCACTCAACGAATCGTCTTAAAACCCTGAATAACAAGACATAGCTATCAACATTTAGTCAAGCTGAATAGTAGTATATCTGTCATTCATGAGTCATGACCTCCCATATCAGTATGCATCAATTAGTTGTGTCACATGGCCCACATGTCAACATACCAGTCAGTCTTTCCTTACACCGACGCCATGTCATAATCAGTGTTGTTCCCTGATGATAAATATGCCAAAATTGAGTGGAATTCCAGATAGTTTTCTATAAGAAATATTTGACTCATTTAAGATTATTATCAGTTCAAAATCATGTTTATATAACAGTCAATATCTATTCAAGTGGTTGTTAACTGGACAACTATTTTTTTCATTTTTTTTTTCTCCAATCACAAAACAATAACTGAAAAGATTACTTTTCATTCTTATTCCTTCCCTAATACTTGCATAAGTGCTGCCATAAGGCTCAAGGTCAAGTCACTTGTGAAATTTGAATTATGATTATTTGCAAATTGATAAATAAGATAAACAACTCCATAATTAACATTTAATATACCTAGATTTTATCTCTCAGGAAAAATTGCATCATACCATAGATCATCAGAGCGAGCATAAAAGCACATTATTGTAAAGTTGCAAATTGGACTGAAAATTGCTCAATTCTCCAATTTATAGCATTTTAGTGATATTGCATCAACAAAAATCTAGTGTCATTTTTGCTGTTATCACAAGCGTTCAAACAAGCAAGCAAATAGAAATCAGATCATAATAATGTAGATCCTACTGGTAGTTTCCATGCCTAACCTACAATACATACCTTCCAGTAATCTAATTCTATCAGGTAGAAAGAAAATTATCTCCTGCAAATAACAATGCTAAACAAACACTTAAAACTGGCTTTTCTTGGAAAAGTCAACTGCCAGAAGTTCAAAGTATCAAGTACATTGACCTAATAATTTTAGGAGGTAGTGAAGAATAATGGCAATCTATTCCAAGATAAAAGCCTTTGTCCATTACAGGTTATCCTTAGCAGGATAAAAGCCCCAACTCAGAATCAAGTTGCCATCAAACACAATAAAAATTGAAATTTTACTTAGTTAACAACAGAACTGCAATGACAAAATATCCTGTCATTTGTAATTAATGTGTTGGATTAATTCCTTCAAATTCTAGTAAGCTGTCTTTTTCTAATAGTCAGTCTAGTACTTGGAAAATATGCAATATCCATAGAATATCATGATGCATTCATATCCGAGTTTGGCTCAAGCAGTAGAAAAAGGGATCAAGTTCTGTCTCATTTGCTGGTAAAGCCCATTATTACTTACACAGAGTTGTCAGTTAAATGCAAAAAGTCAATATTACACTGGTAAAATCTAGGGTGTCTCTTGTTAATCTTAAAAGTATAGTTTTGACAGTAAGGAGTTATCATCCTTGCATTAGATTGTTGTTGTTGTGTCACTAGACATGGGTAGCAGAGGGTAGTTGAATTATAAAATGTGAACCAGGAACTTTACTAAGAAATAAGATGAAGGAAGTAAGTTACCATTTAAAAAAAGATTTTCAGCTGAAAATAGAAAACTCATGACAGAAAAAAAGGTACATCATACAAATATATTTGGGAAATTGAGAAAGTTTCTATGGACTATGGACTACATAAATGATGTTTCTTTCAAAAACTTGGTCTAGTTTCTATTTCAAGTTTTCTTCCCATAAAAAAAAAATTTTCTGACATTTTCGATTGCTGAAACAGTGAAAAGAAATTAACTAAAGAAAAAAAAAAAAAAATTCCTGAAGGAATGAAATGAAGTTCTGGGAAATGGCTACCAATATGGAAAAATCGAAGAGGGCTTCAACAGTGCAATCCTGGAAATAGATCCCAAAACAATGAAGATGGGATGACAGCTCTGCATGCAAAACTGGACATACTATTTAAAGTTGATACTAATTTGGTTGTCTTGATAGCTTATGAATCGTTCAAAAGATCAGACATCTCAACTTCAGAAGGAACAGAGGTTGAGGATGATTTGCGCACGCAATCAAAATCTTGCAGACATATGGGAAGCACTAACCCTTTAGGACCTGATAGTAAACCCTCTACCTTTGCTGTATGTGAATCTTTACTTCATTGGGCAAGAGACTGCCAACAAAGTATTGTTGTTGTTAACTTAAACCTTCCCAAGTTACTTAGTAAAGAGGCCACATAGAATGCCAATAGTATTTCAGATCTTGCGAACAGCTCAGCTGGAATGTTTGGAAAGAAGCCATTATTATGCATTGATTCTGGAAAATCAATGAGTAAACCTCTGCCATAGACTAGAAATGATACAGATATATTGTCAATAGTGTAAATAAAAAGAGCAGTGGAGAATAATAGACAATTTAGTCACTCTAGTGGGGATAAAATGCTAGGCTTGGTTAAGGGTGCAGGAGTAAATGATGAAGAATTCTTAAATATCATTAAAGAAATTCCCTCTATTTGTGAAATATGTTCAAGATACAGGAAAGTGGATTGGTTTTCCCCTGGCCTTAAATAAAGCAGTTGCGATGGATATCAAAGAAATTGAGAACTGCAAAATTTTACACATGATTGATCATGCTCAAGTATAGAGTGGTTGCCAAGCTTAATTAAAAAGAAAGCTCTTATATCAAAAGAGTGATTTTCAGATACTGTTTGGCTTATTTTGGACCCCTGCAAGAGCTTCCTCACTGATAATGGAAGGGAATTTGATAATGAACTATTAAGAGATATGGCTCAGAATATGAATATCATGGATCAAACTACAGTAGCACTAAGCCCATGGTGAAATGGATTAAATAAAAGACAATGGTATTCTCACTGAGATGGTTGTGAAAATTATAGATGTTGGTTGCAGTCTGGATGTTACAATTGCATGGTCTGTGAATGCCAAAAACTCAACACATTGTGTCTGTGGTTTCAGTTCTTATCAGTTGGTATTTGGCTATAATCCAAGTATAACAACAATTCTGGTTATCAGTCTCTAGCACTGGAAGTTATTTCTCCAAGTGAAATAGTTGCAAACAATTTAAATGTAAAGCATGCAGCAAGAAGGACCTTTTAACAGTCTGAAACATCTGAGAAAATAATCTGAGCTCTCGTTTTCAAGAGGAATGACTCTGATAGATGGATGGATCCTGGATAGGATGGGAAAACAAACCAGTTTTGGTAAAACAGAGGAACCTATGTGAGAGTACATCTATGTAGTGTGAAGATGTATGCTGATAGTAGCCAAGCGGGATCTTTAAGTGGAAAACTTCCATTGTCAACAAAACCTAGTGGTGAAATTTCCATAAAAATACAGTGACAAATCATCAAAATCTTGCAGAGGTGATGATGATTGTGATGAAGAAATGTTGCAACCAATTCCTGAAGTACAGCAAGAAACAAATACACCAGCGGGGTTCAGAGGTCATCCTAAGAAGAATGATCCTGCATTTAGACCAAGGAAGGATCTATCTCTTCTCAAACCAGGAGATAAAATAATATGCAAGTTAGCTAATGATGAGGATTCTCGATGGAAAAAGGTGAAAGTTATCAGCGAAGCTGGTAAGTCAACTGGGAGGAATAAATATATTATAAATGTAGCACTGTAGGATTGTGAACCTGTCTGGATCAACTACGAACATAGAAATTCAGAATGGAGGAGAAGGCAAGATAGTAATTCTGACAAAGAATCAACACTATTGTCCGTTAGCAACCAGAAAATAGAAAATGCCAACAAAGTTGAAATACACAGCTGGATTAATAATGACATTTTTCCATGGGTTCATGATTTAGGGCAAGATAGAATTATTACAAAGTGGATATCTACTGAAAAAGATACGCCACAAAGCCCTGTTGCCAAAGCAAGACTAGTAGCTAGAGACTTTCAGGACAAAGAAGACGAATCTATTCAGATTCTATTTGGATTCCCCTACCTGTTCAAGGGAGAGTCTTCGCATTGTTCTGGCAATTATATACTATAGTCTTGTGGCAGGACTTGCAATTCCATGGACATCAAGACGGCCTTCTTGCGGAGTGAGATTTTCTGCATGACTGTTCATCTTACTCACTCACCCACCTGGAGCTAATGTACCCAGCAATTATCTTTGGAAGCTCAGTAAGTGAGTTTATGATTTGAATGATGCTCCAAGGTCGTGGTACTTGACTGTTAAAAGTACCTTATTGAAATTGGGAGCTACTGTATCTAAATATGATCAAGCAGTGTTTACTTGATATTGCAGCAGGCAGTTACTCAGTATTATCTCTGTCCATCTTGACAATTTTTGCTGGGACGGAACAAAGGTTTTTCAAATTAAATTCATTGATCAAATGAAGATATTTGTGAAAGAATCTGAAGCAACCTTCAACTGCAAATATCTGAGAATAATCTATCATTCTGAGATATTTTCAATCAAAATTAGTCAAGATGACTTTACAATGTCTAGAATTTATAGCTTTCAAGAATAGAAAAAATGAATAGGAGCTCTCAAAATTGGATTTTAATGATGTCAAGAAGTTTATTGGTCAATTAAACTAATTGGCCACACAGACCAGATTTGTGCTTAGATGTAAGTGATCCAAGTCCATTTTTCAAAGTAAGCAAAACTATAAGTATCAGACAAGTAAACAAATACATAAAAAAAAAGGAGAAATCTCAATTAACTATATAGGATCTGGGAAAGTTAAGACTGGGTGCTTACAGTCAAGCCTCATTTGCTAATCTGAGTGATGGTGGTTCCAAGGGAGGATAGATAATCTTTCTGGTTAGTGATAATGGCAACTATCTATTTCTTGGCAATCAAGATGTATCCAAAGAATTGTCAAGAGCATGCAAGATGCCAAGAAACTAAAAATGGTTGACATGACTTAATTATAGGAAAATACTGAAACTATTGAGTTTTGAAAATGCTGCGAACAACATCCCTATAACATGCAAAACGGATAATATAGGTGCTTATGGATCAATCCATTCAAGCAACCAAACCCTTGACTAAAGACTGAGAATTGAGACAGCTGTGATATGTGAAATGTTAAATAGAGCACATTGACTATGCTCCTACAAATCACTAAACTATTGACTCACTTACCAAGAGAGGAGTCCTCTCATCCACGATTCTTGGACACATTATGGAGCCCAAAGAAATCATAGTATAAAAATAAAAGAAATTTCTGCAGAAAGGTATGGTTATTTTTCAAGTATTTACTGAAAAGACTCCGTTCATCTTTAAAGAATTAAGGGAAGAGTTGTTAATATCAAAAGTATAATTTTGAGTCAGAAGTTATCATCCTTGCACCAGATTTTCATTGTGGTTGTGCCAAAAACCACTAATTTTTGTTAGCATCGCCTGTATATTTAGTTGTAAGTACCATCTCCTTGTGAGTGAACAGGTATTGGAACTAGAAACCTATATTGTATATACTTACAAGCGTATATCTGTGCACTCTGCTTAGGATAAAAGTGTTGATCCCTAGTACTTCTGCCAAGAATCAGTGTAGGATCTGTGCATTCACTGAAAAGTGTTAAACACAAAACATATACATGGATACAGATTGCATTTTATATAAATGAATTACTGATGAAGTAGCCAGAGAGACATCAGAGACAACATCCTCCCTTACAATTTTTCTGATACATAACCTATGTTCCAAAAAATGCAACTGAATAAGAAGCCATTTCTCTTTTAGATGAAATTAAGAAAGCAGACCTACAACAGTGTTGGCACTAAGTATGTGAACTACAGCAGAAGAGCCACTTGAGTAAAAGGAAAAAGAATACAAAAGCAGTACAATTTTAAGTTAGCAAAAAATTTTGCTTTTTCTCTCCCGAAATATCCAGTTAGACATCAGAGAAGAAGCGGAGAATATTAAAATATAAAATAAAGCCTAAAAATTTTTCCTTCAGTTAGAGATTAAAAAAAGTGGCGGTTTGCCAAAAATAAAACAAAAAGCAGAATAGATTGGTAAAAATTTTGTTTTGGCTTTCGTAAATCTCATGATGAAATTCCTTTTATTCTGGAAAGAATAAAAACAGAAAAAACAGATAAAACACTTGGAACACTACACCATCGTCAGGGGAAGTAATTATGCGTAGACCAATTCTTCCTTACCCCAATGACCATCCTCTCACAAAATTATATTTGAATACAATGAGCACTTTCAGAAAGTGGACAGACTGAAAGATGGAAAATATGAAACATGCGACCTAATACGGATACCTCTCCAACTATAATGGCAGATTTAGAATGGATTATTTCTGACTCTAAGACATATCTTGTTTTCAAAATTCTATTATTAGGTCTGTCAAGTTCTTTTCAATTTTAAATGCATATATATATATATATATATATATAAAATATATATATGAAAAAATATATATATATATATGAAAAAATATATATATATATATATATATATAAAAAATATATATATATATATATAAAAAATATATATATATATATAAAAAATATATATATATATATATATATAAAAAATATATATATATATATATAAAAATATATATATATATATATATATATATAAAATATATATATATATATATATATAAAAAATATATATATATATATATATATATATAAAAAATATATATATATATATATATATATATAAAAAATATATATATATATATATATATATATAAAAAATATATATATATATATATATATATATAAAAAATATATATATATATATATATATATATATAAAAAATATATATATATATATATATATATATAAAAAATATATATATATATATATATATATATAAAATATATATATATATATATATATATATATAAAAAATATATATATATATATATATATATATATATATAAAAAATATATATATATATATATATATTATATAAAAAATATATATATATATATATATATATAAAAAATATATATATATATATATATATAAAAAATATATATATATATATATATATATAAAAAATATATATATATATATATATATAAAAAATATATATATATATATATATATATAAAAAATATATATATATATATATATATATATAAAAAATATATATATATATATATATATATAAAAAATATATATATATATATATATATATAAAAAAAATATATATATATATATATATATATAAAAAATATATATATATATATATATATATATAAAAATATATATATATATATATATATATATAAAAAATATATATATATATATATATATATATATAAAAAATATATATATATATATATATATATATATAAAAAATATATATATATATATATATATATATATATATAAAAATATATATATATATATATATATATATATATATAAAAAATATATATATATATATATATATAAAAAATATATATATATATATATATATATAAAAAATATATATATATATATATATATATATAAAAAATATATATATATATATATATATATAAAAAATATATATATATATATATAAAAAATATATATATATATATATATATAAAAAATATATATATATATATATATATAAAAAATATATATATATATATATATATATATATATATATAAAATATATATATATATATATAAAATATATATATATATATATAAAATATATATATATATATATATATATATATATATATATATATATATATATATATATATATATATATATATATATATATATATATATATATATATATAAAAATTATATATATGCAATGAAGTGTTTTTTTTGGCCTGTCCTATGACATAGTCACTATATTTTGGAAGTTTATCCTTTGCTCCAATTTGAATCAGCCCAATGTGAAGATAAGAGAAATTCATCAACCAGAGTGTTTTTGTGTTGTTTTTTTTTGTTTTATTTTTTTTTAACATGGAAGACATTTGGCTAATATCAGAAGAAGATAAATTGTCTCAAAATTGAATTCTTTTATCCACATCTGGTTTGGGCTATTACATACATATTCAAATTATCTTTGAGACAGGCCCCTTGAAATGTACTTCAGAATACTGTCCAATTAATTGTCTATTTTGACTTGTGAAAAAAAAAAAAAAAAAAAAAAAAAAAATTGAGATTTCCTAGATTTTTACTCCTAAAAAGTAGAAAAAAAAATTCTCCCTCAACTTTGGCCCCTCAAGGTGAAAAAAAAGAAATCTCCCTGTCAATTTTGACACTTAAAAGTAAACAAAAAATACCTCTTAGTTTCTGATCTCTAAAGGTAATGAAAAAGATTAGCTCAATTTTCGATTTTTACCACTAAAATTGGTAAAAAAAATATCCCTATGACTCGATTTTGATCTCTATAAGTGAAAAAAGTATTAATTTTGACCACTAAAATCAAAGAAAAAAAAATCTCCCCTTGATTTTGATCCCTAAAATCAAAATAAAAATGTTCTAAATTTTTAACCCTAAAACTTGGAGAAAAAATAAAATCTGCCTCTAAAAGTGTTTAAAAAAAAAAAAAATATATCAAAGTTCCCTCCATATAATCTATATCAGTCCCAATTCCAAAATTACATGTTTTGGAAAAATGATTAATCAATGAAGAAAATTGTACTTGCATAAAAAATTGTTCAGCAATACCTTAACCATCTCCATCAAATTACACACTAATCAGAATAGTATCATTCAAAATGTCTTAGCTTCTTAAATAAAGGATGCAACCATACATTACATTTTTATTTTGAGAATTGATTTGAAAGAAAGAATGATAAATGTCCTTTAATCACATCATTAAAAAGTAAGATCATTTTAGCATGATGAATTATCATGTTAATCACCCAAACCCCCGCAATTGAACCCCATTAAAAAAAACTATTGACGGGGGCAGGGGCTTTCAAAAACTTATTTGCTAAAAATACTCACATCCATACACATTGAAAATTTCATGGGTTGATACCAAGTAATTTGGGCAGTAGGTGAATACATATGAACAGACAAACAGAAGGATTTTAGGCATATCATAAGATGATAATTTGTTTTATAACAGTTTTGCAGCAAAGACAAAACACCAAAGATATGCCCTCCCTTCGTTCCTAAATCAAACTTTTGGGATGTTGTGTTACATTTTACTTGTGTTTCCATTCTCTGCAAGCTATTTGAAGCACAAACTTCTCAATAGAGACTGCATATGTGTATATAAGGAACATGGTAATGCAACATCTTTAGTTAATCTAAGGTTATGACTAAGGACCAATTATATACAGTTTTAGTTCATTGCTTTCATACTACTGAATGGGGGTCACAGATATGTACACATCAAAATTTGCACTGACAAGTTCATACCTTCCATGTAAATTCTCAAAGTTAATTCTCAAGCTTAAGAATGATTAAAATTTAAATAATCATAGTCTTTCTGCTCCAAGGTAGTTAAAAGGTTCTCAGGTTACCATCACTGTCAACTGTGATGTACCAGCCTCAGAAGGCTCCCTTCTGTCTCAATACACCATGAAATGAGACTGAATACGGGGGGGGGGGGGATGAATGTTCAGTTAACAGAATACCTCCATAGCCTCACTTTTATAATCCAGAGGAAAGCAGAGCACAATTCATCTGGCATCAGCTTGGTTGCAGGAGCTACCTGAAGGAGGTTAAAGTTGGTGTCCAACTGCCTTAAGGGGGTTCCACTACCTTCATTTAAACTGGTTGCCTTCTCAAGGCTAGAAAGTCTGCCTTGCTATATTACCTATAATAACAGGGTGGAGTGGGGAGTAATATGGATTCATGCTTTTCCCAGGGACACAATTCAAAGTGAACATAAACAGCTCAAACTGGAGTTTGAAGTCAGTGGGCTGATTTGATTATCTGCATTTTCAACTGCTACACCACTCACATCACTAGCCTTAATATTGGTCAAATGGGTCACTCAAGTGTTCCTCCCAGAGATCATCTTGGTACACAGAGCTGCGAACATTTTTCTTGGCACATCATGACCAACATGTAATACAATCTCAAATGGACTCTCCCTTGAGATACAAATCAAGTAAATCATTGACATGCTTTCATATACCAACAAAATACCACTGGTATCTTTTCCCTCACTGCTATAGAGATGCTACTATACCTCTGATAACAAGTGAACAGAATCACCTATATCCAAATCTAACAAATAGGTCTACAAAAGCTGCTTCATCTCAAATGACTTTTCTGAAATCTGTTTCTCTATCCAAGGGGAACTACTTCTACGAGGGTGGCAAGTGTTTTTTGCTGCACAAGATCTTGGGATCAAATTGAGTAGCTTCAATACCACAAACATAACTTTAAATCCATCATCAGTCTAAGTTCATTTTGTTCATGTATATACATATCGTATAATATGATTTGTGTGTAAAAGATTGTTATCTTCTCTAGATTTTTCTTCAGTGCCAAATCTTCATATTCTGAATCAATTTTGTCCAATTTTGGCCTTGAAAAATATCAAATGGTAACCCTGTCTTCTACCAGTTGCCTGACAGCTTATAGTATAACTATTCCTATTACTACCTCTGTCCCATATTAGTAATATTTACATACAAAAGAACATCCTAAATGTAACAACTATTATGGGAAAGAGATAGTACACTTTCAATGTTCTGCCTGCTGTAAACATTGAGTGGCTCTTTAGCAGCCTCAGTAATCTTCACTGTACTCCTAGTGACCTTTTGCTACAGGGGTACCTACAACATCTCAATAATGCTTATGTGCTTGAAAAATCTCTGTCCCGATAGGACTAGGGTGAGACACAGATTGGTTTAACTGTTACCAGCACAGACAGCACTGAGAGTTTCAGCTGAGGCTGGTGGTGTTCACAAATGCCCTTGGGAAAGGCAGGAATCCACGTCTATCCCAATTCCAGCTACAGAAAATAGCTTGGCAGTTGGGTCCCTTTTTCCCCTGTAAGGCATTTCATCAAAGAGAAGGTTACTTTGACAGGAAAAAAAAACTACAGATTGGGAGTGGGGCTAGCAACTCCAATCCTAGAATCTACTTGCTACTGGAACTATGCTCCACAGGGAGTCTACAGAAAAAAAGCAAATAAGGCAATAGTACTGCGGGATTAATAAATGATCATTACTTCATTTAATTCAGTTGGTTCACAAAATTGAATGGTTTTATACAGGATTGGTTGTGGAAGCACCAGATAAACCTTTTCTTTCACCCGCAAGCCACCATCTTTCTGTCAATCTTTCCACTACAGAACATTGAAACACATAAATACTACTGTTTGCATGTCTTGCACTTGAAGCATCTAATCTAAACCACAAGCAGACTGAACCAAATTGTGTGAGTGTTTAAGGTTAATAAGTAAGACATTATCTTGCCAGCAACATTCTTTTCCTTCTTCCTAAATATATAAGTCTGCACTTTCATTGTAAGGTCTGAAACTGCAACTTAGGTAAGTGGAGTGTGGACAGCAGGAAAGGAAGTTAAATCAAAAGTGCTCTATCATTGGTAGCATGATCTCATGGACATTTTAACAAGTGAGTGCACCAACTATCGGGGAAAAAAAAAAAAGAAAATCAAATCAAATCAAAACACTTAATCTTCAACCCCCTGTACATACACAATCATGCCAACCAATTTCAGGAGAAAGAAAAGTATGCTAACAGTTGGTAATTCTCAGATTACAAACCTGTACAAAATATTCCATGGCAAACTCCCTCAGCAGAGCAAGAAACAAATGCCAAAAAGCAGTGTTATTCCATGCACCCCAAAACTACCACCTCCCAAATTTTGGTAACCAGGATTGAGGGGATGGAGAAGCAGAGGAGTATCAGTTACAAACATGCTTTCATGACAAGCCCTTCATAGCAGGTTTTCTAAAATGAATACTATATAGAGATTAAAAAAAGGAAAAAATTCTTGAATAAAAAATTGGAAGACCATAAGGTAAATCAACAGATTGAGCTTGTTGACATCAGGTTTCTCAAATTGAATTCAAGGGACCAACTCTCAACTGTTCGATTACCAACATAGATCAACATCATAAACTAAGTGATTTGAATATTAGCATCAACTTAAATACCATCTGGTTACAAAACAAAACCTGAAGATTCTGGACATCCCAAGAATTACTTAGTGAGGAAAAAAAAATGACAGAAAAAATGAAGAGAGGGAAAAAAGAAAGGGAAAAAAGAGAACAAAAATGAGAGGGGAAAAAGAGAACAAAAATGAGAGGGGAAAAAGAGAACAAAAATGAGAGAGAAAAAAGAGAACAAAAATGAGAGAGAAAAAAGAGAACAAAAATGAGAGAGAAAAAAAGAGAACAAAAATGAGAGAGAAAAAAAGAGAACAAAAATGAGAGAGAAAAAAGAGAACAAAAATGAGAGGGGAAAAAGAGAACAAAAATGAGAGAGAAAAAAGAGAACAAAAATGAGAGAGAAAAAAGAGAAAAAAATGAGAGAGAGAAGAGAGAAAAAAATGAGAGAGAGAAGAGAGAAAAAAAGAAAAAAAATGAGAGAAAAGAGAAAAAA
>OY735209.1:52794218-53121718 GCA_963457665.1 Thysanoteuthis rhombus
TTGGAAAAGGCATGAATTCATCTCTTCTTGCCCCAACTATCAGTAGAATAGCAGGGCATACTAGGCTCTCTAGCCTTTGGGAGGCAACTAGTCAAGGAGCAGAACAACTCTGAAGCAATAAGTAAACATTGTGCAACTTTCAACCCAACTATAAAATAATTAAAACATCCAAGTTTGAACCTGTTTATTTGCAATTAATAACATTATACATAAAATTAAAATAAAGTATACTTGTTTTTAGATGAATAGCCAACTTACACAATCAAAAATTAAAGAAATAACTTCATAATACTATTGTGATCAATTTCAAATGTTACAGTTAATTTGTCCAGTAGAGCAGTAACTGTCAGTATCAACAAATAACTAAAGTATCATATTAAAAATGTAAGTAAATCAGGTGCTCGTATATACAGGTTAGTTCTTAATTATTTAATCAAATGTTTATAGGAAATAGGAATAATTTAGCAAACAATAGGATTAGTGCACAGATTTGCCTGCAAAATGGATTATCAGTGTTCAGAAAGCCTTGGGCAGATTTTGCTATTACACTGACTCAGATGGGTAGTGAGGTATGTAGATGAAATAACATTGCAATGCGCAATTCAACATCAAGCTTGGGCAGTATGTGGAATCCTTTGGCCTCTATTAGTCAAGCAAGATACTTACTATCCACACACGCGGATTATCAACAAAAGAAAAAAAAAGGAAAACACCACCAAACTAGAGTAGACCAAAACAGAAAGTAATGCTGAGATATTGAACTGATTCTTAATGAGTCCAACTTTGTTGGCAGAAGTAAATAGAATGACATAAACTACTGCAATCAATTATAATAACAAAATCACATGTATTAATAAATGATCACTAGGGTATGCCCATTCAAAAGGTGCATCTTTATGGTGTGTGGAGCTAGTAGCCTGACATAATTCTCATGTAAAATAATTTTCCATCCACCACATGAAACTACAGCTTCAAAGTATTCTTAATTCTCTTCCATGTAGTCAATTTAGATATTTTACATAAATAAGAAAATGAGAGAATATACACTCATCTAAGAATCATTCCACACTGAAGAAAAAATAATTTCTAATACCTTCTCTGCTGGAAATATTCAAGAGGTAAAATTGAAATTATGAAATGCTGTTCTGTGTTTATGATGTTAATAGCAACAAACAAAAAGATATCGTCATTTATAGAAATAACAATCAAAACAGAATTTTTTCCTAAATGGTATTACATCATTCTTATTTTCATTTAATCTAGTTCTACGGAAAAATTCAGCAGAAAAAAAAGATACATAAATAAAATAAAAATTTTTAAATAAAAACACACAACATGCAGATTCTCTTTAATTCACTCTCTTCATCATTCTCTCTACATACTCAAACATTTTAAATCTATAAACCCACGCATGTGAACGCTGGTAATGTAATATATTCTGGGAAAAAAACTTCATCCATTCCATTCATGGATTTTTATTGTAAATCAAGCACCCACCACACATAGAGAACTGCTGATCCAAAGGACTTGAAACTAGATGCACAAACCAACATATATGGTAAATATCAACTTCGTACAATGACCAGTTGTTGAGTAATCTCAGTGCTTGAATAAACATGCAAACACTCCTCAAATTATACTGAGAAGTAGTTGTTTATTCCTGTAGACCACGTCTGGAGCATAAGGCTGCAATCAAACCATGTTGGGGGTGATGATGCTGCGATTTCAGTAGCAAGTAGGTTTTTATGGGGTGGAGTTGCGAACCCCACGCACAAAATTAGATGGACTGGCTTACATAAAATGGAGGGTATGCCTTTCCCATGGGTATTAATGCTAAGTGAAAGCAAACATCTTTGGCCAAAACCCAAACTTGATTCACCTATTCCATTTTCTGTGCGAGTAACCATTAAACCACTCAGTTCCTCAGTTGTCATCTAGATGCATACAAATCATAAACAATTCTAAAAATTGCTTGAAATTCCAAGATTAGAATGAATATTCCCATCAAAGTTCTTACAGTTAAAAGCTACCATCTTATTAAAAAAACATTATACACTGGTGCGAGTGTAAATACAGTAGGATATCAGACAGGAAGTAAATGGGTCAATCATTTAATGCCAGGTTGGGAACACTGCCTGGTTTTAGAATCACATGTTAAGAGGATACTAGACGGGCCATTGGGTCACCCTTTATGAGATATGTTAGGACAATCTGATGTGACAAGAATAAACTCAGATTGAGCATTTACAAGGAAAGAAATGAGGGAGACTACTCCTACAAGGAAAGAAATAAGAGAGACTACTCCATAATTTGCATTCAAGTTATTTCATTAATTCAGTTATTATAATATTGATGGGGATGAGTGGGAACACAGACTTCACGCTGATTACATTTTGCCTTATACAATGCTAAACAACTAAAGATTAAGAAAGCGAATTACTTTTTATAATAAAGAAGAAGCCAACGGGGAAAAAAAAAAAAATTTTGAGCAACAACAATATTTACTGGCTATAATATTGTAAAAGGAAATGCCATCAAAAATAGATTTCGGAGGAGTCTTAATGAAAAGTTAATTCTTAACAAAAAATTAATGTCCATAATTTAAGAGTAGAGAGGACAAATGAGAAAAATGTTTTTCAAGATTATATTGCATATTGTATTTCATGCAGAAAAAGACCCAATCTTTTTTATCAATACCAACTACAAAAAACGAAAACCATGATACCTAAGGCCCCCAACCCTGACGAGCACTAACAAAATAAACTTAAAATATCAATTCCCACTAATTATGAAAATTTGGGTCTGGCGGGAACCAACAAAAAAGCTACAAGATGCCATGCCCTATACTACTAATTTTTGTTATTTCAAATTTAGCAGCATTAGCCTCTCTTGGAAGTAAAGCAGCAAAAATCTGACAACTTGACTGA
The DNA here is from genome assembly GCA_963457665.1 of Thysanoteuthis rhombus. Lineage (NCBI taxonomy): Eukaryota > Metazoa > Mollusca > Cephalopoda > Oegopsida > Thysanoteuthidae > Thysanoteuthis > Thysanoteuthis major. Next base: position 52,797,146 of record OY735209.1, read on the forward strand.
CCTGGAATTCACCTAATAGTTAGTAAGGCAACCTAATTCAAATATATGCATTTTGTCATAAAAAACATGATTTGATACACTTATAGCCAAAAGCATTCCCAAAATATTTAGATATTGAGCCTTCATGAATTTTCAATATGTCACTCATGGCAGACATTTTAAAAATGGCTGCCAGCAACAGCTGTCTTCAGATAAATTTTCTCATTAGTGATGGATATAATATGATATTACATTAGAACATGATTAGTTGAATTTTTTACCATACATGGTTCTTGGGAATTGCCATTTACATGAAAGTCATTGAAAATTCAAGATGGTGGTCATGGCTGGTATGAAAATGGTTAGACTAATCTGATATAGACGATCTTCATGTCAAATTTTACATTTTCTCGTTCCCTTCACACTGAAAAAAAATCTGCACAGTGAATGCTTTTTGGCTGAGGACCCTTCTTGGAGGAGACAAGTTCATAGTGGGACTGGCCAGCATTTGGTAAGCATATCCAGAAGGGTTTGTAGTACCTCTAAGAAGTCTTTGACTAGCCCCATGTACACAGAGAAGTTAGTTCTGGTGTGGACACTAGCATCTGACCCCCACGCATGACCTCATTAGTACACTGCTCTCTTAACATGATCCTCTGAGGCAATGATTGACTGCACATTGTGCTGCTTCACAAAAAGCTACCTCCTTGTCTATTTCTGTGCATGTGCTGGTTTGGGTATAGAACAGGATAATAAACCTCTTAGCCTGTGGTAGGTCATCTGAGACAGAAGACTGTTTCAACAGGGCTTGTATATGCTCTGTATAGACAGCCCATGCAGTCTTTTTTCTCCTCATGGCCAACAAAGCTTGAGTGTTACAAACTGTCAATGTATGGAACACTGGACGTGCATATGACTTCTTGAAGCCTAGCCCTGCAGCAATTTTATGAGCTGTTTGGTATCAAAAACATTTTATTGAAACAATCTTTAGCCCGTTGACATAACACAGGCTATGATCGAGAGGTTTATTATCCTGCTCTATGCACAAAAATAAACAAGGCAGGGAGAAATATTTTTGAGGAGAGACATTATGAACAGTCAATTCCATCAACTAAGGCTACCTGAAAGGAGTATATTAACATATGATTTTACACTGAGATCATTCATGTCAAACTAGTCTACACAACTTTTTGATAACAATTTTCATACTAGCAAGACGGTCAGATGGTAACTTAACCATATAGATAGGGGGTAGTCAAAGACATCTGAGAGTTACTACAAACCCTTCTGGACTTGCCTACCAGATGCAAGCCAGTCCCACTGAATTTATCTCCAGCAAATGTAAAATGGGTCCTCTGCAAAAAAGCTGCCTTAGACTGCACAGATTTTTTACTGTCAAGGGAATAAAAAAATGTATGATCTGACACTAAGATCATCCATACAAGCCTACATAACTTATTTCATACCAGCCATGACTGCCATCTTAAATTTTCAATGACTTTCATGTATTATCGAAATGGCAATTCCCAAAAACTATGTAAGGTAAAAAATCCAACTGATTATGTCATCAAGATCATAAATTCATCACTGATAAGAAAATTTATCTGAAGACAGCTATTGCTGGCAACCATTTTTAAAATGTCTACTATGAGCGACATATTGAAAATTTATGAAAGCTCAATATCCAAATTCTTTTTGAATACCTTTGGTTATATGTGAAGCAAGTATGTTTTTATGACAAAATGCATGATTGGTTTGAAATTATTAGCTAATAGGCTCAACTATAAAAAGACGTACACAACTGGCGATCAAAGTGAAAGATAGAAAAAGATTAAATTGCTGTTAAAATTTGACTCCAAACTAACACCGCAAGTTGAATTTCAAATCAGAGAGAAGAAAACAACAATCTTTTATCCTCTTAGAAGATTTTTGAAAATTTATCAAGAAGTAAAAAAAAAAAAGATATTACTTTGAAGATAAATGTCTTTCAGGGTTCTAGATGTATTAATGCCTGTAGCCTAATAGGGTGGTGTTTTTTTCTGATGATTTTCCTTTCGAATGTTCAAATAGTGGCCTATTTCGGACATGCAGCAATTTCAACATAAAGAGGAAATTTCAAAACATTTGTTTACATATTTTAAGTATAACAGCTATACTGAGTCAGGGTTATTTTTTTTTTAAACTTCAATTCTTTTACTTTGTTTTGCTTTTTTTTTTTAAACACGTTCATGAGAAACTCAGCCAAATTTTTTAAGTTATCCTTGCATCCCTTCCACTTTTCAAAATGTTTGCAAAGTTGCCAAATTACATCAAGGTCGCACAAGCAGTTCTCGAGATATTCAAAATGGCTGGATACTTTCTCTATCAACATCGTACATACAACAAAAAGTACATTATTTTTGTATAAAAGCAAACTTGCTATTTATGCAACTAGGAGATTGAAGGTTGTTTGAAAAGATATCCAGTTTTAAATAAGAATTTTTTTTTGTGGTTGACTTATTGCCAAAGAGGTTTATTATTCAGTATGAGTATCGAATCAAACTTTAATTTTCAGTTTAACACTGTTCACTAAGCCATCACTAACGGCTGCAGAGATAAAATTATTGAGAGTAAAATGTAGGAGGAAAAATATTTTTTCAATTTTATACATGGGGGGGGAGAAAAAAAAGAGAAAAAGAAAGAAAAGAACTCAAGTTTCAATGGTCCCTTTGTTTCTTCATGAGCACACATTTAGTAGCTCTTCTCATTAAATGGTTCAACTCTTTCACAATTCATCAAATACAGAAATTAACAGTTAATTATGCAGATTCAATTTGGTTACTAGTTTACCCATGACGTCAAAAAGTTAGTAATGCATTTTACATATATAGTATTAAAATCATCATGTTGCCCAGCATTTTCTTGTTTGTGTTCAATACTGCTAGAGTATTTTACCTAACTAAAAAGTATAGATACCAACAAATTTTGGAAGAATCCAATACATAGATATGGGCTAATTGCCTGTTTTCACATACATAAATATCAAAAAAGGATAAGAAATTATAAAAAATAAAAAATTACATATACACACATTATGTATATATATATATATATATATATATTATATATATATACACACACACACTAGCAGAAATGCCTGGCATTGCCCAGTTTTTTTATATTCATACACTTAGCTTTAACTGGAATAAATTGCTTCAAGAAGATGCGCTCTTGTACACGTAACAGCAATGTAGCTCCATAAAATATTAATAGAATCACCCAATGTAACTACAAAAAATGCTAACCTCATAGTTGAAATAGTTATGCTAAGGGTTGATGTTTGAGCCCAGATAAAAGCTAGGATTTAAAATGCTGATTTTCTAGACTGGCAGCCTGATGCAACTCAATTTTCCCTCCTACCTCATTCACTTGGCTACATTCAGTACTTGATACATCTGAAGCTAAGCTTGAACATTTCATGTGGCTTCTGCTTTGCAATGATGTTTTTTCATCTGAAGTCGATTTGTGCATACTAGAAACTTAGATACCAATCTCGAAATTAATAGTGTAGTTCATAGATAAAAAAATTACACTGCAAATCGTTCTGAGGGGATGACACAATGGAAAAAAGGCAGAACAGCTGACAAGTTCTCGATTTTAGTAAAGGATCTGAAAACTCGAGGGATTAAATGTATGGTTCCAGTTTTGGTTCAAAAGTAGAAAAACAATTCAAGAATTCTTTTTTATTGTTTAAAAGTTGAAGAGAAGCAGGTGTTCTGTTTTTGTAAGGGAAAGAAGTCGAATAATGAATAATACATTAAAACTAAGAAAGATTAAATACATGTTTTGATACCAGACACCTGTGTTCGTTTGCATAACATAATCAAGTACCTCAACTAAGGCAGTATTTTTCAAGTCTCATCTGGAATTTGGCCCTTCTGTGGTTGAGGTATCTTTTCTCTGTCTGTTGTACTATTTTTAGACTATTGTAAACTTTATAATTCTTTTTAAAGAAAAATTCAACAAGCAGAATAAAATGATAAAAACTAAAAATTACTTCTTCCTAATATCTCATAATTTAACCCTCTCAAAACTAACCGATTAAAGCACCTAACGCCCGATTCAAAATGTCCCAGTAGATCAACAGGACAATCCCAGTAGTTATAGAAACATTAAGATATTACAGTGACCTATCGAAAAGCATCGGTCAAAAGAACCCCATGTCCGGTCTTGAGGCATCAGTCCCGAATCTCAACATTAGTACGAATATTATAACAAAATTTGTATCAAGTAATTTGATTAAGTACTTTTTTTTTTTATATATTCAATTGAATGAATGTTTTATGATACAAAATAATAAAATCACTCGTCATAGGAAGAATTAGTCATAATTTTTTTTTTCAAAGTAATACTTTTAGAACAATCTTTTTACAACTAAAATAAGTAATATCTGTTAATCTTTGCTTTGAAGTGGCCGCTAAAGTCCAAGTCTCTAGAAAATAAAGTTTTAATCAAAGAAGGTATATCAATGTCTTTATTTTGCTACCATTAAATCTCAGTGTGAATAGAAGGTTTTAATTTCATTTTTGCATTAATATGAGAAGAATGTCATTTGATTATACCTTATAAATAATAATTATAGTTTTTTTAGAGTCTATGTATGGAACAAAATGGAAATTAAAACTTTCATTCAAATGGATAAATGTTTAGTTTCAAACAGAAACTGAATCATAATGAAATGGCACATTAAAAAGGTTAAGATAAACCAATTTTATATTCTAAAATGAAATTATTCACACTTGATTCGAAGACTGAAAACTAACAAAAAGACATTAATACGATTTATTTATTTGAGGAGAATTATAACTAATTTAAAGAAAAATTGTTGAAAACCATTATACTGTCATATTTTGTTGAAAAGTTTTTGAAATGTATATTACAGCTCTGACTGGAACTTCTAGATATAACAAGGATGGGGGATTAAAAATATCAAAATAATCCGCTCATTCTTCTGTGCAGCAAAAAATGCCGTATCTCTCAAAATCATGAATATTGATAACTTCCTTCGAAACATTCTGATTGAGTGTCAAAAGTATTTCAGTTTTAATACAAAATATTGAATATTTTAGATTCATCCCCAAATATTTTCGCTAAAATTATCTGAATTCTACCAAAACTTTTTTCAAAAGATTTTCAACAATTTCAAATTTCTAAAAAAATTCTCTCACTGTCAACGATGATGGTATCATCATTGATTTTTAGCTGAATATAGGAAATTGAATTCATAAGTCAAAATCTATGTCAAAACTAATGAGGATATGTTTTCCTTTTTATCAAGACAAAAATTTGGACTAGTTTACTTTTAAAACATTTGAAAAGCAGAACAGATATTCTTTTGAAAATTAACAAGTGGAAATTTTTTGTTCAAAATAATTCATGCCTAGAAAAAGGCAATGCTATAATAATGGAGGAAAGATCAACAGCTTTTGAGCACCTCTTTACGAAGCAAAAAAAGTTACCATTGAATCAAGAGATGAAAAAAAATGAAAAAACCTTTTTTGAAAAAGTGAGGGCTGTTGTCTACCGAATTCTTGGAAAAAAATCAAGTTGAAACTAAACTCGACTCATACAAAAGCTCTTAAGTATATTTTTTTAATTAAAAGGTATAATCAAAGATATTAGTGTAAAAATGATATAACTTTTTTATTCATTCAAATTGCAAAAAAAATCCGATACGGCAACAAAATCTGATGAAGACATAATTATACTTTTTAATTAAAAAACATATTTTTCAAGATACTTTCTATGACTCTTGGGGCCATTTTAAATAAATGATGAACAAATATTACTTATTTTAGTTGTAAAAAAGTTGTCCTAAAATCTTACTCATTTCATTCAGAAGTATTACTTATTTTATTACTTGATTTTAAAACACTCAATCATTATTTATTCTTCCCATGACAGATCGCAAAGAATAAATAAAATCACAATAAAACATCTTTAATTATTCATATTTACAAGAAAAAATGCAGATTAAATAACAATTAGAACAAATGGATTTGAAATATTCGTACTTTTGACTCATGCCTTTTGTCTTGTATTTGATATTGAACTCTATCCTGGAGTCTTAAAAGGGTTAAAAGAAGAATGCCACCAGTTTTAAAGGGGTGGATATCATAAAACAATAATACACCTGGAGGGTGATGAAACAATAATAAAAATTGACGTCATGGAGTTTTCATTGACAAAAATGAAACCAAACCAAAACAGAGAAAAAAAAAAACTGATTTTTTTTCTGTGACTGAATACTCAGATTTTTTTTGTTAAAATCCTGAGATTCACTTTTGAACCCGTGTGGCTGAGATCGTGAAAATAATTATTAAGATATCGTTTTTTTTTTTCAAACCTTCAACAGTACAAACCATTAGTTTATTTTCCTTGTCACTTAATGAACTTTATTTACTCAAGAAACCGTGCACACACATTGCTACAACACGTGCATCAGAGTTAAGTAACTGTAACTACGACGAACTCACCCCAAACTTACCAACTTTTTTGCTTTTGATTGCCTTCAGCTTTTTCATACGCTTGTTTTCGTAAGGATTAGGGGGAAACATCACCACACAACTTGTTTGTATCATCAAGGGTCGTTTGTACGCTATGCTACATTTAACACGATTTTTTCAAGTGAAAAAGGAAGGTGTCACTCTAGTGTTGCCACTTTTTCTTCCTAGTTTATACCTAGAATTGCCACAAATTATATCAAGAATTATCTAGATTTCCATTCCATTTATCTACAGAATCATCATTAGATTGTAAAATAGTATCAAGAATCTCGATACTCAAAGAAACTGTCAACATAGGTTTCTTCACTTTTCAAGTTGGTCTGCCAGGCTGGACGACTGTCTCGCTATGTATCACGCGTACAGGTCGCACCAACAGTCATAGGGCTGGAAATTGAATCATTTACTCCTTATGAATAAAAAACTTTTTAAAATCCCCTCCCCATGGATTTTTGTTTTTAGTAGGGAGGAGATGGGTTCAATATGTAAGTTTAGGCTAAATTAGTCATTTGTTTGTGTCGGCATTCACGCTTTATTTTCAATTCAGACTTTTTTTTTCAGTGATCACCACCTAACAATAGGCGAGAGAAGAACTGCCTGAAGACGTTGGTCACGTGACCGTTTCTATTGAGCGACCAACCAGCAGAAACGTAATTTTTTTAAAAAATGAATTTCATGAAATTATCTAGAATCATCTAAAACTTGATTTACATCTAGTATTTAGGCGCCTATTTTCATAATCCAGATCTCAGATCTAGATATTTTTATCTAGAATAGTAACACTAGTGGCGCTCAGGGAAATAGTCAAGAGGCCCCATCCACCATCATGCAGCAAATATCTTTTATTTTATACATACTTTTGTAAGAACCAACACTCTACATCTCACACAAAACACGAATAGAGGTTTTAAAAAGTTTGAATTGAAGAAAAACTGAAGACAAAAATAATCTAGGCTATTAAATACAGCTAAAAAAAGATAAGAAAAAAAGGCGGGTGGATGAAAATTATAAATACAAGATGAGAGACACTAACCTATTAATTTTTTTCCTATAACCAATGAATCATCACACCTCCGCCCTCAAACACTGAAAGGGATGAATGGCTGTTTTATAGTGTTCAGACAAGAAAAAGAACACTGTTCAAAAACAGCGATGCTGTGTATACATTTTTAGACGGCATTTGTTTACTTTTTGTAATAAAACAATTTTCTCCAATTTTCCAAGTTGATCCCCGTTTAAACGTCCAAAATGGAAATAAATAGCCGTTGCAACAAAAATAAAATAAAAAATATCGAACGAGATGCTATATAATTCTTGTGAAATGAAAAAGTTGTATGAAGCATACATTATAAACACTATATAGTCATTCTATTTTTCTATTTCGAGAAGTGATTCTGAAAAGAGAACCAAAAAAGGAAATGACAGAGAGACGAGAAAAAAAAAAAAGAAATTGTTCCTCTTTTGTCCACTTTCATACATCATATCTCCAACGCCTTCTCTTTTACTATCCCCCTCTCATTAGAAGGACGACTTTCTTTGTTAGCGACGATGTCTTCTCTCTTTAACCATTGTCGTCGGGTCACTTCGGGTTTCTTACAAACGCTGTTAACCTATTCAAATCTAGTCTTGACAAAATTTTCTGTGATTCTTGGAACTAGGACCGAATAAGTCGCAGTTAAAATGCGGGTTGTATAGCCATTGATCAGTACTAGTCTAGTACTTTGCACAGGTATTCACACAAGAGATATTTCATGTTGAACCTTTAATATTAGAGAGAGAAAAAAAAAAGTGTGGGGAAGTGAATTCCGGGCTGAAAGTCACGGTTATAAAGTACCTATATAAGTAGCAAGGACGCTGAGCTACAAAAAAAAAAAAAGTGATTGGACAAGTCACAGATCCAGAAATTTGTACAAATTAGAATTTTTGTACATTTGAATGAATAAAAGGTTGCTTTATGATTGATTTTCATTTACCCTGTTTTGTTTTGCTTTGAAAGGGATATATTCATTCCATAAAGTTGATAAAAGCCTCGCGTAATCATCAACTCATTTTATCAAAATGTTACTTGTTCTATTAAAAAAAAAATGGAATTTTATTAGAATAAAATTAAAATCTTACTTTTTTAAGTATATTACTCATTTATTAGCATAACTTAAGATTTTATCCTTTTTAGGGGTAAAAAATTAGTTTGAAAGTCGAAGTAATATTTCAATTTACAGTGATGAAGTGAGCAATACTTTCAGTAAAATAAATATTTTAGGACAATTTCTCACAACTAAAATGGGAATTTCAAAATTCATTTAAGGTTACAAGTTTCAAACGTTTCTTCTAACAGAAGTAGATGCTATTCTTATGGCTCACTCGATTTTGTTTTTCAAAATATTAAACACGTTCTGAAATAATACTTAGACTGTAGCAACCATAGGTCATTAAATTCAATGTTTATGCTTTCAACTGATTTATTTTAACGAGAAGGGGTCACATTATATTTTCATTAATATCTTTTTCAATCCAGTTCAACGGTTTATGCATACATGACTTTCAACAGACATCAAAAATCATATAGAAAAGTTGGGGTTTTGATCAATACCTAAACTTTGCTCGTTTCATCCAAGCAAAGAAAGTAAATGGATAAATTATTTCTATTAAGTAAATGTTGACGATCAAAATAATATCTATTAGAAGTAATTATATACTTCTGCAGAATCAACATAAATAAAAAAAAAAATAATTCATTTGCTGTTTTTGCGCTCTCGTGGCGATGTACAGACTTTTGACCAAAAGTAATCCTTGTCGATAAAGACATCCGGAACTTCAAATATATTTTATCCAATCAGGGAGTGGGGAGATTTGGATCAGGGCGATAAATTCATCGGAATCTGAACCATTCCTTCTTTAGTTAGTGAATGATGTTCAGCTGTTGATGGATCAAACAATTAGGAATCCGTGAGTTTTCTGTGCCTGTGAAATCTATTTCTTGTGCTCTGAAGAGTAAAACAAACATCGAGTTTTGGTGTAGCAGATCATTCGCGAATTGCTACTGCATGAGATGTATGTTGAGAGGACAAACCCAACTCTCTTGGATTCAATGCAATCAGCAAGACAGTTGTTTCAAATGCCCCAGAGAAGGAATCTGTCAGAAGGTATTTCGTAAACTAGCTGAGCGTCGCTTGGAGGTATGCAGTTGATTGAATTCCATGAATTTCACTAGTTCAACAGTACATGAGTCTACTCAACTCTAATAGTCTTTGTGTTATCAGCAAGAGAGATTGTAGAAAATTCTCATACCAAAATTATTTGTTTAAACATTATAAACCTAGAGAAATTAGTGTTTATTTATATTTGAGCAAATCGATGTACAGTAAATTACCATAATATAAATTCATCATGAAATTTACCAGCTGAAGATACAAAGACATAGATAGAGGTTGGCTTTTAAGGCGTTAGAATTTGAATTTTTTTCATTTGTGGTCAGCCAATTTCTTATGTTTTGAACATGATGATAGAAATAAAGTTTACGCTTTCTTTTGATAATGAATACCAGCATGAAAAGGATCTTGATATCATAAATATGTCTAATACCAGGATGGTGATGGATTTGGTGTTTGTTACTGTGATGATATCCATCGTCAACATTTATTTTATCAAAATAAATTATTCCACAATATGTTACTACTCTTTTTTCAAATCCTAAGAATTTTTTGTACCAACTACGTTTCTAAAAAGCTCAGGGCAACGCTACTTTTGTGAATAAATCACAAGATCCTTTATTCATTCGATTTTTTAAATAAATGATTTATTCAATTAATGCAAATTAAATTAAAATAGTACTTATTATATAAGAAAATTAAATTTCTTCTGACTTTGGTCCGTGACTTTAGATTCCGGTTACATTTATAGTTAGGTAGCTCAGCGTGTTACCAACATAATGACTTTAGACCCGTGACTTTCGGGCCTGTCACTTTAGCTCCAGTAGTCACTCTTTCATCATCGCTTCGTTTTCAAAAATCAAATGAATGACGTGTGGCATTTTTTTTACCTGACCTGATATTCCAGATAAGAATTTCAATAACCAAATATATCCAGGTGAAAAATGTATAGAAATGTTATTTGGAAAAAAACTTCCAGGATCATTTTTTCCAGGAAAAAAAAAATCACATTTTTAGTCTTGTCAGAACGATTCGCCAGTCATCGTAACAGAGGAAGAAAACTACAAATTTTCGACCCAGACAGACACTAGTTAATTGATTTACCGTATTTTCGAGTCTATGAATGAGTATTTATCAGTCTATCAGTGGAAGATGCTTATTTTAAGAAAGCGAGAAAAGATACGTTTGATAAGAAAGTTTAATAAAGCGTGCGCGAAATATGAAACCAGAAATCAAAACAAAATAAATACAATATAATGAAAAAAAAATGTTTGAGGCTGAGGACAAAAATAATCGTTCCTACCTGATAATCTTAACCAGTTCGCAGTCCCATCATAATGATGGACTTGATTGTTACATTTGAATCGTGGATACATTGGCTTTGAACCGGTTAGCCTGGACTGTTTGGCTCGAATAAGTTACAGGAGGATATTTCAATCGCAAATTTTCAACCCAGGACAATTTGGCAGCGTTTGGTCTTTAAAGGCGAAAATTGCTATCTAGATAGGATTTAAGATGATCTAATACAAAATTACAAAAGAAAATGCAAGTTTGTTTAGTTCTTCAAATCTTTGTAGAAACCTTTTACAGCTATTTTGTTTGATATTTTCTCCTGTAGTATTACGACTTTCGCTTCGCTATGGAAATTTAAGTTTCTGTAAAGCAGTTAAGCTTTTTTGATTTAATAAAAATGTTTTAACGTTTAGGATCTTATCGCTATAATCCCCACTCACATGTTTATTGTTGTCGAAAATTCAGAGGTGCACCAAATTTGTAAACTTTCTTCTTTTTATCAAATATTCAACTCGATGAGATCCGAAACGTAAAAACATTTTTTATCAAAAAAGCTATAATAATATTCGTACGAAAAGTCATATTTCCGTAGCGAAAGTCGTCATACGGGTGGGGGAGAAATTTGTAGAACTAAAAAAAAAAATTTATTTTTATTGTAAAATTGCATTAGATCATCTTAAATCCCATGTAGATAGAAATGTTCGCCTCCAAAAACAAAATGCAACCGAAGTTGTCCGGGGTAAACAGATGTGCGGTCAAAATATCCTCCTGCGACTTGTCCAGGCCAACCGGTCCAAAGCCATTACCTGGGCCTACGGTTATATATATCGGTGTAGATTCGAAAGATAGGGGTGGTCCAGGAAATCTGCCCATCAAGAGATCTGACCCAGGAAAAGTGCCTATCACGAATTTACCGGGAGAAAAAAAATGCCCATCTTTCTTAATTTGTTTATAGGGTTTTTGACACACTGGTCGTCTAGAATTCATTGGGGGAGAAAAAGTGCTCATTTTATGAGGTTTTATTAAAAACCTTTGGCACAACTTAACGGTGGCTCCGATTAGAATTCGGGGTGTGAAATAAGAAATAATCAAGTCAAAACAATCTATTCAAAGCAATTTTTTAAATAAGGAAATTAATGAAAAGAAAGACAATACTAAATTTATTGTAATTGCTGTGTATCAATTTGATCGTTTTGCCTCTCCCCATGAATAATTTTTCGACAAGTCGCATATTTATTTGACGTCAGTTGAATTCCAATCGGGACCGCTCTCCCATATTGAGCCCATATCTTTTTAACAATTTGACAATTTTATTCGAAATAATTTGTAAACCCTCTTTCTAACGGGATCTGCGTTGTAAATTGTCAGACTAAACTCACTTGGAGAGAATTATTTGTTTTTAGTTGGTGGGGGACAGACGGATTAGGTCTTTCGATTAAGATTCAATAACGTCGAATATTTTGAATAGAAAAAGAAAGTATTTCTCTGGAAAATTCTGGAGTATTCAATTCATAGGTCTTCTTGGGGTATGCGGTTCGTAAACTTTCGTTAAGAAAGTCGAACTCAGAGAGATGTGGGGAAATATTCTTTGGTTTGGGAACAAGGCTTCTTCTTTCTCTCCCCACAAAATAATCTATCATCAAGGTACCCGTTTCGCAGGACGTTTCCCTGAAAAGGACTACATCATTCTCTGCTAATGGTTGCCCCATTGTACAGGCAGGCATCCTAATATAGGTAAATAAAGAAACCAATCTGAAGTAATCAATGTTATGTTCAACAAAAAAGCATGCACGACTTATCTATTTCCAGAATAAATATCCAATTTATTTCATAAGTTCGTTGCATTTTAATTCATAGTTTTTTTTCATCCGTTATATTTGTCCACATAATTTGTATTTGGGAGAGTAACCACATACTTCGAAGCTATACTTCCATGAAAATGGCGGAAAATACGTGCCCAATTTCGCATTACAGTTACGTTGTAAACACACACATACTTCGTGAAACCTCAAATAATCATAAAGATTTACGTGTCGGGGGTTGCGAATTCTCCCAGCAGAAAAAAGTTTTTTCAAATTTAGCTGCATTCAATCCATTAGACCCCACAACAATCAGAGAATTTGTGAGTTTTCTGAAAAAAATGTTTTTCACGTTTTACGAGGGTGGGGTCTATTTACAATGTAACTATGATGCTATAGTACTTTCCACCATCTTACCGGAAGTACAGGAGGATAAAAACATGAAGACGAAATGACACCGATGAATAATTGGGAAATAAGAAATCCTAACACTAGTACGCCGTTGGTTCTAAAGTAGGGGTCCCCAGGTTATGTTTGCAAATGTATCGTTCTTGAGAAAATAGATGCGACAAGAGCTTGGTCTTTTTGTCGAAAAAAATGGATGGTTTGGTGGAAGAATTGCAAAGAGCAGACGACAGAATGTAGGTAGAAGCTATGGTGGCGATACGGAAATGATCGTGTCACTACCTCTAGTAAGATGGTGGAAAGTAAGTGCCGACAAAAGCATTCAAGATACATTGTAAATAAAACTCCTTCGTAAAAACCTGGCCTTTTTTTTTTTTTTTTTTTTTAAACAAAAAAAAAACTAACAATTTATCGGGTGGTTGTATGATCAAATGGATTGAAAGAAAGAAATATTCTTCCAATAGAATTAATTCGCTATTCGTGCATGTATTATTACCTACTTTTTTCTATTATTCAAATTAATCAAATCTTGACCAACAAAATGTTGCAGGTTTGAATATGAAGATTAAAGATCAGCAGGTGTACTGTACACGCACGTATGTGTGTGTGTACATACATATATATATATATATATATATATATATATATATATATATATATATATATATATATATTTATACACACACACAGCCTAAAATGCGGGTTTCTGAGATGGGAATGCTGTTTATGCATCGCACCAGGACCCGGAGGATCAAGGAAGGGACCCAAGAGTTTCTGGCGTAGAACTGAGTAGCGAATTTCCCAGTTGATGTCCATTAGAATAGATTTATGCTATCGTTCACCGGTGGATGAATAATAGTACGGTGTGCCAAAAGGGTTATAGCAGATAGAAAGGAGGGTTAAAAGACGAGGGTGTTCGTGCAGAATACATTGAGGAGAGGGAAGAAAACAGCTTTGATTAGCCTTATAAAATTTCTCTCGGAGGCCTTGTATACAGAACAATAAAAACATAGACATCATAAAAGAAGACAAGAACTTGTGTGCTCACCTGTAGGAGTGTGCAATGTGTGCGGATCACGTAGGTAGGCCTAGTGGTGTTTTTATAGCAATCCAATCTCCAAAAAGTAAGTCCAGGTAAACAATAAACAAAGTTTTAATATCAACTGTGTCGAATTAATTCAATAGTTTGGGGAAAATTTTAAAAAAAAACAAAAAGAAAACAAACACTGTTGGAGGAACAGAAATCTCAAAAAGTCCAAAAAAGTAATCGCTAGCAATAAGAAATACTAGCAGTTTGTACTACTAGTAGTAATTGGGGAACAATTCGCCTCCTCGCAACGTCCTGCTCCCAATAGTACATACTTCGGCCACTACCGGGGTTCCCCAACTGCCTGGACATGGTCTGGGCCGCTGGAAGAACTCGCAAAATACTAGAAGTTTTCCGTTGCTGCTGGGTTTTAACTCTACGGCCAGGATTGTCATGAAATGTCGGCCTTTTTTTGGGATTCAGTGGCAATATGGTGTGGCTGCAGCTAGCCACCATCTTAGCTGCTGTTCATACTATACCGTTCGGGAATAAGATTCTGTTGTGCGCTTATTCTGTAGCACTTTAATCCATCTCTGTATAGACATACTCGATGCGTTCAGAAATGAGATTCCATCGTACTGCTTTCTATTCGTCCTTCTTACACGCAATTATTCCCTTTGCGGTGTTCATGAGTCTATTCTTTTATAACGAATTATAGGTAAAAAGAAGAAATTTTATTTCTTTAAAAAATAAATGAATTAATGAAATGAAAAAAAAGAAATTAAAATTTGCAATGTTGTCAAATCATTATTTGTTTTTCAGTGACAATCTAAGGAATTTAAATGGGTTTATAAAAAAATTCTCATTTAAATTAATCAATTACCTATTATAAACTGAAATCAAGATATCTTTTTAACAACTTTTATGGCATCTAAAACTGAGTAATACAAATTCTGTACAAATGGAAATGAGATATAAAAAAATTTTGTTATATAATTCTATTTTATGTCAAAATATCTAATTAAATTTCAAATTAAATTAATCATCAAGAACTTGGTTAAAAATGATACAATTTTGATTAAGGAATTCAATATAATCATTATTTTGCCTTTAAATTTGTAGATACTTCAAAAAGTTTTCACCAAATGAAGAGAAAAGATTAGTGTATCTAAGGCGTTCTTGAAATGGTTACTCATTCAGCACTCACCATTCAGTAATTGCTTCACCCATTCTGCTGTTCATAGAGTTTTTTAAACAATTGAACTTATTTTTGTTGTTCACACAATGTTTCAGTCAATCCATTCAATAGGCTTTCTCTGGTGTACCATCTATAAGTAAAATTCATTTCTACAAGTGGCGGAGGGCAAAACCATCTGGAGTACTGTTGCCTCTAAATTTTTGGCACTTCAGTTCACGATATGAATTGTACATGGTTCATGGATAATTGTGTATATTCACACATAATATAGAACAATATATTTTTAATATTATTCATATAATATAAATTATATTATGATAAATGAAAGTTATTGTTTGGTCATTTAGTTTCCAAATAGTCGTATCGAATCACAGCAGCCCTACAAATAGCTGGACCAACTAGCCAAATAGTGTCTGTGTCTATCCATCTGTATGTGTGTGTGTGCTTTGATAACATTTCCGGGGCTACAACCTTGAAAATTTGCATGAGTACACCACTAGGTACCATCTAAAATCATTTTTTTTTTTTTTTTTTTTTTTCAAATAAGGGCTTTTCAATTTGAACCAATAATACTCTAATTGTGAGCTGGTATTTTTTTAAAGATGATTTTAGATAAAAGATCTATTTTTCAGATAAGTAGTTCCGGTACATGCATGGGCTCTGGTGAATTATTTATGCAAGGTACAGATGTAAAAGTTTGTTTTTTTTTATTTGGTTCTGAGCCAGTTATGCTTTTATACATTCAGTTTAACAAGTTAGTTTATAAACTGTTAAACTATGTTTTATATCGTGATTTGAAACAAAATCAAAGAACGCTAGTGTCAGATTCACAATTAATGATGGCAGATTCAGAACATACTAAACCATTGATGTTACCAGACCATGGAGTGCCAGAATAGAGAGGTACAACCTGTGTCGGTCATTCTATAAGTGTAGAACAGCTTGTTCCATAACTTTTAACGTGGAGATATTCTCAATTCCTCTCTTTGTTAAACAAGAAATTCTATACTTTTCCCTGTTGACAAAAAGCTCTACTACATAATTCACAGCAGTCTGACATATATCTAGCCATGGTGATTCTTTCACTTTCCATCAACATTTTCTATTTTTCAAACTTCTTCCCACAGATAGTAATGTACACTACTTTGAGATATGATGTTTTCCCTTTCTCCTCTAGCTATAGCCTTTTTTGACTCTCTCCCTTATATTCTTTTCCATACAAATACAGGATGTTGTAAATGCAGTTTTTTGTCAAACTCTTTCCTCATGAAAAAACAACTGTAGTAAGAAGGCAACAAAGAGTGGTTGTACTATTGAAAACCATCCTAAACAAGGCCATAAAATAGATTGGACAAAATGTTGTAAACCAATATGAATGAAAAAAGAATGTCAAGAAAAAAAGATATTGAACTATAAGACGCATATTTTTACAAAGATATTTCAGGGTAGTTTTCAATTACACAGCAACTCTTCACAATCATCTCACTAAAGTTGTTCCTTCATTAGTAGTGGTTGAAAGCTAAAATGTACAAAATCTCATTCAAATGTGGAAAAGAATATATAGGAGGAACTAGGTGACCCCTGAAAGTCAGAATTGAGCAACATAAAGTCATATCCAAAGGTGGAGTAGAAAAAGCTGCTATGGTGGACCATATCTAGAAGAAGAAAGGATAACACTACTCACTCTAGGATAAGGTCTTAGTAATAGACAAGAAGCATCATTAGAGAGTGAGAAAATTGAAAGAACCCAGATACATTAGCCTTGCAGATAAATGAGTAAGTCAGTCCAGTAAGGATTTTGCCATGTTGTGAATTTCTTTGCTTTCCAACGAAAGGATTGGAGAGAAATCCAATTATGAAATACAGACTCGCCTATGTTAAGCGGATTGCTGTGAGCTCTAGCATATTCGAATCAGTACATTTGTCATTTTCTTCTATTGGCAACCATTTCTTATTTACAAAAAAAGGTTTCCTTTCCTATCTGGAAAGAGCATTCCTATAAAAACCTTTCCTAAGCGTAAGGTGAAGAAGCAATTACCATTTAATTATATGAGAGAATTTTTCATGCCGTCTCAGACCCCAGGCTGAGTCATGGGGAGGTACAGGAGAATGGGGTGTTGGAGAGAGATGAGGATGCACGCTGCCTCTGCAACAGTTTTCAGCAAAATGAACACTTGATGCTTTTTTTTACTTTTCACTTTTTTCCGGAAAAGCCAAAGAGTGGCGTGAAGCAAACTTTCAAAACGCAACAAATACCTGTACCTGAAGAAAAAAAGAGATTGGCAGAAACATTATGATAATAAAAGCAACAACAAAAATGAAATAGCTAGTTCTGACAACTCTTGGAAAGCCTTAATAACTATAAAAGACAAAAGTCTTTCTTTTTAATTTAAAAAAAACAAATTTTGTTCATTAATTCTGGCATCTTTCAGAGGGAAAATGTAGGCTCAAAATTCCAATTAAAGAGGTAAGAATAAACTTGAGATTTCAACAATTAGTTCCACTAGTTTAGGTAATGTGACCAAATGGTGATGAGTAGGAAAAAAACTCAATTGCTCAATTTTCCAACCATAGTGGGAGCCCAGTAGTAAGATCACTTGGTCAAATCCCATAAGTTACAGGTGATTGGTCAAAGAAGATTTATTGATTGGCTCTTGAGTCTTGTATGTGATCCAAGATTTGCCCTATGGATAAGATTTTTATCAATATAGTTATGTGTTGACTTAGCAAATAGTCTCTTAAAACACATTAAATGTGATCGCAGGAATTTCAATCTTTGCATTCTAGTTCTATGGTACAAGTGCAAAAGACAAAAATTTCAGAAAATCAGAAAAATTACCTTCCAACAGCCATTCAGTCAAGATATTGTAAAAAGAAGAGAAATCATGTATTATTACCTATGAGGTATCCAGCCATTTATATCAACAAAAAATAGTGTACCCTAGGCATGGTGCCGTGGTCTCTTCAAAGTACTCCTTCACACACGTATCTAAGCGTTCTTTCCACTTTTTAAAACTGCTAGCAAAGTCCTCTTACTGGATCACCATCAGCTGCCTTATCATATTCTCCTTAATCTTATCCCCAGTCCAAAATCTCAGAGAGTTTTAAAATTTAGATTGTAGGGGGCTGACAGACCTGAATGATCTAATGTTTTGGGGCAGATCCATGCATAATTACTTCCCTTATGTCGTATTTATATGTCCACACCGCATGATATTGCCAAAATTTCATGTCTGTCCACACGATAATTAAATTTTGTGGCAGATCTATGCACAGTTACCTCCTCTAACTATGTCATGCGTTCTAGTTGTTGATCTTAATGTTGATTCTGAGTTAAATAATGATATTCATTTTTCCATGTCCTGTCCTTGTGAGTCATTAGAAATATCTTTAGAAAGAAATTGTTCATAATTAAATTAATACAGGAAACTTCTTTTGACCCATAATCATTCTCAAATATCCTATACTGTCAATATTACTACAGCTGCTTCAGTATGTCAGTCAAATGATAGGTTATGAGTTGCAATTTCAGAAGCTGCTGCAATCATCAGCTCCAGGGAAAACTTGTGTTTCTATTTGTCAGTGTCAGCATATGCTTTGTTCTATGTCCACACATGATTTCTTATAGATATATTTACCAGTTAAGAGAATGATATGTTTGGTTGTTCAAACTATGGGAGCACATACCTGGTGTAATTGCTTGTACAGAATTCTGGATTTGGTTTATTGACAGATATCTGGGACTACCAACATGGTAAAATATGGTACACATGAAGCTTTTAAGCCTTACCAAACTGTGAAGTATTTTTAGTGGCCTGTTGATTTTCACAACAGCCTACCAAATAAGAAAAAAACTTTCAACAAAATTGCAAATAATCAAACCTGTGGAATAGAAACCAGCAAAGTTGGACAGCCGACTGTGATCACTTTCAATCTTATTTTCAAAAATTGATCAGGGAATGGAAGGAATGATAAAATCTGACCATTGCTTTGGCTATTAAGTCTGAAAAAGTTTGAAAAGGTTTGAGAAGGGTTCATATAATTTAACTATGGCTGTCTTACTACTGCTTACATTATTGATGATTTTCTATGAACATGAGGAAAATAGATAAAAATAAAAATCAATTTTATTGTGAGGAATATTTGTGCCATTCATATGAGGAATATTTGATGAAAATCCTGGTAGATAGATAAATTTTCAAATTATCTATTTCTTAAGTTTAGAACCAAAGATTGGTCAGAAAATGACCTCTGGTAACTTCGAATGTTCTCCATTCTATTTTTATTGATTCATCATGCCAAATATTAAGTCAAAAGGCCTAAAAGTTTTAGCGTGTCAGTGGTATGGACAAACAAAGAGCTCAAATATTTATATGATAAACTGAGTTTATCCAACTTTGCAGGTATTAGTCTGAACTTTGGTTTTTAGATACTGGTCTTTAATTTTATTCATCATTTCATTTTGTCATTGTATGTGGTTGATTCGGACTAATTTTCTCGTCTTTACCAAATACCATCTGGCCTTAATCAGATGCTCTCATTTGATGCACCAAGAAGGTGAGCCAGTTAACCAGAGTTCCTAGGGATGAGGCCATGTCAGTTGTTCAGGGAAAATTGGAATTCTTGGCAAAAACAATACAATTAAAAAATCAATCTGCTCTATGCATTTCATTAGGAATATTTTATATCAAAAGTAGTGTAGTACCAGTAAGAAATGACAGGATTATTTCAAACAATGACAAATTTTTTTCAGATATATTTTCAACTACTATTTTTGGTTAATTAATGTATTTCTAGATTATTAAAACACCATTTATAAAAATAGCATTTCACATGTTTTGGATGATCATGAATAATAGAAAATATTTTTCAAATTTCAATAAAATTCATTGAAATTCTTATTAAAATTTATATGGATATCTGATTTGAGTTACTTATAAGTTTTACTATGTATTTACAAGTTAATTTTACCGTATATTTTTAAATAGTAGGGTGTAGGTGTAATAGAAACATCACTCGCCTTCCTACCTCCAGGTTGGACATTCAAATCAACGAGGGGTTTCCTTCCTGTCTGCTTTAGCCTGATCATTTACTCCAAATGTCCTGCTATTCACCTTTAGCTGGAGTAGAAGTGGATTCATGTTGTTAACTGAAAGACTGCCTACATCTCCATTCTAGATGGGCCAACCAGCAAATCTGCATATTTAGTAGGCAGCATATTGCTTATTTTAATCATATTTCATTCATAGTTGATGCGTTGGAAATTAATTTGTTTCTGATTAATAAATTCCTTTCAGCATATTATTCATTTTGAAATATTGCTCCTTATTGGAGATTTAATTTTTTTCCCATCCGTCTTTTATGGTTGATTCTTGGACATAAGCCTTTCACGAGTAAGTGTTAAGCATGGGGGGGGGGGCTTACCCTGCCATGCTAGCCCATGATGCTTTGGTAAGGCAGAAGAAATTAATGCATGCCTTTCCCAAGGGCATTAGTACAAAATACACGCATGCTGTCTCAGCCAAAGTTTGAACTCAGCTCACTGATTCCATTCTCTGCTCAGTCACCTTGCACATTTAAAAACAAGGATGCACCTAGTGTGAGGCTGGAACCCACAACCTAAAGATTAAGAGTCTTATGCATAACCAATTGAGCTAGCCTAGGTTTCATATTACAGAATTCTAAATAAAAGGAATTCAACGATGACTGTTCATCGCACATAAGTACTTTGGATTTTGAAAATGTAAAAACTGCATGTCTAAAGAGGTTATCATAAGTTGGAGTTATTACTTGAAAAGGAACAACTGACTTTCGTTTCTTGGGAGCTATGATTTGAGCTAATGGGCTTCTCTGGCCGAATAAATAAGGTGCTGCCCATGTCAGACAGACTCCCAAGGGTATCAGATTTGAGACCCCCCCTGCTCAGATGTAGAATGTAAAAACCAAATGATTGTTTTCATTGAAAGAGACAAAAAAAATTGAACGATGAACTTGTCAACAATTCAAAAATTAATGATAACTTGTTACACAGCATTGGCTTCATGAGTTATTTAACTCAACCAATGAAGTTAAAAGAGGTATATGTATTCACTTATATCTGTCCAGCTGCCCGCAAATTTGCCTGTGAATTTCAATGACATTTTATGGAAGGGTAAGCAATGTACTATGGAAGACTTGATTAAATTTTGGTGTGGATCCATGATTTTTTTTTACAATTACCTGCATTGTAACTATTTGTGAACTGATTTTTTTTCAGTTTTTAGTGATGATCGGGTTGGCACTCTCGGAGAGCTTTCTGATTGATAAAGAATTTGGTCTCTACTGGGTATTCCACAATTGTAGCCTAGTGTATAGCCCGTAACAAATAAATCATGAGGCTTTATTTGTCAATTCCCAAAGTCCAAACCATATCAGAAAATTAAAACAAAACTAGACTGAACACAGAAGGAAGGTACGTTTGTCATACACGATGGTTGCTCCTCTTTTGGTAAGTTTGGAAGTTCACTGCTCCTAACGAACATCGTTCGCTAAATCCAAAGGTAATTCAGTTGCCCGTAGTTCTATTTTCGACCTTACCTTGGATCATTCGGTAACTTAGAGCATACAAAAACCACAATGCAGTAAGCACAGAACGAAAAACGAGTTTACCCAAACAAGTATTCAAGGAAGTAAGCAATAACCACGCCTGTATGAGCTGTAATTCTTTCACACTTAATGTATCTTATCACTCAGTCTTAGTACGTGTGTGATCGGTGATTGATTCTCGCACTTATCGAACTTTATTCGGTAATAAGAAGAAAGTGCAGACGAACCGGACATACACTAAAAGACCCCTTACGGAACCACTCCGTATTCGTGGCCAAAAAATTGCGTCATATTCATATTCAATGATTCCTGCTTTCATTTTAATTCCAATTTCAACGACGAATATTTTTCATGTGAAATGCAGAATAAATTCATTGAAAAAAAACTACAAAATAAATAGTAATTTATTATAATACAAAACAATTCACGAATTAATGATACTTTCGTACAAAACTTAAAACACTATCTCGTCATTTTCATGATATGAACATTATTCATTTTTACTGAGACGTGTAACACAGTATGCCTGTTTTCATTCTGATTTCTAATTTTTTTTCTTGGATTTTGATTTATTTTTATTTTTATCGATAATCATGTTCGTAAAGATTTCTTTTAATATCTAAAAACAAAAGTAATGGTTTTTATGGTAAAAATAGAGGAGATCATATGGGTTTGAGTTTCATTAACACAACCAGGATGGGCTTCATAGAATTCGTTCGCTACAAGTTCACAACAACTCTGCTAAAATTGGTTAGAATACATTTTACTGGGTCCCACTGAACATTTGGACAACTTATTCTGCTGCCAGGGATACGGTGACAATACCTTCGAAAAGATAATGGCGCAGAAAATTGCCGACACCTCAATTTTTTTTTCAATACATCAAATTGGAATTAAATTATTCAAATAGAAAATAACAATTTAAAGTTAAATTATAGTGAAAATGAGAACGGTAAGGCTGTCTCATGGCAATGAATAAGAAAATAATCGATACTTTTTTTGCAATAGATACTTTTTTTCTGTATCACCGGTGTAATTTCGTGATGGATTGTTTGTATATTCTCGGACCTGTCTCTCCACGAAGTACCAAAAGTCCGTTATGGTCCACGTGTTCGCCGCATTTATCGAACCCCGTTCGGTAAATCTGATGTCAGATCGGAAGGATCCAGAGTCTGTTAAAACCGAAATTCATTACATCGAGGTTCATAGCAAAAGTTTTATTGTTTATTTAAAATTTTTCATGAGGGTTTTTCCGAGTCTATTAAGCTTGGCATAAAGCCACAAATATGGACATACAATGAGGATCAAACTCACTAGTACAGTTGCAATTAGCAAAACTAGCTTGTCAATAACCTCTACTCAACAGCGAGGCTCACCAGTTAATTTTTTAAATCTATTTATTTATTCATATAAATTCACTAGTGTGGAAATAACATTCAACCAGCCTGCAGTTTAGACAAGACCGCAAGTGCTTACAGGTGGCAATGCTCATGTTCTGGAATGTATGTTCATAGCTCAAACTGTGGGACGCGGCACAATAGTGTACTGAAACTATATCTCAAGTAAGTGTGTCGTGTAAATTTTTTACCGATACACATTCGTATTTATTTCAAGCCTTATGTTTGGTAAGGGTATTATGTCTATTCCGCTTCAAAAGGTGCGAATCGAGTGGTTTTTATCACTAGATTTTGTCAGATATTTTGAACGACTGACAGGAAAAAGGGTTTGAAGAGTACGTATATCAGTATTCTGATATAAAACTACGTTTGTTGACTACTGAAATGTTTTCGTCTAATTCAATTCAGTAAATGAAGTGAAGAGTTGGAGTGTCGTGTTAAGTCAAATACATTTCCTATTGTGCTGTCATAAGACAAAGTTTGGGACCCACAGGCATAGCCATTGAAAGTCATTTGTAAAATTTTAAACCGAGCCAAAACCAGAAATATCATTCAACTGAGAATTGAAAGTTGTAACAATATCAGCAGTTAGGACATTTTGTGATGGTGATTGGCTGTGGACATGTTGCCGACGTAATAGTAGTACATTTATTAACGAGAGTGGGAGGAGAAGACAAATGAAGGCCATAAATGGGAGGAGCATTAGTAATCAGCCTTTTTTATGAATGGTATAAACTGCCTGTTTAAGGTGGTATGGTATTGAATGTCCTACTATTACTATGACTACTATGATTATTTCTGAAAAAAAAAACATGGGCGTCTGTGGGATGTGGGAGGAAACGGGTTGTTGGAGTTCGAAAATTGGAACCTCATAATCAATACAGGATTATGGTGCAGTACAATTGTTTTATGTAACCCCAACTTAATGATCAGTGCTAACATAAGAAAACTGGATTTATTCACTGGTATAAGGGTTACAATTACTGAGATGTATTCCGAATATATCCCCCAAACCTTGAAATGTATCCTTTTGCCCCACCCCCTGGGCCCCTGGTAAAGTAGCAGCAGACGCCCGTGTGCTAAAAAGTGAAGTAGTACTCATTTTTTGTAGTATTTTTCTTCAACTTGTGCTTATTTTTTAACTTTTTGTTGTTTTTAAGTGAATCTCGAATATCTAACAATTTCAAGTGTTCGTTTAGAATTTCCCACAATAAACAAACTGTTGTTGTTGTTCATCATTGCGTTACTGTTGAGTTATTTATAAAAACGAATCGGAATAAATATCTGTGAATACTTGGAGGCTTTTTTCACTGCTGACCTAGATTTTTATTTTCACTTAATTGAATTTGTGAACTTCTTTCTTTCTTTTTCTTTTGTATACTGGATTTTTGACTATCTCTATCATCTGCCAAACCAAACCTATTGCAAGCACGTACTCGTGAGGTGAATCTATATCCATATTATAACGGAGCTAACGTAAGTATATGTAATGTAACGAAAACCACGGGCAGATAACTTGAATCTTCATTTATGATGAAGCTAACGTGAATATATGTCATCAAAAGTACGGGCAGATAACTTGTGTCCTACTTTCAACTATCAGAATAATCCGTCCATAAACGTTGCTTTGTAGCCAGAGATACTGAATTGAGTTACCCCCAAAATGAACTTGTGATAGCACAAATTTTCAACAACATTATACGCACTATCAATCATTACCGTGGAAAGACTTCAATCTTTTTACAAAAGGACTCACGTAAAATCGACACTTATAAAATGCACACACGTAAACACATTTTCTTTATTGTTTACTGTTTGAATAAAAATTCGTTTTTTTTTTTTTTAGGTTTGCCTCCTTGTCTTTTGTTGTTCCCTATTGTTGTCCTCATTTAATATTCTGGGACACGTGTTGATTTGTACTTCAGCTTAACACATGTTCCTTATTTCAACACATTGTACTAATACTGAAAAATGTAGTCAGATATAAGTATTATCGCTTTCTTTAACTAGCTGTAACTTATGGTAGCCTTGTAGCCCACTCGCAAGGTATGGATGTATATCTATTTCACAGAGAGGTACGCTAATGAAAAATATTGTTGCAGCCTCTTCCCTACATAATTCTGGGGGCGTCCCTCGCCTTCTTAACTACAAATACCAAGGCACTTAGCTGCCATGAACTTCAAGAATGAAAAACAACTGGGTGATTTGTAACTGTATAATAATAGTGTGTGGGTCTTTAGGCGCGCTCAATCTATATTATCTATATTATAATGAGCGGGTTTTCAAAGGAGATAATTATCAAATGCTAATTACAATGTAATTTTCCTTATTTATTTGCAATTGTGTAAAACAAATCTGGGTTAATTCATTGACGCGTTTCAACAAATGTGAATAATGTTCATATGAAGATTTCCAATCAAAGTGTGACGAACAGGTGAGGGGGTTGTCTAGTATAAAATAAAATCGAAAATGCATTTATCGAGAAAAGTAGGCGTCTTTGTTGAACTCATCTGTAGCGTAGTGGGGGCCGAGGTAGCAGCTGCTTCCCCTGGGCACATTTTACAGATGTGGCACCTTTTCGAGAATTTTTTCCCTTGTGCGATATAAGTCTTACCTCATTTATTTTGTACATTATCACATGGCCTTGGAAGAACTTCATTCCACCGTACTCCCAGTAATAGGGACATGTTTAGTGACCAGATCACTGACTTTTGAAATTAGGAAGCATTGGGATGAAAATCTCAGAATGTGAACTGAAGTAATGACAAAAAAATGGATAGGCTTGACAGAGAGGCGCCTATTAGTCTGAATATTTGAAGTGGCAAAAAGGCTAGTTATTGGCCAAAATTTCCTAATAGATAGGTCTCAATTTCCCACTCGCTGACAAAAAAGCCTCCTAAAATATCTGCTTTGAGAAAGCTTCGTCTAACACACGGAATAACAAAAACTTGAAATCGAAAATAGTTTTGGTTAGGGACGTTAAACCAGAAGATTGGCAAATAGTTTTGATTTTGGGTGTTAAACTAGGAGATCAGCAAATTTGCTTTGATTCGGGACGTTAAGCTAGGAGATTGGTATATAGTTTTGATTTGGTTATCTCCAGGATACTCCGAGGTTTTAAATCCCTGACAATCAATTTTCAATTAGACATTTTTAAACATTCCGATTATGAATCTAATGTATGAATTTGGTCATTGTTTGATAATTCTGCAACAGACTTTCTCGGGGAGAAGAACATAATTTACAGTGAAATACCTCGGTGTACCACATGTGATTGACTGATGACCAAAGCAAAGTTTGGTCAACGAGAGGAGTTAACAGCTACTAATTACGATGAACATATCGGAGCCTATCATTACTTAATGGTTCTGTTATCACGAGGATGTTTGTTCGAAATGATGATTAGATAACCTTATCAAAGTCGGAGTAAAATTGTAATGAAATTGACGTATTCCGTACCACCAAAAGGAAAAATCGAGGTCACGATGTTCCACCAAGGTAGGTTTTCGGTGTATTTGACACAATCATGAAAATGGGCTTTCTGCAGTTTATGCCTGACCACTCAGAGGCCACGCTAACCCCCCAAATCAAAGATATCATAAAACCAAGGACTGCGATTTCAAAAAGACTGTGGGGAGGCCTATGATGGGATCGGTGAAAATATCATGGACCTAAAATATGTCCACTGGATGTGAATCACTGCCATGTGCAAGAACAGAAAAGGGAAATTCAATTTGTTAGGGGGGAAAGCAATCATCAATGCTACCCTCATACCCCGACAAATTCATGAAGCGAATGCAGAACGGTAAGAGCCACATTGGTGCTTTAACAGCATATTGTTACACATTTCGGAATTGTGCGCCATGAACAGAAGCAATACGTCAAAGAAGGCCTTCAGATTCAAGTCGTGAAAATAAATTCAGAACAAGAAGATTCCATGTTAGCTGCATTTCCATACGCATGGTGGAAATTAAAGGTCCAGTTTAGCATTATAGATACATTGTAAATTGTAAAACCTTTTATAAATGATCTTTTTTTCAAAATTGACAGATTTACTGAGGAAATGAAGGTATAATGGATTGAAAGGGCAAAAAATTACTCGTGTAAAAAATTAGTCCAATTTTTTCTCAAGTATTCCCCAAAAATTTATTTTGTATTTTCATATAAGATAAGTAAGAAGTCTTCCATGTTATTTTTTCAGGTCATAAATTTTTTTTTTTTTTTTAATTATTTTTTCTCGCATATTTTTCACAATTACATAACACACGGTTTTATCATGTTTTATTGTATTTGATATTAAATGCAATATGTAGTACACTTGTTATTACGATACCCTCGAGGAACGTCATCTTAACAAATTTGCCGTTATATAGAGTGAATTTAAAAATATGGCAAGCAAATTGAAACACACAGCTAATAATTAACTATTTAATTTGCCAGTTAAGTATAATCCCCAACGATGTTCATGCGAGAACGTAAAATCATCTGCGTGTCATCAAATAGTGCTGTTAGAATGAGTAACGTTACAACGAGAGTTTACTGTAGATTTAGGAGCCTACTGATTTTCATTTGGGCTTTGATTTTAGAAGAAAGATTATAATGTACTTCCTTTAAAACAGTATCCCTCTAAGAATGTAGACTGAATCCAAATTACTAGGTACGCATTTTGGCGCCATTTCCCCCCATGTTGAACCCGCCACTGGAAGCCACTGAACCAGACCCGTGCGATCTCCAAGAAAATCAGCTCTCCATACATCCCTTTAAACAATGGATTAGAAACTAGTATTATTAGTCATGCGAATTTCTCAGATGAAGTATGGTCAATTATAATTTCTTTTCAAGTATTTCTTTCACCTTAATTTCAGTTGCTTTTTATCGTAGGATCATAAGGTGGATTGGAAATGAAGAATAAATCTCCATCTAAACTTGAACTAGCATTCCCTATCCTTAGGAGCCTGCCCTTCCAGGACAGCTGCTTAACTGATTAGACTACAAAGGTCAACTGGTAGCGGACATTTAAATCTAGCCGTATGGCTTTTATTCTTCATTTTCCCCAGCTTACTCCTCCTTTTATCCGTTAGTTATCATTATTTGGGCACTTTAATAATAATATATATAATACAATTTCATAATATAAAATACAAGCAGGGATTCCCCATGTTAAAATGGAAATTATGTAATGTGTTTAATAGGCTACGGAAATGAGGGGGACTGAATGAAGAAATAATATATATCCTAGCATTCCAAGGGAATTACCACCACCCATATACGCTGCTTTTTTATCTCGTAAATCAACCAGTGGCGGAAGTAAAATCTAGTTACCTTGATGAAAATACTACCAGTATCTTATAATTCGCCAGAAGTCCGTCTGTCAGTCTATACTTGCCTAACACAAAAACTACTTGATATAAATCCATTACGTTTTCTGTGGGTACGGATTTG
The DNA here is from genome assembly GCA_963457665.1 of Thysanoteuthis rhombus. NCBI lineage: Eukaryota > Metazoa > Mollusca > Cephalopoda > Oegopsida > Thysanoteuthidae > Thysanoteuthis > Thysanoteuthis major. The sequence continues at coordinate 52,825,962 of OY735209.1, forward strand.
ATCCCCGGGAAGTGATTTTACCAAATTAGTTTTTGAAAACCATTCGCCAAAATATGTTTTTAGGGGGGTTCAAATCAGAGAAGGAGTACTTTTTGATGACGAAATAAAAGAATATTTCTCAATTCTTTTTTCTCAACTCAGTCCATGGAGATAAAAATGTGCCGTAGACTGTGTTCTTTATTTGGAAAAAAGCAAATTTTTTCGAGTTATCTCATACCTCAATGTTTATTGGTTGTACATGGATACCTTGAATAGCAATGTTTTGATTAGTGTATGTTTTTATCACAAGGAGAGAACTTTTTTTTTCACTTTAGGGGTCAAAATCTTGGAAATTTCTTTTTTTCATTTCTCTTTTAAGGTTCAAAATCAGAGTGGGAGATTTTTTTCTCTAAGGGGGAATTTTTCCTCTTTTAGGGGTCAAAATGGTAGGATAATTTTTTGGTACATTTTTGGGTCGAAATACAAGGGAATCTTTTCCACTTCGAGGGGTCATAATCAGGAAAGATTTTTTTATAGGTTAAAATCGAGGGGCAAGTTTTAAGGTTTGAAATCCTAAGGAATTTCTAGTTTACTTATTGAGAGGTAATTTTCCCCACCCTCATGGGTCAAAAGGTAGGGGAAATTTTATTTTTTATCACTTATTTTTCTGGGTCAAGAGATTTTTCTTCACTTTCTGGAGTCAAAATCGAGGGAAAGATTTCTTTCCACTTTTAACAGGCTAAATCCAAGGAGATTATTTTTTTTTTTAAAACTTTTTTGGGACAAATTGGGAGGTCAGGGATCTTTATGGGTCAAAATCAGGGGGATTACTTTTTCCCCCTTTTAATGTTTAAAATCGAAGGGATGACTTTTAGTGGTGGAAATCAAAGGGAATTCTTTTTACTTTTATGGGACAAAATCGGGAAAGTTTTTTTTTTTTTTTACTTCTGGGATCCACATTTGAGCTATTTTTTTTCCACTTTTAGGAATCAAAATACAATGGAATTTTTTTCCAATTTTAGGGGGGAGATTTTTTTTCACTCTTGGGGGTCAAAATCCAAGGGAATTTTTTTTTTACTTCTATGGGTCAAAATGGGGAGATTCTTCTTTAAGGGTCAAAATTAGGGGAGGGGGGTCAGTTTAAGGAATCAAAATTGAGGGGATGATTTTTTACTCACTTACCAACGAGTGGAAATGAAAATGATTTTTTTTAATTCTTGGGATCAAAATTGGGCAAATAGGGGGTCATTTCTGGGGTCAAAATTTCCCACACCCACTTTCTGGGATCAAATCAAACAGAATTTTTTTTACTTTCTGGTGACAATTTTAAACTGGTCACAATATTGACCAATTATTTGGTCAAAGGACCATCAATGAATGTACAGCTCAATACTGATTCCACAAATTTTGAAATGGAGATAAAAGCCTCGAAAATGTGGATGTCCTTCTGTGATTAACAACATCCAATTGAAGACAACTTGAGAGGGTGCTAAGGGAATAAACATTGACAATTCAACATTTGTACCAAATTGGAAAAGCAAAATGCTCAACATGTTGCATGAATGAAAAGCTTGCATGTCATCCAAATGACCCTGAATGAAAAGCAGAAAAGCATGCATGTCATACATTCTTACAGTGAAAAATTAACCCCCCCCCCAAAAAAAAAACTCTTTTTAGAGAGAAATTTGTGAGGGGGAAAAAAAAAAAAAAGAAAAATATTTTCTCAACTCATTGAGAGGAGTGTGTGAGCAAAATTTCAAGTTTCTTCTATGGTTGGTTAGCGGTGGGTGAAGTCCGGAGATAAGATACAGTGATATGTAGATATATATAAATGTCAGAACATATGAATAACCTATAACCAAATAGATACGTAGATACATACAAATGTCAGACCACGTGAAATAATCTAAACCAAACAACGGTATTTACACCAGTGTTGTGGGTAGTGGTGAGTAATAAAGCCAAACTTGGAGAATTTTTGATCAGCATTGAGTCGAAGAGAAAATGACCAAGCCTGAAGATGAGGAACAGAAGTTTGATGATAACTTGTTGACTGAAAACCCAACACCACTATGCCCTGACTTGTTCTTAAGCTCCGCTTTCCTACAGTACTATTAGTTTTTCTGTCTTACTAGAATGACTTTGATTGGGAAGGGGTTAATGAAGAAATCAATGCAAACAACCAAACATAAAACGCAGTGTTTTTATATTACTGAAACAGGTGTTCTTCCATCTTTGCTATTTGCTGTAGCAAGTGGAAATCAACTAAACGACTAGAGATTTTGTCAAAATCCAGAGGGAAATAAAAACATTCCAAACATTCTAGCTTCAAATAGTATTGGCTTGGCCCTATTTATAACCTATCAACAACAGAAGAATCATTCAGATAGACTTGTTTCAAATTTTAAGATCAATAATAAAAACACTGTTATAGTAAAGTGCAGTGTTCCTTCTAAGCCGTGCAGCTGGATGACCGTAAAAATTATACCATGCAGTGAAATTTTAATGCTGCAAACAGTATAGCATTAAATAATAAAAGAGTATAGATAAAGAAAATCAATACACCAACTAAATCATTTCTTATATACTTTCGATTGAAAATAAATGAGCTATTTTTCATAAACTTAAGACCAAAAATCAATAATTGTCTCAGAATTAACAATATTTTCTGCACACTCCACTTCTTCAGTCTCTCACAGGCTTTTTGTTTCTATGCAGGCCATGGAAAATTAGAAGGGATAGCGGTATAATGTTCTATTAATTTTTTATTAAATGCGAGATGACAGAATTGTATTAATGCTGTTCCCAAGCTCAAATGTGAAAGGAGGGGGTTGAGGGTGAGGTTAGTGCCCTGCAAAATAATCGTTTTGCTACAGAAATGCCACCAGGTGATCAACAAAACAACCAAAACCTGGGAGAAGATGGATATCCTTTGGGAAAATTCATGATGCAATGTGAAAAATGCTGAAAGTCTCTGGAAAACACAAAGCCCACCAATTGACCTTCTATATCAATATATATATATATATATATATCTTCTATATCAATATTGAGTCACTGAAAGATAGAACCATGTATGAGATGAGTAATACAGCTCATAATGGGATGAGAGACTACAACAACAGCTCTGCTTGAGAGACCATACGGGTAGTCTGGACAAAAACAACTGACTTTGAGAGAGGTGTTCCTCAGGGCCATCTTATTGAGCGGGAGCACTGGGCAGTTGCCCAAATGCCCGTCAATTTTAGGGACTCCGAAATTCGATATGATGGATACAATCTTAATTTTAACTTGCTGGGAGCAAGGGGGTTTGAGGCCCCAGTTAATTGCTTCGCTCGGAAGCCTAAAATATTCCCATTTTTTAAGTGAAGATTGCTGAAAAACACCTGGCATCAAGGCCTTGAAGCAGACACCATAAAGTTGAGATACACCTGGAGCCTGATGGTAAGAAAAAAAGGAAAAAAAATGAAGGAAAACAACTGACCTTGGGTGAGGCTGGACGAAAAGGTTAGCTTCCCTATTTTGAATTCATAGTTGTCTATCTCCTAGATTGGTTGCCAACCAATGCCAAAGAGCCCAGTGTTCACTGCTATTTATACATAACTGGGTGAAAAGATATGGATTCATGTCTCTCTCAAGGGCATCAGTGCAAAATAAACGCAAACCATTTTCTGTCCTGCTGACCATCAGGTCACCCATACCTATGATATAAATCCTACCCATGATATCATGAGTAATAAAAACAGTTAGTCTCATCTATAAAACTGGATTCATATCAATTTTAGCTGTTACGAAGGGTAAGTTAACTCAAGGTGAACTGTTTTGACTTTTTGATCATTTAATGTAATTGGTAACTGACACTACTAAAAGGATACTCTCATATATGCATTACCTGAGTTCATTTAGGAGAAACAAACATGACAGTATGTCTTTACCCCAAATTTTGTATAATGTTTCAGAGGCAAAAATAAATACCTTATCAAAAAGGAATGAAACTGATTGAATCAAAAGCAAATACAAGCTTTTGCTTCCAATTTCATACTTTGTGTATAATTAAATCGTTTTACTTAGTAATGGAAGGGGGGAAAACTTTCCTTGAAATGAAAAATAACACACCTTTAAGTGAGATAGAGAGGGATAAGAAATAAGAATATCACTTATAAGAAAGTAATTTTTATTCAAATGTGGGTTATTTCTCCAAAACATGTGATGATTTTATGTTTATGCGAGTGAATCAATGAAGCCCATTTGTTGAGTGTTACGAAATGATGCACAACCAGGACAACAGTGCAGTGTCTCATGGGCAAGAAGGTCACAGTCAATGCAGAATATCTGGTTGCATTTGGTACAAGTGTATACCTGAAACATGAAAAGTGAGAATTAGTCATTTGTGAGTAATTATATTGTAATTCAATACACTCCTAAAGCAGGGTATGATTGATCTTGATTAATCTACTCAAGAATTCTTAGAATATGAAATGCATGATGAAAAGTAAATGAAAAAAAAAAAAAAGAATACTTTTACAGATATGAACAAATTCAGAAATGAATAAAATATCAAAATGGGAAAAATCGCTCAATCAAAAATGAAAAACAAAATCCCTGGATCTGCCCCCAAATTTAGTCACTTCTTACTTACTCAGAGGCTTACTTTTCCACAAAATTTCATTGACATTCATCAAGAATACTTGGAGATTTTGTATAACAGAAAGAGGCGAATATGAAAATATAGGGAGAAAAAGTTGGAAAATGTCTCCCAAATAAAAACGAATTTCTGTATCAGCCCCAAAATTTAATCAAATCTTTCTCATAAATTTCATTGAAATCAGCAGAGAACTTCTTGATATATCATGAGGACATTCGTGTGCAAATACAGAAATGTATAAAATATTGAAATGCAAAAATATCTCTCAATCAAAAATGAATCTCTGAATCTTTTTTACCCTGAGGCTCACCTTTCCAGAAAGAAATGTTGACAGACAGAAGTGAATGTGAAAAGAAAAAAACAAAAAAGTATCTTTCCAGTTTTCTTAGATAAATTTCTTTACTCATTACTGTCTTTCCAAATGATATGTCCCAATGAATTTCAATGAAAATTTGTGGAAGGATAGGCAATATCGTAAGAAAGAAATGTTTATATTATATAAGTAATTGGAATTATTGTTGATGGAAATCTTGCAGGTGCTGAAAATGTTGAATTATTTGTTAATTGATGTGTAGTCATTGTAATGGCCAGATATATCAGAATATTCACCCAATTGTTACTGATGAAGATATAGAGAATGAATGGCTTTTCTCAAGTTTTAACAGTGAAATGCTCTTTGGACCCTCACCTGATGCATTTTTTGAATTGCCTATTTTCTCAACTGTACACATACATTAAAATCAACATAGTCTTTTTCTGGCTGAAATTCTAGAAATCTTGGTTATGGTAGGTGGCCATTTTGGGAGCAGCAGAAACGGGCCTATGGCTGGTGCCATTCGGCTCAGTAACTCATGGTGTCACTTTGCTTACAGAACTTGCTCACTTCCAAAAATATCTAGAATTTTGGTGATCTTTTTGTACTAATACTATTCATCATAACTCTCTCATATTAATGAATGTGATGGCATAAGCCAATGTTAACTAACAATTATATCAATCTTTAGTTTTCAATTTGCGAGTTCTGACTTCATGAAAAATTATGAAGTAGTAAGTATGGGTACCATGAAAATGTTTTTATTCAGTATCTTAAAAAAAAACTACACAAGAAACCTGTCAAGTTTCAAAATCAAGAATGAGTGAGAATCATGGTACACATCCCAACCCACTAAACAATTCCAATAAGTAAGGGAGGAAAATATGGGTGCTGGGACAGCTTTTTAGGGAAGTCTGGAGGCATGCACAATCAGAAAATTTTGAAAATTATATATACAAGATTGGCCCAGAAAAACAATTTTAGCTAATCAGCTACTGAGATTATGTTTTGTCTCAAAGTCTATATAAAACAGGTTTCAAACGTTTTGTTTGTGATCTTTTATCAATGTGAGTTCTAAAGTTCTATAAAATAAAACATATTGAATATATGCAGATATACAACCAACAATTCTCAACAAATAGTTTTCTCATTCCAGGAATTTTTAGAGTTATTGTATATTAGATTCTTATCAGAAATCTAAACCAAATTGATAAATCTAGATGAATTTAACACTTTTCATAAAATGCATGATAATATTCCTTTCATGCGTCTGAGTGTGAGAATGTATCAAAATGTGTTTGCTTCAAATAGAATGCATGAGACTTGAAAGGTTTGATATAATAAATAGAAATTACTGTGAGAGCCAAAAAATGTAATCACTTCTTCTGAGGGAAGATGAGCTAATACATAAATTTACTTTTTCATATTTATATGTCGGTTTATCTGATATCATAGTTGTAAGTCTAACTACGAAGCCCACCAGATCCGAAACTAGCCATTTTTATGGAGGCTGGAAAAACGTTTTTGTTCAGTATGAAAAATTTTTTTGCATTAAATAATAAAGTATTTATGAGTAAGTATTTTACATTAATTTTCCTAACTGATTTTTTTAACTATATAAATACCATTGTCACTTTTTTGTGCAGATATTTGTTCGTTTGTCTTGCTACAGCAAACTGTTATATAAAATTAAGAGACACTACTGCGACCATGATTCGATTACTAACATAGATCTTAGTACACACAAGCTACTGCAACAGAGATAAAATGAATCAGTATTACAAATCAGAAGTATTTTCCATCATTCAGATTGGGTAGAGGAAAGCAAATATCAAAGCAATGAAAGTTGCTAGACAGACAGCCCAATTTGAAAAAAAAACAAACACAAAAAACAAGTATTAGACACCAGAAATTGCAGATTAGTTTACCAAGCAATGTATGGCTGGATTGAGGAAGTATACAATGGGCTATAATCATAAAATATTTATTAATTCAATATTTAATTTTATCATCTCAATATTCAGTATTTATTACCATATTTACTCAAGTACAATGCAACCTCGAATATAATGCAATCCCCACTTTCTGTCGGTAAAAATCGGTAATCTATTTTATCCTCTTATTGATGCAAATCTGAAAACACAAAACTAAAAAGACTTAGAACTGACATGGTTCCTGGTTTTGGTCAGTAACCTTTGGTTTAAATTTATCTAAAGATCCAAACTCTGAATATTGGTTGATTTGCAACCATAATATAATAAAAATGTTACGAGTCAATTTTGACAGTTCTATGCTAGTATAAAATAAAGTAGTTGTGTATGTATGTTAGTAATCTTACAAATCAAGAATTATACATACTAGAGAAAAAAAGACATATTCGGAATCAGAACAACAAGCATTTTCCAGCAAAATTTTGAAAAAAAATAATTTGTTTATTTATATGGACAAAAATGACCTGAACTAAGGAAAAAAAAAAAAATAAAAATAAAAATATTTAAATTTTTTTTTTCAGATTTCCAGATTTCCTAAAAAAATGTAGATGTGAATTTCTCTCCCTCTCAGTCTTTTTACTGGTTTGGCAGTATTTTTTCTTGAAGAATCTAACCCTACACTGAAAATAAAACATGTTTTTCTTGGGGTAAAATCCCTTACTCTAACCCCAACACAAATGCAACAATATAACATAGGTACAATTTGAATTCAATAGTCTGCTTTGAGATGCAAACTACAAAGGCCAGAAGTAGGCACATGAATTCTCAGTTTTTAATAAAATTAATTTTTCAAGTTTTAAGGAGGGGGTTTGGAGTCTGCCAGAGGATGTGCATTTGCCTGCGCATATCTGCCTGGGAGTATGTGGTGCCAACTCGACTTATTTGATTTCATTGAATATCTTTAAAATATGATTTGCTTTCCAGCATTTTTAGATGTGGATTTTTTCCCCAGGCAACAATAGGTGCCCAAGCTAGTCTATTACACAGCAACATTTTTAACTCTTAAATTTATATAAGGTTTACTATCTTTTTACCTGCCACTCATACAAGAAAATGGCAAAACTTGGCTGAAAATGGGTATGTCTTGCAAGATGTTAATTTCTCGGTTAATCATCATCATATTGTTCTGAAACTTTCTGGGAATGTTGACACAAATGTTTCACATGTTAAAGTTGTTATCTTTTCAAATATTGATCTTATGAGCCGATATTTTTTTTTGTTATACTTGAATGATTATGTGATTTACATGAAAAACGTAACACAGTAAATAAAATAATAAAATATATAAAAAGAACTAGCACTCAAAGAAAAATTACTCTCCCACCCCAAAATTGCAAAATACTAATTATGGCATTTACTAATTAGTATGGAAAAAACATTAAAATGTGATTGAAATGAAATTTATCTTTATAAATTAATTGAATGATATTGATCTATTTCACAATAAGTACAAATAGAAATAAATATCTGTATGGAGATTTTGAAAAAACTCTAGTTATATGATCAATGTCAATATTTCTTGCAAAACTATGAAACCTTCAGCAATTTCTGATGAAAGATGACAAAATGGCAATTTTTCCTACACAAGATGTAATTCAGAAGAGATTTTGATGATAAAATTGATCATTCCCTACTTAATTAGTGACAATTCTTAAAAGAATGAGTGTTGATGCACCAATAAAAGATCAGAGAATTATGATGTTCTTCAGTCTAAAATAATTGTACAGGATGTATATTCTTCATATACTGAAACAAAATAATTCTGACAAAAAAAAAAAGAAAAAAAAGAAAAAAAAGGGTACTTACACTTTTGTTTTGTAGTGAAATCTGACATCCATAACAAAATCTGGAAAGATATAAAAAAAAATTTTCTCTATTGAAAAGCTTCTGTATGCTAGTTTGATAATACTATATAAGATATTTCAGGAAAAAATTAAATTGTGAATAATTTTTTTGGCACCATTATTTAAATGATTATTTTCCACGAAGATAAATGGAAGTAAAAAATTCATTCAATAATCAGACGATCATATAAGACATTTAATGTTAAAAAACACGCAGACATTGAAAGCACAGTAGTATTCATGTGAATGAGCTGGAGTCTGATGAGTCAAATGATGCAGCATAAGACTTTTCTTTGAAAAACACCAAAGAGAGAGGATCATCAGCACCAGAGAATGCTGAAACTCTTCATCTGTGTCCATAGCAGTCGAGTACCCCAACTATGCACGTCAAGAATGGAACTTGTCAGTCACATTCAATTCCAGTGATGACGGCACAGACATCATTGGAACAATGGTTAGCCAACAAGCATTTGGTAGTAAAAAAGTCGAACATCTTAAATTAGGAGGAAGTATTGTATTCACACTGAAGTCAAAATAGGTCCGCTTAATGCATAGATAAGATAATTACAAGCATTTTCCACAAACTTTCAAGTCATTAGAATTAGGCCCTTTTGATGCTAATCATAATTAAAAGCCATCTAATCTGCAAAATAGATAATTTCAAAATACAGTCCAGGTAAGATTATTAAGGTGTAGCTGTTCAAGATTTGAAAATTAAGACAGTGGATTGTAGCATTTTTGTTTTTTCTAGGAAGTAATTTTATATAGATGTACAAATTACTTACGAAGATTCTGCATTTGGATCGGCAGATGCTGGTGTCTCTTTGAACTGAGGAAGTGGAAACAGGTGATGATAAGATCGAGCCAGGTGAGGTGCTGAGACCAAAGTCAGTGCTGAAAACAAATAAAGTGTGATTGTTATATTTTGGTGAGCTGCAGTGCTTCCACTAGACCTTTTTGAATTACTGTCCCTTGTTAGAGCTTATATCTCATCAGTGTCCAGTGTAAAGTCAATTAAAAATGATACATTGAAAATAAAATAAAAAACAACTGTTAATTCAAGCATTTATTTCATAACCAAAAATATGATTGTACAAAAATATCTATAAGTAGTTAATTAATTAATATCAAGATTATGAAGTATGGGCCTGATTTTGATGAGATTTTTCTTGTTTTCTAATGTCCCCAACCTCCCCTTTGAGGTGATTAAATTTTGGAGTTGATCCATCAGCAATTACCTCCCCATTGTATACAAAGAAAGTTCTGACACATTATTTAGATTGATTGAAGTAAAAAAGAGTATACAAACCACAGGATTTGCATTCGACAGGAAGTTCACAGTATTTGCTTCTACATTGTGGGCAAAAATAACCACCACTGCTGAAGTTTTGGGTTGTTTTGTCATCAAGATGACTGAAAAAAAAAAAAAAGAAATAATGAAAAAGATTGGTCGAAGAAAAAAGAAGAGCTTCCTCACTTTGAACCCCAACCCCTCACTTTCCCAAAATTAGATCCCTTAGTCCCCGGGGCAAATAACTGAAATTTTTTACAAAACTAGTACACGCGTACACCACCGATTATCCAGCATCTGATGGTCTTGCACATCATTTGATCCAGACAAAATTACGAGTGGAAACTTAAATTAGAAATAGAAATTGTACAATTTGTCATCTTGGGAGTTGTACTTCAAAATTCTTTTCAAGTACAGTACTGTATCTGATTAATCAATATATCTATATCTGTTACATACATATTAATTTATTGCATTTAACCATTTAATTCATACCTAATATTTGTTTAAGTTTCTAACAGTTCTAAAGCTTTAAAGATGTGAGAGATGCATAAATAGTGGGTCAGAGGCATATCATCGAATTATTATTACTAGGCTAAAAACCAGCCCTAGTGGGCGGGTTAATTGCTGTCCATAAAAGACATAGAAAGACATGTGGAAAAAGGCAAGCTAATGTAAAAAATGGGGTTGGGATAATGTGAATAGTGGTTAATAGGGGAGGTTGAAATTGAAAAAGTGATGTTGATGTGAAAAAAAAAAAGAAAAAAAAAAAAAGAAAAAAAGAAAAAAAGAACCCATCTCCAAAAAGAGCAGATGCTAATGTAAAAAAATTCAAAAGGAGAGGTATAATGTTACAAATGGGGCATAATGTTGAAAAAAAAAGGTGGGGGCTAATGTCCTCAGGGGGAGGGATTAGAGTTAAAAAAAATAGAAGAAAATTTCCCCTCAATTTTGACTAATAAAAGAGAAAGAGTTCACCCTTCAATTTTGATCCATAAAAAGTGAAAAAAAGTTAACCCTCAATTTTGACCATTTAAATGAAAAAAACTAATTCACTCTCAATTTTGAACCTAAAAGTGTAAAAAAGTTCCCTCTTGATGTCAACCCCTAAAGGTGTAGAAAAGCGATTTTGACTCCTGAAAGCGAAAAAATTTTCTCTCCAATTTTGACCTCATAAAATGAAATAAAAGTCCCCACTCATTTTGATCCCAAAAATGAATATAAACGAGCCCTCTCAATTTCAAATTTGACACCTGAAAGTAAGAAATAAAAGTACCCCATCGATTTTGTTCTCCAAAAGTGAATAAAGAATACCCTTCAATTTTGATCCCTATTAATGAAAAATGGCCCTCTAAAAATGGAAAAAAAATTCTCCCTACTCAATTTTTTTTAGAAAAAAAAAAAAACCTTTCCCAGGATTTTGACCCCTAAAAGTGAAAAAAAAATTACCCTTTGATTTTGTACCCCAAAAGTGAAGGTAAATAGAAGCATAAAAAGGGAAATAAAAACTCAATTACTGCACTATGATTTTATCAAATTTATGGTTTTCGTTTAATGAACTGCCTATTTTTTCTACTAGTGTCTACCAAGCACTCTTTTGATGCTCTTCTAAAACATACTGCAATAATCAAAAAACTTTGGTTATAACTACAAAAAAATAGCAAGAAGTTAGTTATAAAGAAAAAAATCCTCTACTATTAGAGGATTTCTGAACAGATTAACATGGAAGAAAAAAAGAAAAAAGAAAAAAATTCGATTCTGCCATAATTGATGTGTGTCACCAGAAAGAATGAAATCAAGTTTCAAAATTCAAAATTATTACTGTATTCATTTATTTATACATACATTTATAATTTAGTAAAGTATTTGTTTATTAAAATATATATAAGATGGGTTAAGGAGGCCGAAAGGGTAGAGGTGGGGGTAGCAAAAATTGTTTGTGGATTTAGCACATTGGCACCCCTCTGGTGCCCTTGACCCACCGAATTGCAAGGGATAACTATATAGACAACAAAAATGTAGTAAGGTAAGACTTATTGGTGATTATGTATCCAAGACATTTAGTGCTGTAAAATATAACCAGTTTAGCAGTGACTATGTTGTAAAGGATGATTTATATAGAAGGAGGAAAAAATAAAATTGTTTCCCAGAATTTGTACGGTTTTTCAAGGCATTATTGGACTTGATTTGTCTGATTTTTAGACGATTTTTGTTTGAATTTCTGGCATGGACAATGAAATATGAACAATCTAGCCCTGTTGATTGAATACAGGGTTTGGTTTGGAATTCCAAGAAGGTTACCGACTACAACAGACACCTGAAGAAGGCTGGAGGGTATAACGACTGAAGCATTATGACTATAATAACCAAGATGAGGTCATGAGCCTGAGTAAATCAATGAATATTGATCTATTCTTGTTTAGGATTAATTCTTATTGATGGAAAGAAATGTCACTGTTAAGAGGTGTAGGTTTCTTAATGCTTTATAGCACAGAGAATGGAATTAGTGAACCAAGTTCAAACTACCATTGGAATATTTGGGTTCACTTTGCATTCATGCTCTGGAGAAAGGTAAGAATCCATGTCACCCAACTACTATGGGTAAATAGCAGGGCAGTTGGCATCTTTTAAACCCATAAAGCAGTACATCTTAAGCCTAAGGCTAGCATCCCAGCTCCTGTAAAAACCCACAATTGCTACAAATGATGAATGGGTCTCTATGGATCATTTGTGAAATAGAAACAAATTCATTGGCACATGCTTAGCAGCATTGATAAGACACATGCTCATGACACTTTACACTTAACTTCACTATTCAACATACATACTCATATGTAGACCACTTGAATTTGGAACTCAAGCATTAGTTGAAAGAAAATTTCTCTCACGGCTACTATGATGTCACCACCTGTCACTTCTTTTTGGCTGAAGGCAGAGGTGTATAAATGGTTGGCGATTGAGTGATGTCAAGAGCTACACATACAGGAAAACAGGTGTTACCCTTATAGTAAACAAAGTTTTTTGTCACAGTATCAATCAGATACAAATACATAAGCAGAGAACGAGTGATGTTCAGTCCACGCTAAAGATTAGTTCATTACAACCGTCCCCATACATATAACAAAGGAAATAAAGGATGCATACAGTATATGCCAGACTATAAGAAAAATGGTTTACAAAAGGATTTGGAGGACTATCAATCATTGCAACTCATTCAAGTCCCATAACTGTCAATATTGATAGCGCCCTTGTCAAAATACAAACACATTAGACGCAGTCTAATATTTTCAATGTTTTCTTAAAATCAAAAGTTGATCTTATATACAAGAAGTTCCAAGGATACAAATGAGTTCCATTCCTAGGTCTGTCTTCAAATTAGATTTGTATCAGTCTGATCAGTTACGTATGTTGTGTATCAATTAAAAAGCTTGTGTTAGTATATATATATATATAATACCTTTCTATGCATAGAACTCATCAAAGAAATAATAATATGATTATACATCATATCACAAGTAGCTTAATTTCCATGCTATTTGAATTTGTTCATGTTGAACAAGTGTTCAATTGTGATCATTTTTCTTTCCATCTTGCATTGGCTCTACACGTTAGAGGCATGGTTATTACGCAGGTACAGGATGTACAAAGTTACAAGCAATCAAAGCATTGTTGACAAACCATAGATGTGCAATGATTTGATGTGACAAACAGTTGTCTGTAACTCAATTTAGATAAAAAAATGCTCTATGGCAGTGTTGCCAAGTATAGTTAGTTATTTATGGCGAAAACTATCTTTAAAAAAGGCTAAAGTTGATCAAACTTTTAATTTCCAGATAACTTAATAACTAAAAATCTATACCAAGACCCCAGAACAAATTATTAATAAGAATTGCGTATACTTTTATCAAACTTACCAGATTTAATCCGCTATAGATTTTCAGTGACCAAGTTAGAGAGAAATCAGCCAGATGTAGCCGAAAATAGCTAAATTTGAAAAGCTGCATTATGGTTGTCTGTTCATAAAAATGAGTTGTCTGTGAGTCGGATATTCTTAAATTTGGGACTTTCTGCACTGGCTTATAAAAATAGTTATAAAAAGTTTTCATTCATACAAAGACAATCATGAATTTAATGGCATTTGGTCATGAGAAACTCATCCGGAGGTGAGATGTTTACTTACCACATACACATAGATGGTCGCTCTTCTTTGTCTCTTTCCACATTCTGTTGATGATGGGGAAAACCTAAATCAAAAGATGTATAGAATTAATCATTTTTTAAATCTTAGTAGAATGAATCTGCATCCACATATATCCACCTATCTATCTATATGATTTTTTTTTTTCAATATGTGTAATACTTCCAAATGAGAGCAAGGATACTACACTGATCCTAGGCAGAAGTACTGGGGAATGACATTTTGATCCTAGATAAACTGCACATATACTACACTCTGATCTTACGCAGAGAGCTGGAAAGTGACACTTTAATCCAAAACCAATCCATATATTGTTGGGTACAATGCTAATACAATAATAAAGATCAGATTAATCTGACATGTGGCAGAGACCACACATTGCTAAACTGCATTTATGCAAAGTTGTCTTATTACATGGGCTCGCAGTAGCTGGGAGCACTATGATGTTAGGGGCCCCAAAATTCAATTTGAAAAATTAAATTAAAGTTCATATTATCAAATAGCAGACATAGAGAACCTTCTTTGACCCTATGTTTACATTTATGTTTAATTCAGTTCTTGACTCTTAAGAATGGATCAACCAAAATGGGTGAACAACAAAAATAACAAGAAGAATGAGTTTGTTCTAAAAAACCTTTTGGAATAAAACAGTAACATCTATTAGTTATAAATCATCAAGTTTCTTTTCTTTTTGTCCCACAAAACAAAGCCCAATTTGAAAAAGAGATAATGGGTGAGAATTTCAGGTGAGACAATATTTCCATGCTTGTTAAAAAAAATAAGAATAATCTAGTAAAAAGGATATTTGTTTTTGTAATGCATGCAAACCCAAGAAAATCACATTTTAACAACATGCATATCTTGTTTAATACAGTAAGTTTTCAGGTTTGTATTGATTTGAAATCAACTTTATGCTAAAACGATTCCATTATTGGACAGCTATGTTATTCTCTCACATATCAGCTATTTGTAAGAATTAAGATTTTAAACTTATTATCTGGTACATTGACATCTATACAGCTCATCTGGTGCCAACCATATCTTCATTCAAATTAATAAATATATCTGGAAAAACTTACTTTGAAATCCCTTCAAAGCATGTGAACAAGATTGATATGAATTACTATATCAAAAGCACCTCCTATAGAACAATGTTATAGGTCATTATCTTCTGAGGCTTGAGTTGGGTACAATTCGATGTGGCCGCATCGATGCAAAACAACAAGAAATATTTGAAAAATAGTTGTTCTAAGAACTGTAAACTATATTATTGTATTTCTATCAGATTTTATTGAAAAAAAATGTCAATTCAGTAGCATTCATTTATTTATAAAAACATTTGTATAAATTTCATATTTATATAAAAATTGCACTTTTTTATAATCATAAGCTATTCCTCATAAATATTCCAGAGGGGTCCATCTTTTAATGTTTAAAAAATTAGATTGTTACAAAATTACTTTGTGAACAAAAACTATTTATTACAAAGTTATTACATCACTGTCAAAGTATTGTCTACTCATTATTCTTTCATTAGATATCCTTTTATTATCATTTAATGAATGTATAATAAATGTATGTCTTAATTATGTTAAAAACTTTACTTTATCTTCTTGAAATAATATCTTTAATAGATAATAAAACACAATATGCATTGAGTTGGTCTCGCATCAAGTCGGTCACATTCAGTTGCCTTTCCCAAAGCCAAATTCAGACAAATCTCATCTTGTGCCAAGGTTGACTCAGTGCAACAGGGCTTAAAGAGTGACTACTGATATACAGTATGGAAATCAATTATTTACAGGAGCAGTTGAATATTTTTTTGATTAGATGGTATGAAATATGTAACTCCAATTTCATCAATAAAAAAAATGATCTCATTCAGGGCAGGATGGCTGCTGATACTCAAAGAAGAAATGGTAGGAGTGTTTCTGTCTTTGTGATACTCTATTACTACTGCTACTAATTAATCTTTTTTTCCTTTGTAGGTGTCCATATTTTAGTTTTTTGCTTGACCTCATCAAAAATCCCTTCTTTGCTTTCAGATTCACTGAACTTCTAGCGAATAAAGTTAAAAACCTGCCCCAGTAAAATATATGTTTTTACATCCTCTCTCTTATATTTCCAATTACGTTGCCAGTCCGTGGTTTTAAATAAATGTTATACAAACATGGATCAGTTTCATATGCAAAAATAATTGAAGAAAAATCCGTAATAGTTAACAAATGAGTAAAAAATGCTACTAATTGGTTATTATGTTACCCAATGGAGATGCAGCCGATCTAATGGTCAACAATATGGAAAATGAGATCAGCGAATTGAGTGAAAATTCCGACTATGACAGCCTGTTCACTTTGACAATTTTTCATACTGCAAACCACAAACCATTAGGCAACCAGCACATTCATTTTCATGTACAATCGATAAAAGCACTTACCCATTCGAATTAAAGAAGATTCTGTGTTTCCCTGCAAAGATACATTTGAAATGTTAATGTTTGATAATTCAGAATAAAACGTAAATATCAAATTATGACTATAAATCAATATGTCTGCTTGGATAGTGCATGAGTTAGCATATCTGCCTCACATGCAGAAAGTTCCAGGTTTGATTTCTGGAATGAACGAAGAAAGCGGAAAACTTTTCATGAGAACAAGTATCATTGTGCCTAAATTGAGTACACTCTAAACTGTGTGATCATGATGGAAGTATCCCTTTGGTGGATTTGCACCTTGCCAAGTTTCAAACCAGCAAGGATCACCAAGGTGACACATGGAAACTGGGACTTTATCACCAGCCATATACGCCAATGAAATATAGTTTCAGGAAACAGACGCTTCATTTACTACTTATTCATAAATTAATATGAGTATCCCATGTTATAATGCAGTTTGAAGTATTTCATCCGTTTGAGGACAGAGGTGACACAACATCGCCCCATCCCAACTGAGACAAATATTTGACTTCTGCTGGCAAACCAACAGAAAAATGAAATGAATTAGACAAAAACATTTCAGTAGTCAATGAATGAAACATTTTTTCATTAACACTTTCAGTGCTACTTGTTTTTTTACAATTATACTCTCTGTTGAGTTGCCTGCTTCCTAGGGATCACCGATGAGATGGGAAACTGTGTCGTATAGTTACATCAAGGAAGTATTGCAAGTATAGTACAACTAAAAAAATAAAGATCTTTATATTTAGCAGTTGTGACCACGGAACGTTAGCTATGAAGATCTTTGGTGGTACTAATAAAAAACAAAGATAAAAGAATGCCTTTTGTTTATTTCTTCAAATCACAATTATTTTTTAAACAATGGACAATGTTTGCCATCTTTTACTAATGGCCCACCCTTGAATGTTGCTCATACCTACCCTGCAGTTATCACAGCTAGGTTATAACAAAGCTCAATTTCTTGGACCCAAATACTTGCATTTATGATATACACTTGCACAAATTATTACTCTTAAATGATGGGATTCACTTATATAGTTAATGATTTAGTTTGAGAATTAACCCATTAATTGTGGAAAGTTGTGAAGAGTTATAATTATCAATTGAAAGATAAAAGCCTTGATTCACAGAAAAAACTGAGTTGCTATCAATTATAATAAAATAGGAATTTTATTGAGTTAGCCATAGAACTGCAATTTTTTTTCATTTGTAGGCTTTAATTCAGTGAGATTTTTGCAAGAGAAAATTAATTTGCATACTGATTATAAATGGCATAGTTTTTTGTAAACTATAAGAAAATTTAAAAAGATATTTCATTTTGAAATGAAAAAAAAAGATGTTTTTTTTCCAGTACTCATTGTTGTATTAACAATATTTTATCCTCTGAATTGAATCTTTGTCAATGTTTTATTTTCAGCATCTCCCTTATTTTCAAATTCTTATGAGTTTCACCTATCAAACACTGAAGTTGAAAATATATGTTTTACCGTATTTGACGGCATATAACATCCCCTTTTCCCCTCCTCTGCAAATAGCTCAGAAGGTGAACATAACTTTTGTTGTCCAGCTCCACATTGGCCAGAATTTGAGGAGTTAAAAAAACTTTGAAAATGAGAGGAAATCAGAGAATGTAATTTTTCTCGAATTTCTCAGCTAAAATAAGGGGGGAGAATCAGATGCCATCAAATACAGTATATTAATCTCTATTAAAAATTAATTTTAACACCTGAAAGAAAAAAAAAAGATTTTGTACTCAATCTTTATACGATGAGATAAAAAGATATTAAAGAGATTTAAACTTACAGTTGCTGGAGGTGGGGTCACATGGCCATTCAACAAATCTTTAAAATGAGGTTCATCAAGGATTATGCTGTAATCCCCTAAAAAGATAATGGAAGGAAATTTTCATTGAATTCTTCTTATCCAGAAAAAAACAGACTGAGTTGAAAGAAAAAGGGAATAGCTACACAATAAATAAAATTGCTTTTAAACATTTCAAATTTTATTCAAATTTACCATGTTTCCGTAGGCTTATCCTAACCCTAGAGGAAGGTAATCTATGCTAGATAGTAATCTGAACTCCTATATATGCAGGCAGAGCTGGTGATAGGTCCAAGCCAGATGGAAAATGTAGGTCCCATTTCAAATTGCTCATCAAATGTATCTGTAATCAGAGCTAAATACACGATTTATGTATGGGTATGTACACATAAAGTATATGATGTACTTATGTATAACAACTGAATAAAAGTAGTAAAACAATTTATAAAAAAGGTAATGGAAAGCAATTTTGTTCAAGGTAATCACTTCTTCACATTCCGAAATCCTTTGTGTGCTTTTCTTTGAGCAAATTACACTAAAAAAATCAAGCAACTTTGTTTTGTCATTGTTGATGTACAAAATTGAAATATGAAATGTAACGCAACATATTTCTTTAATCATTTATCCAAAATTATATTTATTGAATCATTTATTTACAAAATGTAATGAACTATAAAATCATATGGAAGATTAATTCATTCAATTATTCAATCAAAATTTTGTGAACCCGATTAACGGAGACCATACACAAAACGGAGTTTATTTAGTCACCTGAAAAGTAAAGTAAAATGATTCTTTGGGGTTTAGGAAACTTTACTTACAGAATTTTTATGGTGTGAAAAGACGAAAAGACATCCACCTGATATGATTGGGTGGAGATTGTATATTTTCAAAATTTATTTTGACAATGGGGAGTTATCAATTCATTTTCTAAATAAATAATTATAATATTGTAAATAAAAAAATTTATTGTTTACAAATATTTTCAAAATCTTGTGAATTAAAAAAACAGATTATAATCTAACAATTCATATTGTTATGGTTCACATATTTATCAAAAATTTATTTCACAAAAAAATGAATGTGAAAGCATAAATGGTGGCACATGAGAGGCATCCTTTTCAAATCAAGAGAAATTCCATGGTCTGAAATTCAATGTTTGCCAAATTATCTTTTATACAAGTGCCGATTTCCCAGTTAAAAAATTTTTTGAATACTCATGTTGCTGCTTTTAAAAATTGCAATTTTAAATGGAAATTTTATACTTTGATTATTCAAAATGTTTTCTATCTCTATCTTATTCAAATTGAAAATTTCAAAAATAGTTTAAATAAAAAGTGGTTTTGAAAACCTAAACAAGACAATCTATCCTCACCCATTGTAGAACGAAAATATAACTTCATGTACTACAATCTACTAAAAGCAATTTTTTTCAAAACTGATAAATTCCTAAATGTAGCAAACATCTTATTGATTGAAAGCACGTAAAATTACTAGGGTAAATATTTTTAATGATTTTCATTGTTCAAGGCTCATCCGAATCTTCAAAACTTATCAAAATCTTTAGCAGATTATGCCATGTATGAAGTCGAAGTTGAAAGTCCATAGTCATTAGGAATGTTAAAACTTTGTCTGTTATTACTCGGGGAAAGTCAACAAGAATTCAGAATGAAAGAGGGAAGAGAAGCAGGGTAAAACTGGCTATGCAAAATTCTAAACGGAAGGCAAGAGCAGGCTTGAAACTTCCTTGTGACCCCCCCCACTTGACCCCCCCCATGCCCAGCTATTGTGAGCAATCTGACTTCATATTGCCCCACCGCTTGCTATGCCCACTGGAGTGGGCTCCTTCAAAATCATAGGCCCAGGCCTGTGTATAAATTATACTTGCTATTAAATACTAAATAAACATAAGTATTATAAATAATTAGAAAATATACATAATCACAAAAGTTCATCCCTATGTAAGTATACTGTGATAGACAAGCCAATGAGCTGGTTGTAATTTACATGTTGTACATCAATATTTCTATTATTTTCCATCACCACAAATAACTTTGACTTCAAAGGAAAATTATCAAGTAACAAAAGGAGTAAAACTGCGATATGTTAAAATTGTTTCTGGGCGAATCTTATAACAACAAAATTCTTATAATTGAACACTCATCCACCATCTGTTTTGATTGTGTTCAGTTGCTATGTGATGAAACGTGTTGCATTCAGTCAGCAACACCAAGGAACAGTGACAATTAGTTTTCCTGGTTTCATGTATAGCACTCGATATTAAAGGAACATTTTGAGATCACAAAACAAAAATAGGTAGGTAGGTTGAAGTGTTGAGATCTTCATTTTATGATTATGCTAATTTTTTTTTTTTCAAAATTTACAAATCAAAATTGGGGTATGTCTTTGAAATGAAAAAACATGGTAATTCTTGTAGTTCTTGCCATCAGAAGGTTCAATCATTCACTAACTTGAAATGTTTAGGATTAAGATATTTGTTGTATAAAATTTGGCTTGGTTGAAAGTTGACAATTTATAAAATGTGAAAAAAAAATTCACCTTGTGTATCATGAGAGAGTTTCTTGCAAACCCTCACCTCTGCCGACAATCCAATCACAGAGCAGCGTATAGTATTATCTTTCAACATCTGAAACAAAGAACAGTAGAAAGATATAGCTGATATTTAACTGGCTCCCTATAAAGACGAAATGAGTGATACGGTTGGTTTTATGTGGGGACCTACACAATCATGGGAGGGCAAGGACAAAAATTGCCAAGTCCCAGCAATGTCATGAAGACTTCGGAACTTTTCTTGACCCTCCCCTCACAGTGTAATGAGGAGCTACTGCCCAGGGGTTGGACTCCCTGGGACAAGGCTGGCTTTGTTTATGCCTGAGGTTTATAAGCAGTTCAGATTTGGTTCACTGCAACTTCTGGCTTTCCCCAAAGAGATTTCAGACTGTAGGTGAGATTAAGGAGAATGGAATCAGGCAGCTGATGGTGATTCCAAAAGAGGACTTTGCAGATGGTTATAAAAAGTGGAAGGGATAATGGAATAAATATATGAGGCCCAAAGGAATTACTTTAAAGGGGACTATGTAGCCTATTTTTTTGTTGATATTAAATGGCTCGATACTTTCCAAGCAGACCTTGCATATAAGGAAGGCTGACAAATATACCAGCTGAAATTATATAATTTAAGCAATAAAAAAAGATACTAATCCAGTCTGGAAAAAAAATCATTGATTACTAATGCAGTATTTTATGATGACAATCATAAAATACTCATCACTCATGCAGTATGATCTATATTAGTCTAAAAGTAATAAAAAAAATCAAAAATGTTTTACAAAATCTACCTTGATTGTGCTTAGAACATCTCCTGGATCACAAGTTGTCAAGCTACCAAAAATGATTAAAATTTCCCGACTTGCATGACTTGGCATGTGCCTGAAAAAACAAGTGAAACACATGAACAGCAATAGTATTGATATAAAGATATTATTTCGATAACAAGCAGTGGCGTAGTGCTGTTGAAACACAGGAATGACATTCCCTTACTTTTTCACTATCAATATACTACTAAAATTCACTGTTTGAACAATTCACTGATAAGAAAATTTAGCTTTTATCATGTCTAAATACTCATCTCAAATGGCCTCAAAAGTCTCTGGTTAAATCCCCTTACCCCCTTCAGGCACCCCTGCAATCACTCACTTCTTTTTTAAGCACTACACCACTGGGTACAAGGGCACCTCACTGTGGGGTAATGGTTTGGGAGTTAGTCTAGTAGATTATTACTAGTAGGTCACAAGTTTGGTTCTCTGAGAATCTCACACATGTGGTAATGTGCCAAACTATTAGTATATATGCCAATTTATAAAACAGTTATGCTAATATCATACTGCATCTGATGTGCAGGTATTACGACTGCGGGGCCATTTACTGAAAATTGATATAGACAGTTACGGGGCTTGGATGAGTTGGAGTGTGTGGTAGTCCTCCAAATACTCTTGTAAACCATTTGTTTTAACATCAGTCATTATATGTCCACTGCGGAACAATGGCCTTCCCCATCTCCTTCTACCAGGTTTTACTGGCAAACCTTTCTTTCTTATCCCTCCATCTTGTGTCTGGTCTTTCTGTATTGCATTTACTGTCCCATGGCCACCAATAGATAGATAAAGATAGAAATGGGCTGGACACTTAGCAAGAAGAAATTTTATCTTATAGTCATGCATATATAGCATGTGTAACTTCTTCATTGTTTTTTTCCCTCAATGGTAGTTTTTTTGACCTACAGCTTCTTTGTAAAGTAGCTGTTCTAGAGTTACATAATCAAGTTTGCAAAAACGATAATTTTCTCTCTTTTTCTGTGATCATCATCAATTAAAAAAAAAAATATGGACATCATTCATTTTATATTTGTAAATTGAATAAAAAAAGGAGGCAAATTTCAAACAAATCTTTGAAATAAAACACCTCAAATGAAATGGCGATTTTTCATCAATTTTTGTCCTTCCCTTGGATATTTTCAGCTATTTAAACCATTGGTGATTTTCGCTACACAAGGTTTTACATGTGTATGTCTTCTGCTATTAAGACAGGAATTTGTTTTTTGGCATCCTTTCTGCATAGAAATTATTTTCACTTATTTATCAAATTATACAAAAAATAAACATGTAATTTCAATTTGATCAAAAATTCATTTAATCACAACAAGGATCAAAGAGTGTTTTTTTCATAGCATTACATATGTTTGAATTTACCAATAGGGTACATAGGTTAAGGTTAGTGTTGTTAGAATTAGTTGATAAGGTTAGTTACCTGCTTTTAAACAAAAAAATGAAAAAAATTATTATTCTTCACCTGAAAAAACATTTTTTTCATATTAAAACTTTCTATCAAAATCAAATCAAAAAAAAAATCACACATGAGCACCTGAAAATGTGACAAAAATCTAAAGGAATGTTTTAAACATATACATAAAAAAAATAATAAGATTTGTTCATTTAATTTACCAAATATTTTTTGCCAAAAGTAAAAAAAAATCTCTTCTCCAGAGGAAAAAAAAAAAATCTTTTCTTGAAAAAAACTTTTCATCAAAGAAACCAGTTTTAAAGCAGATCTTATGCGTATAATCTTCCATGGTCTAAATTGCAGAAATATGCAAGGTACCTTTGGTGAAAAATGACAAATGAATATTGTTCAAAGCAAACAATGACTATTTCCCTAATGCCATCCTGCCAAAATAGGTTGTAGCTGTCAACATCATCTATCCTTGCTTGACTATTGAAAGATCATGTAATTATTTTGAAGCATACCAATCGATAAAATGTATTATTTTTCAGTACGAAATATTTTGCACATTTTAGTTGTGCTCCATTCCTTGGTTTTGAATAAGATTTGTCTATCTCCTAAACTGGTTGCCAACCATGGGTTTATTTATCCATGACTGGAAGGAGAAGAGATGGATCCCAAGGGCACTGGTTTAAGTGAATGCCAGCAATCTCAGCCGGAATTCGAACTTCGTTTGCCAATTCCATTCTTATAAGAATAACTATGATATTCACATAAAGTAGGTTCAAGAATGATGAAAAGTTAATTTCAATTTAGAAAAGCTAATTTAGTTACATAATCTTATAAAAGCTTGCACCTCTTGGAGATTTTAAAATCTTTCTTGCACCCCTTAATCTTGAGCTAAAAATTTAAATTCAACAAAGTAAAAATTGGCAAAGTCAATATTAAAAAGTGTAAATAACAAAATGTTAAAATTTATCAAGTATCAACAATAAAAGTCTACATCAAAATATCACTAATAAAACAATTTAATGCACTGGCTGCTGGGCTTTTCCTCATTCAGAGTTGTATACATCAGGAATGAAACAAAAAAGTTCACCAGCCACACGCTTTTTGCACCTCTTGGAGGTGTATGCAACCCATGCAAGAAACTATAAAACCTTGAATACAAGTTAAATAGAAGTTACTTACTTGAGGGTCTGTGCTGCCATATCTAAAGAATTCTGAAGTGATGGTTCACCCTGACAGGGTTTTTTACTGATATTTTGCAGAGCTGCAATGTGTCGCCGAGGATTACCTTTAAATCAAAAGGAAACAATCGAATGAATACTGAATGAAGAAATTTCGATACAACATAGTGAATACTGGATTTTGAATGAGGAATAATGAAAGGAAAATGTTGATTACTTAGGTTAGAGCAGTGGTTCTGAAACTGTATGCCGCAACTATTTCCCAAGTGTGCCACGTACATTTTTTGAAATATGCAAACGTGTATTTTGAGCTTTGAATGTATCCAATGTCTATCCAACTTTCACCACTGAGTTGCCAATCTAATGATTTTATTACAAGATTTTGTGAGATCTGAATCTTCTTAGTGACAGATGAAAAGAAAAGTGCTGATAAAAGTTTCATTTATTGACTATTGAAATGTTTTGGGGGTTGGTTTCTGGGATAAGCAATTTAATCATACAAAAAAGTAATGGCTCAAGACTTACATCATATAGCAATGATTAGCAAGGTAACCTTGCAGGCCATTGTTAGTAAGTTTGATCTTTATTGGATCATCAACTGTTGATGGTCTATTACCAAATTGCCAAGTTAATAAATTGTATGAAAGAAAAAAAAGAATGGATCAGGATGCATATCAATGATCAACTAACTAATCTTGCAAGCTGTTGTCAGTGGGTTCAATCCTCATTGAATCTCCTGCTATCAATTGTCTGATACCAGACCTCTTCTCTCAATAAATATTGAAAAAAAAAAAAAAAAATAAAACAACCAGAACACATCATATAGAAATGATCAGAAAACTAATCGTGCTAGTAGATTCGATCTTCATTGGATCTCCCAGTATTGATGATACCAACATGCCCAAGTTAATCTGCTTAATAAATGAACAGTGTGATTTTTTTTTGTTTTTCGGTTGATAATAATAGACACTTTCATTCAAAGGTAACAATTGTGCTGATAAAAAATCTCTTACTCACAATTTGAAACTATGGACTCTTCCACTGGAAAAAAATCTGCTCATTGAAATTCAAATATATCCATGATATTTTCCCCCGGGGTTAACAAGTATTTACATAAGCTACCTCAATTGACCAAGCAAGTAACCTTGGTGAGTCTATGTCATTGTTGAGAATTACATCTGAACTTCTGGTTACAAATAACCTCCCTCTACCAGATGTTGGTAATTAGGAGCACTATATAATTGCTTACGAATTGCTACTTCAGTGAGGTGAGATTTCTTAGCTCATTTGTAAAGCACAGATTGAATTGTTCCTGTTTTCATTCCATTATCGATGTACAGTTTGGAGTGAATAAAAGCATAATCGATTTTTATCAACACAGGTGATCCCTAGTTAAAAACTGGGTTCCGTTCTGATGATCAGGTTGTTGAATGAAAGCTTTGTTTTAAGGCTTGAAATATCCAACAT
The DNA here is from genome assembly GCA_963457665.1 of Thysanoteuthis rhombus. NCBI lineage: Eukaryota > Metazoa > Mollusca > Cephalopoda > Oegopsida > Thysanoteuthidae > Thysanoteuthis > Thysanoteuthis major. The sequence continues at coordinate 52,851,956 of OY735209.1, forward strand.
TCAACACCATTCGAAAAAATCTTTTTCAAATCATTTTAAATCTTTGCTAATGAGGAAAGAGTTCATATTTGCCTTCTTTCAACATCTACTTCTACCCTTTCATCTTTCCAAGAGGAAACGCTTTGGCAGTGTACTTCTATTTTTCTTGATCATTTTTCATTCATTTTGTTTTAGGTCTTTGCTAATGAGGCATAGATCCATATTTGTCTCTTTTACGCCTCTACACCAGCCTCCCAGTCTCAGTTTCGTATAGCAGAGTAGTTTGCGCCTCATTCAGTCCATCCACATTATTGGCAGGCATTGTCAGTCATATATACTAAAGTGGTCAGTGTAATTGGTTGTTGACGAAAATGTATGAAGACTACAAGTACTATGCAAACATCATATAATATTTCTAATCCATAAGGACACACAAAACTATAAAAGAATTACCTCCAAGTTCTGTTACTTTCTCTGCTCTTTTGTTGCGAGTCAAAATAATACCAAGTTGGCTGATGGGGTTCTGATCAAAATACTCTTCAACAAAATTCTCAAGTAGCTGCAACAAGAAAAAGGAACTAAAATGGCTTTTACAAATCATTAATAGCCTAATTTTCAAAAAAAATTTTTTTTTCTGAGATGGGGAATTATCTTTATCATGAACTTATTTACTCATACTTATGTCCTCATCTCGGTTTTTACAGTAACAACATTTTGGCCATTGTATCCTCTGGCCTTTTTCAAGTGTCTGTCATAGAAAGTAACCTTCTGGAGATATTAAACTGAACCGAACCCTTTTTCCAATTCACGGTGATAGATTGTTCTCATTCTGTTGTCTATGTTACAAAATATCTTACAAGTTAATTCTTCTCAGTTAATTTGTCCTTTTGATGTAGCTTGTCTCCCTCTTCCACTGAACCAGAGACTTTTTGCACTATCTGACCATCAGGAAGATTCCTAGATATACTTAACCAACATTTATATTCACTAAGTCATTAAATGGAAGAGTGATCAAGGAACATGTCTATCATTTTGAGTATCACACATAGTCGAATAAAAGTACATGTCATAAGTCATGTGGCTTAAATAAATATCATTGTGTAGCCTTTGGCCAGAGAATGTATATAAAATGACTCCTATACACACACAGGTATACTATCTGAATGTGATGCAAGTGAAAATAATTTTTTTTTTCTCCAATAGCAGCAGCGCTTATAATGTAAAATTCAGGTGTTTTCCTTTCATTTCTTTTTCATGTTAGTCTGGAATTTATATACATTGTCCCTGTTGAGTAGTGGAAGTTACATCGGATGTTCAAATGGCTAGCAAGATATTTGGTACCCTTAATGGTATCTTCTGTGTCCCCCTTCCATTTTCTTTCCTGATGCTAATGTGAGAGGGGTAGCTATTTTGCCTGAAAGTCTAACTTTTTTTTTTCTAGTTCCTCTTTCTGTTTCAGGGTTACTGCTAAGAACTTCTGCCTAATTTTTTAGATAACTAACACACTCTTAGTAGAGAAAGGATGGCTTGAATAAAAATTCTGATACAGACCAGCATAGGTTGCTATTTTTTTGTTTAGAGCAGTACTATATCCACCCCTCTGTGAGAGTAATTATCACATCCAGGGAAGACGGCTTATTCTCTTCCTCCATTGTAAACTATATAGATGGACTGATTGAATTCACATGGTCGAAAAGGACTTGTATATCAATATGGTGGAGCCAGAGTATAAACATATCATCCATGTATCTAAACCAGACTGAGGGTTCCAACAGTGATGAGCTTAAGGACATATTAGAGGGCTCTTGGACTCTTTGTCAAATAACCTTTTGCTGACACACAGCTGAAAACGGTTTTGTCATGTGGACACTTCGCGTTAATGATGTTTTGTTGACTAATATTCGACCAAAGGATATTTTTTATTTTGTTTTTTTCTATTTATGAATCTGTTTGTTTATTGAATCAAAATATTCATATTTCATATTGCAAAAAAGAAATAAATTAACTCAAACATATGTAGATTTGTTGTAAATTTTATGTTATTTTCAAATTTTACTTTGGTCTCCTTTTGCTGAGAGAGGGGGGGGGTTATTTACAATATAACTATAATGCTTTAGTTGGCAAAAATCTTTCATGTTAGGTGATTAGAAACTCAGGTCCGTACTGATTGTAAAGACACTGTCAATGGTTTTTGAGTAAGTTCATTAGCATTCAAAGATTATGTTAACAACATAAATAATAAAAAGGATTTCAATCATCCAAAAAACTTCCTGAATGTTAATGACCATTCTCAAATATTATAGACAGTATCTTTACAATCATAATGGACCTGATGTTATCAAAAAATGGAGACGAACTGAAAAGCAAAGAATCTTTTTTAGTAAAATGTTTATAGAAGTGAACAGTTTTTTCTGAGCTTTCCAGGTCACACACAGTTCTATGCATGTATGAGGAAAATGCTATTTGATAAGCATTTTCTGTATTTTGCTGTTTCCTGCTCATGATTAAAAAAACAATAAAAGATAAGAAAACACAGTCACCTTCACTGATGTTACAAGTCTGTTTGGCTTCAGATCAGGATCAGACATAGCAGATGACATATCAATGATCAAGAAGACATGCCGCATCTGAAAAATAAAGAAAAGACATTTACTCTTGCCATAAGCAATTACGCTGAGAATCCAAAGGAACTTCTGTATGCTTACTAGGTTCAAATGCAGTCAAGACTAAAATACAAATGATTATCGTTTCATTTTTTCGCAACCACCAGAATTTGCACTTACTATATATTTCCCATGCATCACCTTTGGTTGTACCTGGACACATAATCAGTGAAGTACCTTGTGGTTATTGGATGTTTTGAATCTTAAAACAATCAGACCCCTCTCACCCAAGACAATCCAGCCAAGTTTGATCAAAGTCCAGCTTCTGTCTAGCTAGTGCTACCCAACCCACTGTTAACCACTTTAATCCTGTCAAATACTGGGAATAGAACAAAGGCGGAAGTTGAATCATAAATATAAATAGAACTCATCTAATTTGAAGAGTAGCCCTTTATTCCATAAGTGAACAATTGAATTGGAAAAACCAATACACAGTGAATGTCTGAAAATGCTAGACACAATTTCTCTGAAGAAACCAGACAAGAGATTGCAGATTTATGACGAGAGTACCAATTTGAGGAGAAGTTGAATGTCAGGAGGTGGACCAAAACTAAACTGATACATGGAGAACAGTGTTAACTAGTATCGCTGTTGGACTACTTGATTATGATAACCAAAGTTATTCATGACTTGGGCAAAATTCCTTATGCTAAAAAAAGAAAAAAAATGCTCATTTGTTTCAAGTAAGTTTGACTTTTGCCTAAATAGATCAACTTGAATGTCATCTCAAATGTAATCCAGAAGTCATTGAACAACCCAATCAACAGTCCAATATACCTAAGGATGCTATCAACAGATGGACAATGTGTTTGCGATTAATTCTTAGATAAAGAAATTATTTTTTTTGAGGAATGCATGACAGACAATCAGTTTGAAGATCAAAAAATTGAAAAAGAATGTCAAACTTGGCAATGATGCCTTTGCCTATACGCTCTTGTGATCCCCATCAGCTGAAAGAGAGAGAGACCCATGAACCCCATTTTAATTGACTCATATATAATCATTTTATAGAAGTTTTAATGTATTTGTCTAATAATTCACATAATATGTTTCACATAAGCAGATAGTATTGTAAGTGTGTACAAGGTAGAAGGATCTTCTCTGTGTGATTTTACAAGCATTGGTTGACCTCAGAAAATCATATGGTACATGTAAATGTAATATGTCAGTTTTTCTTGTGATCAAATGAAAGCAATGCATGTTATCAGATCACATGATTTATATAATTAAGCAGCTTTAACCATCGAAATGTATGAAAATAAGTGAGCCATGGCGGTCAGCAGATCATAGAAGTAGCAGAAAGGGGGGTTAGAGGTGGTTGAACAAAAAAAGTTTGACTTCACTCCTTGATCAACCTTTCATTCTTTCTTCAACTGAAATTTTGAATAATAAACTTACAATCACAATGAAAGACGTCCAAGTTGTACTTTCTGATGCTATTATAACAGTTGCACCTGTGACAACCTTGGGACCTGATCATTGCTGGACCACAGAAAATGCTTAAAAACAGTAATCTTCCAAAGAGTGTAGAATGATTTATATTTGATATAATTCATATAAATTCTATATCAATGAAAATTATCTATGTTAGCTTATGCTTTTAATTACTTGCATTAGAAATAATTCTCAAGATTTAGAAAAAAAAAATATGTTGTTTTATTCACTTTTACAAGTTAGTTCATAAATTGCTAAATTAAGGTTCAAGCCACGGTTTGAAACCTAATTGAAGAATTCTGGTGGCAGATCCACAAACTAATGGTGGTAGATTCAAAATGTGCCAAACTGTGGGAGTTGCTGAACCACAAAGTGCCAGTTTAGAGAAGTATAACCTGTACTAAAATGTAAAAGATCACTAACAGGGCTGGCCTCAGGTTGCAGCAACACAGGCAGTTGTTCACTGCAACAAGTTCTAGGGGATGCCAGTCATGTGCGGGAGCATTAAGACTTTCCAAATACAAATGGAAAATTAATAAATTGAACAGAATAAAGTCAAATAAGAAAATTACCTTACGTGGAGTTAGATCTTTCAGGAAAGTCTCACCAAATACTTTCTAGAGTGCTGAAGTTCAGTTTGACCAGAGCACCAGGAGCCCTAGAGCCAGCTCTGATCACTGGTCCATCTCTCAAACGAGAAATCATTACAATTGATGCTGTGACTGATTCTTTTTGTAACCTGTTCTATCATACTTACCATACCAAGGCGTACATTTCCTATTCGGTCTAAGAGACGGCGACGTTTTGCTTTGTGTGTGATCTCACTGACACTGGCCTGTAATGAACCTTCTTCATCTTCTTTGATTGCCTCCCTGAAAAAGAGAATAAAGAAAATGCTTGATAACATTGAAGACAATTAGATAATAACTATCCTCATTAATTTTGTGAAACTATATTGACCCCAAAAAACTATCATTAGCAAAAAACTAATCAGATCATAGCCTTATTCAATCAGTATGGGTCATATTTAGTACTGATCACTGACAAACCCTTTCTTCCTGATTTTCAATGCATTTCTTGTAAAAACATCAACAATGCATTTTCATTATTCATATAATAGCCCTATTTTGTCAGTAAGATTAGTATTAATTCTTGACCACAGGTAATCCTTTTTTTCCAGATTTTCAATGCACAACAAAAAGTGACTATCAAAACTGAAACTTGCTCAAGCAAATTTTAGGTAAAAATTACAAAATTCAGAGCTTAATCATTAAAAACACTTGGTATGTTTGTGAAAAAAATAGCCTCAGTAAGATGAGTGGTGAAGTAATGATGCAATAAGAAAAGCCTAAACCTTGTGCATTAAGCAATAGGAACAAGGATACCAATTCGATCAAAATACTCAAAGACAATCGATCAGAAATTGCAAAAAATTCATCAGATTTCCATTATTGATTTAAATGTACAAGGCATTTTTTAAATATACTTATCAATATAATATAAAGGCTATTAAGGAGACAGATCTCTGATGGGGAAAAACTGAGGTACACTCTTTGCAAGGCTTAAAATTTATCAAATAAATGAGTTTCTACATTCATACTTATATAAACATATTCAAACAGTATGGTAATATATAGAAGGGTAAAAGAATTTAAATAAGCAATATAGAAAGCAAAAGGATACCAACCAAGTTCTTTCATATGCAGTTTCCCATCTGTAAAATTTATCATCATCGTCAGCCATCTTGATCAAGCTTGCTGTTCTGTGATAGAGACGGGAGTTAGAAATGACAGATAATGTTATTATTGTTAAAATATTTTCAGTTTCTTGGCAAAATTTTTTATTCTTCAATTTATAGAAATTGTTATAAGTCTGCTTTGGTGACACCAAGTTGACTGAACACAGTCAAAGGTTGCTTTCGGTTCTTCAGCATGAATATAAATTCCTTTTTATAAAGACAAAAACCATTTTTCATTGGAAGGGGAGCAAGAAGAAGAACAGACAGTTCAACACCTGTGATGTTGTTTACATAATTTTTGACAGCATTTTTAACAATTGTTTCTGTAATAAAAGTATTTGCTTCCAATTGATTTAAAAGAAAGAAAAAAGAATGATGCAAAGCAGTTAAGCAATTAAAAAAAAAAAGAAAACTCTGAAAGTGGACACTGACTAGTTTTCTCGAGGTTTGCAACATTTTGATATGTATCCAAGTGTATCTACTAGTGTTCACTAGTACTATACAAACAATATCAGATATGGTTAAAAATATTTTGGCTTTTAAATTATGGACACTTTATTATATCACATTTTTCTTTTAATTTTGAAAATTGCTTTGAAAGAGAATAAAATGATAATGTGATGTAAAAAAAACAAAAAAAAAAAACATTCGTCTTTCTTCAGCCACATTTTCTTCCCTTCCATTCTGATGAATGCTTTCAACCTTTTTTAGTTTGGTCTGAAAGAAAGTGTTTTTGGCATTGAAATAAACAAATATGTCTAAAAAAGAAAGGAAAGAAATTAACTAAGAAAAAATTAGCTACAAAAAAAAAAAATGTTCAGATTTCATATAAAACCTACCAAATAGTTCAACTTGATTTGTACTTCAAGTTTTTATCCCGAAATTGATGGATTATCCCATTTGATAACATATAGCCCCCTTTTTTCCTAAAATATGCTTCAAAAACTAAATGTAACCAACTTTGCCCAGCCCCACATCAGCCAGAACTTAGAAAAGAGTTAGGAAACTAGTGAATGAATGAAGTTTTTTTCCTCAATATCCCAGCAGAAATAAGGAGGTTCATCAAATGCAGTCATCATAATCAGGTAACATTATATAAGAGAATCTACTTTGGGTTATATCTCCTTATGAAATTGGGTATTGGTACAAGAGTGGGGACTAATGACGAAGACAAAAAAGTTATTCCCTTTGAATCATTTTCTATAAACAATTTTGAAGCAGGTCATAGTTGAAAATAATCCTGTAACAATGGTGCCGATCATGAGATCAAACCCAAAACCTCAGCCAAGTCAAAGCCAAAGAAACTGTGTGGCAGAGCGGTTGGATCATCAACACTTTCCACTCAAATTTTGCAGCGGAAGCCACTTTGCATGTGTGCATTTAAATCATTTTAGAGCGTGATATAAGCAACCAATTATTGACTTAGCTCAGAGAATGTCATTGGTGTATAGTGATTCGAGAGAAAAGAGTCCATTGATACTGATATTATGCAGGGAGAAGTTCCCTCTGAAGAGGTGTTTTGTGATAGAAACTGTCAGGGTTGTGGTTCTTCCCTTTTGAAGAGACTCTGTGCAGTGACTCAGTGATGTTTAAAGATGAATTCAGAGGGCTACATCAATATATCAATGATATATACGTCAACGAAGGCATAGTATCTGTAGCATGTGTGAGGGAGCACCAATTTGATTATGGACTGATTTTTAAGAACCTGGAGAGACTGGAAGATGGGACCGAAGTGCTAGGCTTGCTGGGGGGGGGGGTGCAGCACACCTGATGGAGGTGGGGAGGTGAAGTTCCAGACATTACAGATACCACCACTCACCAAAGCATGTTCTCTATGTGGAAGGTCTTTGAGACACTTTCCCATGTGTGAAGGTATGTGTTGATGCAAGTTCGGTGTGAGATGCTAAACACATCAATTTGGCTGAGCTTGACGTAACAATAAGAGGAATCAACCTGGCCCTTCAATAGCAAGCATCAATATGGCATTTGGTCACATTCTGTGTGCGTCCATCGCTGGGTTTCAGATACCCTAACCAAAGAGGCATGCAGTTTAGGTGTGCGTACATGCCAGCAGGGAATGGTATAAAAGAAATATGCCACACAAGCATCAAGAGAATTGCTGCAAAAAAACTATGCTCAATCAGAGATGCAATGTATTGGTATAATGTGACACCCAAGGACAATACTTCATCCCTGATAGCACCTGCCGGCATGATATATATCTACCAGGTCTAATTAAAAGATATTAAGACAGTACCATTGCCAGAGCATGATAGAGGGTCAGTTCAATATAAGGTGGGAGATTCTGTCTGGGTTAAGGGGCTCCAAAACCGGTGCACATCTAAGTTTAGCAAGGGACAAGTCACTGGTATTGTCAGCTACCAATCAGTCATACTCAACAGGATGCCTCACCATATAAGGGATCTCTATCCTGTTGTGGAACCGAGTGACTTACAACTTGACGCCTGCACATCTTCGGAAAGCGAGGCAGAAATTCAGCAAGATGTCGATGAGGTTGATGAGAATTCAGAAGCAAATGATTCATCTGAGGACGAGGTAGAGGAAGAGCATACCTCCCTTTGAGGAGGAGCACCAAGCAAAAATGAATGCCCCCCCCCCCCCGAGCTGCCACTTCTGTGATCATGGGATTTGGGGAGAATGTATCAATGGTGCTGACCATGAGATCAAACCCAGGGACCTCTGGACTTTCTACTCATGTTTTGCTATGGCACCTTCTTGCATACGGGCATTTAAATCATTTTAGAGTGTGATATTAGCGGCCAGTTTTGAGGAATAAGTCAATTTCGTTTTTTTTTATTGCGGTCAGAGAAGGTTGTTAGGTCATAGTGATTTAAGGGAAAAGAGTTTGTTGATACTGGTGTCGCGCTGGGAAAAACTCCCTCTAAAGAAGTGTTGTGTGATTAACACTGTGGCAGTGTGTGGCTTGCATTTTCCCTTTTTTTAAAAGAGACTGCACTGAGCGACTCCGTGTCCTATGGCCTTCCTGTTTTAAAAAGAGTGTGCCCTGTGGTCCTCCTGTTTTTAAGAGATCTTTTTACTTCAAATCCCTTAGGAAATTTTCATTTTGAAATTTTTCTCTGGATACAGGGAAGATGCCCATGAAAACATAATGGTACATCTAGTAGAAATATCCACACACCTTGATATGTATTATGTTTCACTTAATAAAATAAAAGAAAAACCGTATTATTATTTCCTGGTCAGAGCGACATATCTGTGTGTAAAATAAAGGTATTTTTCATTTAATTAAGTATCAGAAATCATTATTGTAACTATTTTTTACTTTTTTTAGTTGCTTTAAATCTTTTTAAACCGACCTGAATATAAGTTCCGATAAAACTTCCCTTCCACAGATTTCACAGGGACGTAAAAGAAATGTTATGCTTGTTTTAAATTAAAAAAAAAATCTTTTCAGTGCATAAAAACACAAGCTTACGTAGATTTTGAAAGCTTTAAACTTAAATGGTTGCGGAAAAGGTGAATAAATTTCTGGAAGAAAGGTTTCATCTTAACTTTCAATGAGGCCGGTTAAAAAATAACAAGAAAATCAAGTTGCAGGGCAAAAAGTAGTCATGAAAATAAACAAGGACCAGATATAAGGAAGAGAAGTTTTATTGTAACTTTTATTCAGGCCAGTAAAAAAAATTCCAAAAAGCAACAAAAAATTTAAGCTGAGGGTTAACAGAATTCATAAAAATCACAAAAAATAACAATTTACAATACTTCATTGAATTGAATGTAAAATATCTTTATATAGCACCCACCCAGTGATGTCGCTTAGACCAAGAACCCTTTCATAAAGGACTATTTTCATCTCTGTCCGGCCGCGGAAATTTAAAAAACAAATCATTCAAGGGGAATAACTTTTTTGTCTTAGTCGTCAGACCCACTTGTACTAATACCTGAAATTCAAGGAAATCAGAGATAATTTAATAGCAGTATGGACTTAATAAACATTTTTGACTATTTTCATCTTTTTCATATTTTAAAAGGCAGTTCATCAACTCTTTGTATCCAAATAGTCACAATGTGAAGAGATAACAATGCTAGGTCGACTCCTCCAATTCTGACTATCTCTCAACAATGATTTCAAAAGAAAGGTCTGAGAATTCGATTAAACAATAATAAATTTAACATAAAAATGATATTATTATTCTGTTTGTTCGAAAGCTACATAGTTTAATAAGAGGGTAGGAATGGACAGGACAGATGAAGGTAGTTTAATAAAAGGATAGGAAGAGAGAGGGGGGAGTAAAAAAATTAGTAGTTTACTAAGGGGGTGGGAAGATTTTTGCATAACTAATCCATGGGAAAGTACGAAAAGTTTCAAGCAAAGTGAAAGGCAGAAACATGAAATAATGGATAATCTTTATTGTCAACATCTGTGGAATTTCCACTGGCCCAGCTAGTGATTATGAAACAATTTATACTTAGGGACAATGGATTGAATGGGATAAAAGAAAAGTAGACAAGAAATTGATATAAAGAGATAGAATAATGTTTGGATTTTTTTTCATCTTAATACAAAATTCTTTTTCCTGGTCATTTTATCAATCAGTGGTATAAGAACAAATTTTCTTTCTTGAGGCTCACAATGGAATCAGAATCGGCTGAATTTTACCGATTACTTCTTCAATGTAATATAACTTCGTTTGGATTTCAAAATTTAGAAAAAAAAAAATCACCCATTTCTCATGAAAAAAATCTCAATTTTTTAGCTGCATGATAGATGATCAGTGAATTTTACAATTACAGTTACATATACACATGAATATACTTTTTTGAAGAATTTTTTCTTTACAATAGATACAATGTTTTAAACAATTATCAACTGTTATATTGTATCTCCAGAATATCCTTTTGGCAGCATTTCCTTAAAAATGGTAGTAAGTGATGCAATTGAATCTATTTGAGACTTCAGTTTGTTTGCTGGTTTATTTATTTGTCTAGGCTACTTTCATGCTAAAACTACAAGACGCATTCACCTAATATATGGCAGGGATACTCACTAAACATCAACTATGTGAGGTAGACCTAGGAGGTTATTCAAGGTCATCAAGGGTCATTTCTATCAAGAACTTTGTACCTATAAAACTGAAATTTGACATAGGGGTAAAACAAACTTTGGTAGAAATGTGTTCCACAAGCCACTTGATGTGCTATGCTTGTTTATTTGTTTCATAATACGAGGTTGGCAAAATAGAAGTTATGTGTATAGGTCACATCACAATGACAAAATCACAACACAACCATTGAATTCATTCATTCAGACAAAGAGAAAAATACATGTAGTGGCAAGATCCTTGTAAATGAGAAGTCTCATCAAAGTTTTTGGGAGTTTTTATGTTGGGGAAGGTACAACAAAATATAATACTGTTGTGAGACCTGGTCGTACTCTCTTCAAGTGTGTGTAAAGTGAAACTGCATGAAGTTACGTACATTATTGTTAAAAGCCAGGTCTGTCTTGGGCAACACATGTTCACACACATGCCCTCAGACTGGGATGAGTGATTCTAGAGAGCACGATTTGGCACATATGGTCAAAATCTTGTCTAAAGAAAAATAGGAATATTAAAAAAAATGGCACAAAGATCATGTGACTGTATATAGATTAGATAGATCTTTTGGGGGAATGGACTGTGAGCATTTTCATTACTCCAGATTACTATGAAAGTAAGGGTGAATAATGAAAGTCAATTTTTAATTAATTTTCTGAGTATTTATTTAATTTTTTTGATGATTTATATCACCACAAATTTACCGGCATTACATCAAATGAAAGATTGCCAATTTTCTTTTAAGGCCTGACAGAAAACAATCCTAAAAATCTTGAAGAAACATCCCCTCCCTTGGGGCTCAACTGCTTGAAGATGTAGAAACTAAAAAGTGTATTTAATCGAATCACTTCGGAATCTCGATGGAGCATCACCCCCCCCCCCAAAAAAAATCATTTATAGATCAAGTAGTCATTGCATCAACAGAAATCCAAGAAAAAAAAAGTTCGAATTTTGAAAAACTGTGTATTGAAGAAATTCAGATATATCAAGTCACTATACGCTTATTCATTTTACTTAAAAAAAGAACAAAAAAAACAAACTTTTGAAACTAAAATGAGAATTTGGCAATTCAAATTTTGCCGAGTTCAAATAAGAAATTACTTGATTGCCACTGGTTGACTTTTATGAGCCTAATTCTTCATAATACTTCCGACAAAGCCGGCAATTGACACAGGCATTCCCGACATCAGCAAGCAATTCGCGTGGAATGTAAGCACCGTAATATCTGGTTCTTTCTTCATGTTCATAGAAGGCTCTTGATTTTGTGGAATAAACTTTGCTCTTGGTGTAGTGTGGTCTCTCAAAACAAAAAACAAAAAAAAATTGCTCTTCCTTGCTTTTGCATCTAAGATCAGCACTGTGTCAACGCCATGGAAAACTCAAGTATCAAATATTTCTCGGACATTGAGCTATAAATTGCTATCAGTTTCACTGAGATTGAAATCGAAAGAAAACTGTATCGTATAGTCACTTTTGAAGCACCCTATATTTAAAGATTGGCACTGACCTGCACAACTCTCCACAAAAAGAACAATGATATGAATGCCCTATCTCACGTTCTACGCAACCGGCATGCAGTTAGACGTAGATTAAGTAGCCGTATTTACACATACCCCTTTCGTTAGTCAAAATTCATCTTTAGGAAAACTGAATTTCCAAAATATTTGACAACAAATAAGAAGTTAAATCTATTGCAAATTTATGTAATGCTCTATTTTTAACTCAGGTGTTTTTTACATCATGCACATTGGTATACGGTGGCATTTTCATCATCGAAAGTTTAAGTCCGATACTGTGCCAATCGTTCAACTCTGATTATGCTACAAGGTGAAAATGAGTAAATTTTTCATAATTTCTTACAGTGTTCTTTTTGAAAAATCTTTAAGAATAAATTAATTATGTTCGTTCACATTTTTTTGACACGTTAAATATATACGCAACTATTTTTTTCACAGCTCTGCACTTGTGCCATTCACGGATGTCGGCCATGACCAGGGTGAGGACATAATAATGTGATGCGAAAAGGGACGTCTGCTTCTGTCTATAGTTGCCGTTCTTCTTCCTACTTATTACAACTGCTATGTCCGTTCCTTATCGGTTCTAGGTGTGATAAGATTCACTACTGACCGACTCTTCTTCATCAAATCACCGTGATTCATGTACTAAACAATTCACAGCCAAATGTTACGGCTGCTTAGGGGCCACTTCGGGTAAGTATAGAGGACGATTCGTTAAGTAATTTTATTAAATTACAGCTCATCTTTCTCCATTCTTCTGTGTAATTCTTGATTATTCTGGCTGATTATTAAGAAATCGTGATTCATTTAATGTTAATGTTGAGTTTACTCTTGAGCAAAAATCCGTTCTTTTAGTTAGGTTAGTAATGAAGAAAATATTAGAGGACGATTCGTTGGTAGTTGTATTAAATTACATCACCAACCCGTCTTTCGTCTTGTGTCACTAAAGCTTTGTTATTCTTCACTATCCTGTTGATCTGTTAGAAATTATGATTCCTTGAATGTCCAGGTATTGTTTACTCTTAAAAATACTAGTTTTCATTTTAGTTTTGTTTTATATGTTTTTAAAATTGATACCATGCTACTAGTTGCAGAGGTCAAACTTGAACTAGCAATCATTTATCATTTCGTGTCTTGTCTCCACAGGGTCGTAATAGTGCAAACATTACAGCTGCACAGGACCCCAAGATTTTTAGCACCCCCCCCCCATGTCTTTTGAAATATTTTGATATTTTCGGTTTAAAAAAAAATTATTTTAATTGTTTTTTTTTTTACTTACAAAAAAAAAAAAAATAGTAAAAAGTCTCGACTAAATTTGTTGTCTTGAGGATTTTTTCATATTACAGAGACACCGGACTTGGTGTTGAATTGAACGATAAACATTATATTTTTATGCATATTTCATTTGAAAAGAAAAAAATGCAAAAATAGAGAGAAATGTTATATACCAGACCCCATCAATGTTAGATTTGGTCCTGCTTGGCTCTCTTTTTTTCCTCTATATTTTTCTTTCGCCGTGACAAAAATCGCAATTAAATGAACATTTTACTGACTTGATATTCTCTTAGTTGTGCAGTGTATTGCTTTATACTATTCCAAGGTTGATTGATAGTAAAAAAAAAAAATATTGATTGGTTCAAAACGATTGCGATGTTTACAGTTTGGCTGAGATATTCTTCTTATATATATTTATTTACGCATGTATCTTGTTTATTTGAATATCCCCTCAGGTAAGTTCTATTTTTCAGCATTAGAGGGCCTCATGAGTGGAGTCACATGAAATCACATAGAGTATGTGATGCATTGTATTTGTGCTTGTAGCTTTAGCCTCTGCACTTTTGTCTAGTTTTTCTCAAGAATTATTAAAAGAATAACGGAAGAGATTTTAAAGATTTAGTTTCTGATGATTTTATTTAGTCACAATTTGCTTATGCTTCAAGCAGTGCTTATGTCATTTTTGTATAATTATTTTATTTTGAGATGAAACATTTTACGTCGTTTTTCACTTAAACCGAAATGCGTCATCATTTTTATTATTCAAGGACGATTTGTTATTAAAATTCTAATCTTTTAGCAATAATTCTACGGTGCAGTTGTAATTGTAGGCGAAATACATCACCTTGTCTACGGGTTCGTTTAGTGAATAGATCAAAAGATAATTTGGTTAGTTCCGTAAATTCCATCGGGTGCTACGTGAACCATTAAATTCCATTAAAAAAATCGAGATTTTCGCGTTAAATGTTGACAGGTCTCACTCACTAGCAACTTTCTCTGAATTTTTACAAAAAAAAAAAAATAAAAAAAATCAATATATTATCAATTTGCCGGCACCTTAGTTTCCAGAGCCGTACGAGACTATCAGTTTAGCTGAACCATTAGAGGTCATGTAATAATCTTGTGATATAAAAGCCGTTGTCACTTCTTTGTTGATTTTCTGTCACGCTAAAGCCATCGGAAAGAGGTACCTAGAACACAGAAACAATGCATATCGACTGAGGTATGCGTTATTTTGTTTCAAATAAATGTATTCATTTGTATTTTTTACAATCAGGTGCCCTTCGTTGTGCTATTAATTTGAAAATGTTTAATCAACTTATTTACACGAATTCCCCGTGACATTTTCCCCTATGAAGTTGGGATCTGAAACAAATTTATTTCACCAATGTAATATCTGAAAGCTAAGAAAATGAATAAATGAATGATGCTACATGACCCATTGAGTCATTGATTTCTGTGTTCATTGAGATAGAAAAATTCAATGTCTATATTAAAAAAAAAAATTTATCTGACTTGATTAGATATTCAATCTTCCTTGGCCTCTCTATGTTCCTGAGATCTCAATGATATAATTGTGTCCCTAACTACAATCTCATTTTCCTTTAAGTCTGCAGACATTGTTTGATAGGGATAGGTGAATTTGCATTACAAATAATCAATTGAAAATATACTGGTATTTTACCAATAATCAAACATGAAGATATTTGTATGTTATTCTCCTTTGATATTTTCAACTGATGTTGATATTTTGTCAAGTCCTTACTGTTATTAGGTTTTATCATACGACAGATGAAAGGAAAAAAGGGTGAGAGAGCGGAGCCATAACGTAGGCTTCTTTCTGACTAGAAGTATGTACACTGGATAAATCACCACCATTGCAAGATTTCTGGCTAATGAAGAATCTTAGGAGCCCTGCACAGGATGGAAACATTCTTGCTATATTACTGATTACACCAGAAAAGAGGATAATGTGTATGATTAAACATAGTCGAGTAATTTAGCAATGTTCAAATCAACAAGTATTAATGATAACTTGATGAAGTCTGCGATTATGAACCAGTCAGAATGCAGCTTAGCCTTCACTGCAAAGAATCTCATCAGGGTTGCCAAATTGGATATTTTTTGCTAGATCTGGCTGATTTGTTTTCCAAATTAGGCTATGAAAATCAATGATAGCCAAAAATCTGGTCAGTTTGAAAAAAAAAATATGTTTTAAGTTTATAAAATTATTCATATCAATCTTTCACTTGCTTTAGCGTAGTTAGAATAGTTGTGCCTCGGTACATGATATTCTTTTAACGCGAGAGACCTTTACAACATTTAATATACTCGCTAAACAATGAAAAATGAAGATACTACTTGTATGTAATATGGGAAAGGCCTTTGGCCTGCAGTGGACTTACAATGGCTGATGATATATATATATGTATGTATGTATATATATATAATGTATATGTATATATATATATATATATATATATATATATATATATATATATATATATATATATATATACACACACTAGCAGAGGTATCGAGCATTGCTAAGATGTCAAATATTTAAATGCATTCATTTTGTGTTGAACTAAAATGGCATAGCTGATAGCAATTTTTTTTGTATTTCTTTTTGTAAATAATAATTGTATGTGCAAATTTTTTTTCATTTGAGTTCACATACAACTTTTAGGCAGACAACATTTTTTGTTTTGTGATTTGGTGCACTGATGAAAAGCTGTTTGCTTAATCCAACATGTGAGCATGTGACATAGAGTTGGATATGAGAGAAACCTGGACACGTCAGGTGAACTCCCACAGCATTGAAAGATGACTGTCCTTTCATAGTCAGATTGACTCCCCAAAAAATCTGATTTAAAAAAAAAAAAAAGAAAAGAAGAATATAATTAAAATGTGTCCTTTTTCATGAAGGAATCAAAATCATTGTTATTAATTTCTATGACTACTTTTTATCTTCGGCTTCATTCTTTGTCTTTTTTTTTTTTTTTCCCAAAATTGGCCTGATGAACATGTGTAAGTAACAAAATATTCTAACCTATTGGCTTCACTTACCCTAATTCCTAATAAAAAAGGAATTGGAATAGATGGCAAATACATAAGGAATCTCAGGTTTGCTGTCAACATTGTCCTTTTTGCTGAGAATTTTCATGATCGCCAAAGAATACTAGACAAACTGATTGAAGAAAGCTTGAAAGTTGGTCACCACATGAACTTCAGTAAAACAAATGTCATGTGCAACAAACATGTAGAGGACAAAAACACAACGATCAGAATAGAAAATGAAGAGATGGGAAAAGTAGACATACTATATTTACTTAGGACTACAAATCGCCATTAAATCCTCAAAAGAAGAAATCAAGTGGAGAATCACCCTTGGTAAGCTTTCGGTGGAGCCAGCTCAACCTTCAAGAACAAGAAAATTCTCTTAATCCTAAAAATGGTATACAACCAATGCATCCTCCCGTTATTAACTTATGAAGTTGAAACATGAACCCTAACCAAAAGATTGTTCGGTTCTCAGCTTGAGGATCAATTTGCACAAGAGAGAATCATGCTCAACTACACGTAGATCACAAGATTGCCCAGTATATTAGGAAAAAAAGCAGGAGTTAGGGGATATTATGGAAACCATGAGAAAACTCAGATGACGATGGGCTAGCCATGTTGCAAGAATGGCAGACAACCGCTGGACATCCCAACTCACAATGTCAATCCCCAGAGGTCACATATAAAGAATATGAGATGTTCAGAAACCCATGACAAGGTCTATGTCCAATGGTGGGCGCTAAGAGGCTGCTGCTGCTGATGTTCTATAGAATGGTGTTAAAGGGTTTTTGAAAAAAAGATTCATTTATTTGAATTTAGATATGTATTTTTCTATTTAATTTTGTTCTATCAAAAATCAAATATCAAAGATTTTTAGAATACAGAAATGAATTTCTCATAGCTAGATTTTGGGGCAGTTTTGTATGTTTTCAATATTCAAATGGATAAATAACATTATTTCCTCAATTTAAAAAAAAAAAAATCAAATATTTTACATTGATTTTGTTGAATAAAAAAAAATATTAGCAAAGGAAAAAGCTCTGCATTTAGCGCAAATTGCCTGCACCACTGGATATTCAGAGGGTGAACTTTGAATATTGTTGCTTTATCGGCAATGCTGAACTATAGCTAATCCACGTGTGGGTAGCATTCACAGCAAAATGCATTAATCTGTTTGGCTGCTTCTATTCAAATGTTTCTTTTTCAACCCTTGCTAATTGGAGATTGTATAATTCTTGAAGAAAAATCTAGAAGCTTTTAAATACAGGAAACAGTCACCTCCCTTGATTCATTCATTTCCAGGGAGAAAGAAAACATCCTAACACAGAAATACATAGAAGTTTCATTGGACTCTAATCTGTTGGGAGGCCTGAAATGGGTTTTCTCTGTTCATGTATCAATGTAGAGTGCATCTAGACTTCCATGCCAAAAATGGTTGAGAAGTGGTAATGATGTTTCAAGACAAGCAAATTTCTATGCTTATATATATATATATATATATATATATATATATATATATATATGTATATTGTTAGAATTTCTAGGAACCTCTCTCTTGTGTGGCTGGTCAGTAATGAAGAATTAGCAACTCTTTCTACTTCTTCTCATTATGCTAATGTATATATTAAAATCATTGTTTAAATCATTTAAATGACCTTTTCAGAGGAAAATGGCCTTTATTAGGCCTATTTAGATCACATGAGTCTCTGGTCCTATCAAAGGAGCTCTCGGATCAGAAAGTTAAAATATTCAAATTTAAAAAGATGTGCTTTTCATGCCTTAGAGGGAAGAAAAAGCATTATTTTGACTCAGCCTGGGGAGAGCCATACAACTTTACTATGCGCTGCATCTTGTTATCTTCCCTTGATGGAAGGGTTTGTTAACCAGACATGTACTGGAGACGCAAACTGTAATTTCTGTTTCTATTTGAATGACTTCATGAGTGCCATTGGAAGGTATTACCAAACAAGTTACCAGGGAGTCACCATCATCGACTGGATGCTATACAATTTACTACGAACAGCATCCTATTACCTGATATTACACCCCTCTCTTCCCTTCACTATCTATAGTTTCTGTTTCTGCTTGGATGACTTCTTTGCCTGAAAATTACCTGTTATATAAGGAATTGTTAAGAGGCTTTTTGCTAAGCCATGATAAAGGAGATCTTTATTGCAATTACACTCCATGTGAAAATGTCTTTCCTTAAATTCTTTTGATTGATAATAAAACATTGGGTTAATTCCCCTTTTTTAAGAAGGTAAGATTGCATTTTTTTTAACTGTTGGCCTTGCCTCTGATATTGAGGCATAATTTAAAGCTGCCCCTCCCCTATTATGATCTAAATAATTCTCTTCCTGAGTGGGACAAAAAGACTTAGTTCTATATGCTAAGCCTATATTTCATATCAATTACAAATTGATGGAATTTTGGGGAATGCATTGAATGAACGGATGAATAAAACAAAATGAATCGAATTAGATAATTCAAATTTTGATTATTCAAAAATGATGGGAAAAGAATTGAGTGTAGAAGAATTAGTTGCTAGAGGAGTCTGTTAATTGTCTGCTTTTCCTGCGTCTTGCTCCCTAAGGGAAAGTTTGGTTAATTATTGGGGAGAGGGAATTTTGTAGGAGAGGATTGTGTTGGTTCTAAAAGAAAAGAATGATGGTACAATGAAATTGTTTGGTAATGTTCTTGATGCACATTTGTCTTCTTCTGTTGAAGTATTTCTTTGTAGAATTCTGCTGAATTTAGTGTTGATGCACATAGTAGACTTTGTTGACCCAGCTGGAGTGATTTTTGAATGGTGTAGGCAGTTATTCTCTTTAGTAGAGTTGTTCTTTGGAAAAATTGATTTTGTCTTGAGACGTGAATTTGTTGATGTCATCATGCGGTTGGAAAGGCGTAGTTTTTGAGTGTTCAGAATCATTGCCCGGTATAGTTGAGTGCTTTACACATCCCTTAAAAATAGTTTTTACATGCCTCGACTCTCTGGTTTGCTGGTAGAAAAAAAGAAGAGACTATGCAAGGCTATTTTCCAATATTATGCTGTAATTTAGCTAACGAGAAAATAGGGAATATATTTTCCATGACATTTGGTTACGAAGTTCAGTTTTATTTCATTTTCTTCATATGCTGTTGAAAAATTCCAACAATATACAGGCTTTTTACTGTGGGTGGATGGTGATATTAATGTAGCTCTGAAATAGCTAGATCTAGCTCCAAGGTAGCTAAATTGATTGTTGCTCGGGTATAATGTGGTTGGCTTTTTTGGACCCCAACATCTGTATTATTATGGGGGGCAAGGCCTGTATCAGTATGGTGTTTCCTTCATTGTCTACCAAAATATTTCTGTCTAATTTGTTTCATTTTTGCTGAGGTCAATACATATCTTAGTGTGCTGTCATAAAGTGTAGGGTGTTATATACTAAGGATAATCATGCTCATACAAGTGGCATATTAGTGATTACTAAATTCCATTATTTTCTCCTCTGCATATTACATTAGCCTAACTATGTGTGCATGTATGTGTGATAGCATTGATATAAACTTGAAAAATATATTTCTAAAAGTCTGTATATTTGTTTTCGTCACTAACTAGAGGTCAAGCTAACAAATGTTGTCTATTGTAATCTTATCTGCTCTGCTAGAAAGAGTACAAGAAACAGGGATTGAATTGAATTTCATTTTTAGATTGTCTAATGCATCTTTTTTAGGTTGGTCCCTAATAAACTAGATATCGTTTTATTTATTTATTTATTTTTTTCCCCAGCCATATCCTGTTGGATTGATGTGAAACTTGGTCAAGACTTTCAAATAAATTAATCTCATCTTCTTCCACCCCTTCTTCCTACTACTACCACAAGTAGTAATTTTAAATATCAATATTTTTCATCTGTATTGTGTTGAAATATGAGACTCAGTTCCACTTTTGGAGAACCATCCTCATCATTTTGTTAAAAATTGATATACTTGTGAAGTATAAATGATTTTGATATTTTGAAATAAACTTTTTAATAGTTTTACAAACTCATTTCACCCATACTGCAGAATAAAATTTTAATATTCTAATAATTTTTATTTTTGTATCTTAATGAATAGATTCAATTCCAGAGTTTGTTTCTGTTGGTTCTTGGGCCGAGTTATTGTGTGCCAAGTTGTTGGGTCATGTGTGGGTGTGTGTGTATTTATGTGTATACATTATATGTGTATATCTCCATGTGCTGAGTTTTGCTCATTGACAACATATTTGTCTGATTCATTTCATTTTTACAATACTTGATTTGAAGAGTTGGTGTGCCAAGTCAAATATATTTCTCAGTGTGCTTCCATACAAAAAAAATTTCAGAATCACTGATTTAAACTGATGATATTTGCATTTAAGAGTTCAACTGCAGATTATTTTAGTAGAGAAGTGTATACATTACAAAAGATTCATTTTAGAAAAATGTTAATTCTAATTTGCTATCATTATTCAGGTGCAGCTTAGTTTTGATGCAAGGGCACGAGTATGGGGAATCCATTGGTACACATTTATTTGTAATAGTCAACTAGACCAGCTTACCCCACTTGTCCCTCTTTTTTTATTTAAAAAAAATTTTTTATATCCTCTTGGCTGAGATTTGTTTTGTTAGAAATAAATCATGTCTTTGTTTCTATAGTTTCTCATTTTATTGTACAAAAAATTATTGACATCAATACAGAAATTGATAAATGTTGGGATTGAGATTTTTTCCTTTATAACCTTAGAAAATTTGATGTTTAGAAAAGTTTTATTTACCCCTCGCCCAAGTTTTTTTATTAAAGAGTTCAATTTACAATGTTAGTTTAAACCAAATTGGTCCCTTAGTTTGTATTACTGTCTTGAAACTTTTACAAGCCCATATTTTGGGCAGTTCTGATACAATGAATATGTTCAAATCTAACTTGGAATATCAACAATGATCACAAAAGCCATTTAATTCTGGACTTTCCATGCTTGCTGCTTTGTAATTCACAAAATTGATCTTAGTTTCCTCACATAGTGATCTTAATCTAAACGAGACATCTTTATCTACTCTACAACAGTGGTTCTCAAACTGTGTACCATGGCACAATAGTGTGCTGCATCTATTTCCTAAGTTTAGTGCCTTGATCATGTCCAGTGAGTGTATTATGTCTGTCCCACTCCCACCATAGAGTTGCCAATGTAGTGGTTTTAACACTAGATTTTATAAGATCTGAATCGTTTTAGCAACAGATGAAAGGAGGCAGTGAGAGTGAGCTGTTTATTTATACATTGACGTAAAAGTTCTGTTCATCAATTCATTCCATTTTACAGTTGGTGTGCAGCAAGTCAAATATATTTCTTATTGTGCTGTCATACAATAAAATTCGAGAACATCTGCTTTACAAACTGGAGTTGGCCTCTTTGTTTCTCTCTCTTAGTTGCCTTCTCTCACCCTTTTTAATTTTCTTTTTCTTTTTTTTTCCCCCCAAAACTCAGCTGAAACTTTTTATATACCATTACATTTGGATCGAAAAATTTTCTCATGATGACTCTTTTAAAATTAGATACGCATCTCTTCTTAGCTTGTTTCATATGATCACTTTCTGCAATACAAGAAAATATGGCTTCAACACAAATTTCTGATGATATGCAAATATTGAGGTATTTGGTTCAATAGGAAAATAATGTGGTAATAAGATCTGAAGTTATAAATCGAATTTACTTGGATTTCAGTATCCTGGTTTGTATTTTGAAAATTAATTATTTCATCTTGAAGCTCTGCTTGGGTACTATGTGTTTTACTTATAACTAATAGTAGTTGCATTTAGAATTTTCTTCTCTGCTAACCTATTGTTGTTGAAAACTTTCAAGATGATTTTTTAAAAAATAATTGAGAACATGAAAAAAAATTAATATATATTTGAGTTTTTTTTTTTCTGAAACAGGTTTTTCAATCCCCCACCCCAGGTGACATCATCAGAGAGATGACATCATAATTACTGCTTAATTTCAAAGAAATTTTTTCAATTGATATAATTGTTAATTTGATAAATCAAAATTAACTTGGCCTCGTTATTACTGAAGTGAGTGTAATAATTTGCTTTGTCCTCCACAGACCTTGAATTAAGAGTTAGTGGATTTTTCATAACTATTTTGCTCATCTAACGGGACATTTAAAATTGTAACGGGACATTTGAAATTGTAAAAATTGTTGCCAACCAAAGCCTTGGTGAGGAAAAAAGACACATCTGGATGTAGAAGCTGTTCGGTAAATAAGTTTGGTGATTTGCGGCATTTAACGGACATTATTCAGTAAATCCAACAGCAACTTGATTCCATCTCATTCTATTTTCAATATTACCTTACATTGTTTGATAAATAATAATAAGAAAGTCCTTGGCACTATTCTAGTTATGTGGTCCAGCTTTATGCAGCATTTAGTGCAAGATCGAAGTGTGGTATCTGTTCTTCTCACATCAATGAAATATTAACTTCCCAATTTCACCTTGAAATGTCATTGTAGTTGTATTTCAATTGTTTTCTTCATTATATTTTAATTGTTGAATGTTTTCCTGAATTTTATAGAACTAATAGAACAATTATTTAACAACAAAATACAAAACAAACAATAATTTATTTTTATACAAAATTTGATAATAATTAATGATTGCTTTTTTTTCTTCATCTTTGAAACAAAGACAGTGATTATAAATTTCATGGACTATCTTCAACTTTTTTGGGGGATTCATCTCTTATGGTTCTCAAACTTTCTTGTATGACAGCAAACCAAGAAATATATTTGACTTAGGTGGCGCACCAACTCTTTATTCCATTAAATTATAAATATACATTGGGATTGCGAGGGACATGTTTTACTATTTTTCCACTATCCTATTTCCACATAGCAGTAAACTTTGAAGATGTATTAAGTTAACCTACTAAAAATTGAAATGGATTGAGCAAAAACATTTTAGTAGTCAATAAACAAAATTTTTGTATCAATATACTGATATATGCACTTATCACCCCTTTTTTCCCTTGATCTATTGCAAAAATTTTACAAAATTAAGTAAAAAAGCACTGGTTTGGCAGCTCTGTAGCTGACAAACATACTATCTATGTATTGGACTTGTTCAGACTCTAAATACATGTTTGTGTGTTTGGAAAAAATTAAGCAGTACACTTGTACTGACATTATGAATGCATATTTCAGTTGTGAAATTATGACTTTGATAGTTGAGTAAGGCCTTAAAAGTGGTTGGCTCAATTCAGCTCTTTGGTGTCTGCAAGCCACAAATAGTTTACCTTGTTAATATGTATACATTGGCTCTGATTCAACAGCCACTATGTGTACACCTTATGTTTTAGGAGTCATGCTAAAATACACGTGCTTTCTTCAGACTTAATGCCATTCTAAAATTCAGCATTCCTTTCTGAAGTTCATCTTCAAATGTTCCAGATGAACAAAAACTTTACTTTTTGTAAATCATCTTCAGCTGAAAGGTCAAAGATCATGAACAAATAATGCAGTGTTTTGATTGGCTGAATGAAGGGGTTATTAATATAGCTTAGCTTGGCTCTCAAGACTACAATGACCTTCAACTTTTATAGACGAACAACAGATTTGCAATAAAAAAATTGGTGCTTATCACCAAATGCAATATTTATCACTAATCAATTCTTTCTACAGTTATCAAAAATTTGATATGAAGCATTAAAAATATAATTTATGGATCAACTTCTGTTTTTCTTAAATGAATTTTCCACACACTCCCTCACTAAATTTCCCAAACCACATCAGATCTCTCTGTATATCTGAAACGCTATGACAAGTCATTCAGTATCTTCATCTGGCTCTTTTAATAACAGATCACCTGAGACTTCTTTGTTTTCACAGGCACAACTCTGTGCATACAAGTTCATTCTCATGACATTTGCACCTTTGTGATTTGTACCCTTTTTTTTGCATTGAATGAACTCGGTTCGATGACTGAGTTAGGAGCTGGGAGCTGGGATTCTGACTGGCACAAAGATATCACCCTCAATTTCCCACCCATACTTAGTTGTTGCGTTATGACCCCCCCCCCTTCCAATTTTCTCAATGGTTTTTCATGTTATTGGGTATCAGTCTTTAGTGAAAAAGAAGTTCCAGGATTTGCTTTTGATTTAGAGATATTTTTCCATTCTTGAAAATTTCATGTTTCTGTAGTTGCTCATGTCTGTCTTCACAATATCTCCTGAAGTTCTTAATAAATGTCAATGAGATTTTAAAGGAGTGACTAAATTTTTGGGTGGATCCAAGAATTCGTTTTTGATTAAGAGACATTTTTGCATTTCTAAAAATGTTTTCGTATTCGCTCCTGTCTATCCACATGATTTCTTCAAAATTTCTCAAAGAATTTCATTGGAATTTTGTGGAAGGGTGGTTAATAGGCTTCTGAATTTTTGGATGAATCTATGCTCCATGACTTGGTGAGATTAAAATTACACCATGCCAAGTCTTGAACATGTCAATAATCCTAGGGCTGCACCTACCCATTACACTAAGAAAGGAGGATCAGGCTCGCCTGGATGCCTTCTTGACAATATCTGCAGGGACTGCACAATTTTTTTTCTAACCCACATGTATGCATTTAGTCCCCACTTTGAACTCAACCTTGCGTCACATTCCTCCTCTGGGGCAGGTGGATAAATACCTACTTGTTTATGCTGAGTTCAGAATTAGTTGGTTGACGTTTTCATTGCTTGATTATTTAAGCATTTTGGCTACAAAACTTAGAAAAAATGCATTTTTAGAAGAAATTATGTTGTATAGTATTACTTTGTTTCTGGGTCATTTTTGCAAGTTTGATGCCAGAAATGTCTTCAACTCTTTAGCAACTTTTCAGTTTCCTTCCTGTCTTGCAGTGATGTTTTCAAATTAGCTACAGATAGAGGCTCACGCACTCAATAAATCACTTTCTTTTTTCTTTTTTTAAACTCTTTTACTAATTCCATAACTCTTTCTTCTTTCACTCTGCATTTCTTTGACACTTCCTTTCTGGTAGCAATGACCCAAGACAAGATTAAAGAAAGAGAGACCCACTTACTCACTCTTTCAATAAATCACTCTTTCTCTAACTCAATTTTTTTTTTTTTTTTTTTCTCTTCAGTGTTTCTGTATCGCTTTTGAAGCTATATTGTGTTCTTAGTTATTGTTAATCACTCTCTAATACCTCAATCATAAATATGTGTCATGTTCCTCTTATCCCTTGGCTTGTCCCAAAATGGCACTTTGTATATAATTCCTTGTATAAGTGCCATCTGCCCTGAAGCCTTCAAGGGCATTAACTCCAAAACACTGATAAACATTTATGACAACAAACAATCATATTTTACAACTTGGCTGGAGAAAAAAAATTGAAGAATATGTCAATGGGAATATAAAAAAAGAATAAATGAATAATGTATATTGAAATAAGTTTTCTAATGTTAGGGGTAATAGGCAACCAAAATAGATGGATCCATCCAGTCTTTATCAGTGTGAAAGATCATTGTATTGACTGGAAGCAGGGAAAGGGGAAAACATTTGGCTCTGGTCCAATCGTCTGCAGATAGGAAGTTGAGCAGGGTGGGAGATTGAACATGTAATGCCAAGTAAATCAATGGAATAGCCCATTGAGGTGTTACCACTTGCTAGAAAGTGATTTGGTTTTGTTTCAATCATATATATAAGAATACTTTATTGGATAAGTCAAAGGAAAAAAACAAATTGATGGAAGCAAGATGGTAGACAACATGAAAAAATTAACCTGAGGGTTTGTGGAAAAAAATTGATGAATTCTTCAGTTGAAAATGTTGGTTGGAAATCAACTCAAAGAAGTTTTTCTGTGTAATTAGTTTTCTTAAAGATAATGTCACAAGTTGGTTTGCATGCAGTCTGAGATTAAAACTGACATGACAGACTTGATATCTACGTAAGTAAGCCCTGTTTCAATAAAATTAGATGATGTGCTGTATAAAATGGCATCTATATACTATACATTATGTTAATATTCTATATGAAATAACTAACTACATGTATGGCATAAGGTATATATTAAAATCATAGTTGAAAGGAAGGTGGTGTTTGATCAATACTGCTGAGGTGCTGTGTCAATATAATTTTTCTTTTTAAAATCCCTGAAATTGCTTCATGGTAAACCATCTATGATCCAAATGAAAGAAAACTCACAAATTGTGCCATAATAACAGAAAAACACCAAAGGAAATTACATAAATTACATTAACCGATATTAGGAAATAAGTGATTGAAGTGACAAAAAAAAATTTTGAAAGTTTTTCAACGTGTTTAGTGTTTAAAGTTGTAAAGCTTTCTAGACTCTGTGTGTGTGTGTGTATATATATATATGATATATATATGATATATATATATATATATATATATATATATATATATATATATATATATAAATTATTATATTATGTAGAAACTTATTTGAAATGATCTTCTGTCGTAACACGGATAATATATCACTCAATTTGAATAGAAAAAACAAGCAAAGAAAATAGTGCTGCTCTAGGAATCAAACTGCCAAAGCAGTTATTTGGCCTTTGCAATACTGGTGTCTGTTTAGCTTAATGGTAAGAGCATCACTATGTTGGAGAAGCTACTCTATTGGTGGCATGTTCATTTCCTACAGCAGCCTCATTTTCTTGAAGCAAAAACTATTTAAGTTGGTTGTTGTGTGTAGTGGTGATTGATGGGTACTGAAAGTGCCCATCAGGAAATGTCCCCATCACAAATTTATCAAAGGAGGAAAACTGCCAATCAAAACAATTTTCCCATCATTCTCTTTTTTTTACTTTAATTTTTGATTAATAGATATTTGTTTTGGGGTTTGTTTTTTTTTTGTTTTTTTCTTAAAACATTGGGCATCTCAAATTTTGGGGTGTTTTTTTTACTCAAAAAATTTGATTTTTTTTTTTTTAAATTTTTAAAAAATTTTTTTCCCCTCTTTCTTAAATTGAAAGAAGAAATGTATAATAAAAGTATATAAAATAAAACAAAAGTGCACGTCATTTTTTTTTTTTTTTCTTCCTTGTTTTTCCCAGCAAGTAAGAGGCCCAAAATTTCGTATGAGAAAAAAAAAATTCATTATTTATGAATGGAAAGAAATAGATAATTTGTGAAATAGAAATGAAAGTGACTAGATACATAGTATTATAATGGCTTTGAATGAATTGTTTTGCCTTGCTTTTTTTTTCTTTTTATTTCACATTCAGAATTCCTAATTGGGATCTCTGTGGTCAAGTTGTGCCAAAAGTTTTTGATAAAACCTCATAAAATAGGCTCTTTTTCTTCTTCAATAAATTAGAGATGGACAGTTTGTGTGTGTGTGGGGGGGGCACCACCTGGTGACTTATGTCTTCTGGCAGCATGGCATATTGGGGGTGATCAATTAATTGTTAAAAGGGGTGTTCAATGAATAAGTTACTCCTCTTGCCTTTTGTTGGGCACTAAAATATCCAAATATTAAAAAAAACAAGGGTGAACACAAACTAAAGGACCAACCTGACATGAACTTATGTTGGAAATTGACTCCCTACTTCATTTTGGAGAGGGAATTTTAAAGAAACAAAACATTTTCCCTGCTCATTAATAACCTAAACCCAATATCTAAACCAGTTTTGTGGGTAGTGGTTAATAATAAATACAGAAAATTGTTGCTCATTTAGAATGACCCACATTGTATAAATCTTGATTGCATCTAACTTTATGATATATTTAAATTTATAATTATGTAATTTCAATAAGTTGAAGTTATGCACACTTAGTTTTTAAAATAGGGTGTCATTCTTAAAAAACTTCTTTGCAATGCTAAAAAAATTGTTTTGAAGTTTTCTTTGCTTTTTTTTTTTTTTTCTGGAAAAGAAAAGGAGTGAATTGTGATTTTTGATTGGAAAAAAAATGATGAGAACATCTGCTATGTTGATTATGGCCGTTTGGAAGTCAGTTTAGATTTTATTTTCCCCAATAATTCATATTTAGTTTCATCGTTATTCAACTAAACTGAAAAAAAAAACCCTCCATTTTCTACGTGGATAAAACAATGGGAATTGCCATTTTTTTTTTCTTTTTTACCAGTTGTGGTTATGATTTTTAATGATGTAAGTGCTGTAAGTCTTTTTATTGATATCAGATCACAGGCATCCCCCATGTTATGCAAGGGAAGTGTTCCTGGAAAATCAACCATATTGTGAAATTTCATAGTGTGAAAACTACTTTCCCATTGAACACTATCATAAACTGGAGATGTATTCTTAAGGAATTTTTGGCCCCCAAAAGTAATTCAAGCACTTTTATAAATGAAATTAAAAAAAACTATCAAAATGTATAATGATGATGATGATTATCATCAGCCCTCTAGAGTCCATCATTAAATATAGGCTTCCCTAACACTTGCCATATTTTGTGGGCCACGGTTTTGCATAAGATCTCTTGGGATCCTTGTTGTGAGTCATGATGTCCAGTGGTTGTCTGGCTTCCTTGCCACATGACCTGCTCATTACCATTTGAGTTTTGTAATGGATTCTATGATATCTCAAATTCCTGTTTTTCTTACAATATATTGTGCTGTCCTGTGATCTCAACATATTAAGCATGATTCTCTTATGTTCACATTGTGTGGTTTTTAGTTTGAGAGTCAATCTATTGGTTAGGTTCCATATTTCAGCTCCATAGGTGACTATCGGAAGGATGCATCGGTTCTATACTTTTCTTCTTAGGAATAATTAGATTTTCTTGTTTCTACTCTACTTGTGATTCTTTGCTTGATTTTTTTTTTTTTCTTTTGAGGATTTAATGGAGATTTGTCGTTACTTTCTTCAGTTCTGAGGTTTCAATTTTGATTGTTGTCTTTGTCTTAAGCAAGTTTGTTGTACATACAGTACATTAAATAATTTAATCTACTACAAATCCCTGGGATAAATATGTCCTGAGTTACGGACACCTTGTATTCACAAACAAACTGCTAAAAGGCAGGGATGCCAAATTAGCCATTTTCGGCCACATCTGGCTGATTTTTTTTTCCCCCAATTGAGCTGATACAATCTATGATTGTCGATTAAATCTAAGTTTGATAAAAGTAAATGTTCGATTTTGATTACCAGTTTGTTCATGTATCTTTGTCAAATGTGCTTGAAATAAATATTTATAACAATTTAGCTGTAAAACTAACTGGAATATTTAGCCACTTTTCTGCCATTTTAAAGACTTTAGCTATAAATACTTGGCATTATTGAAAGCATAAATACTTGGCAACATCGAAAGTATATTTGTTAACATTAATAACATTAATATTTGTTGTGTGTGTTATTAATGAGTTTTGATTATTATTATTAATTTGCTGCACCCCCTCCTTAAACGCTGTCTCTATCAGTAAATTTTTCCTTTTTGAAAAGGATTAGACTTTTATATAGGTTCATTTGTCTAATTTCTTCACCTTTTCTTGATGTTGACACCTATATATATTGGCCTGGAGCCCTAAATGAAAATTATTGGGTATGCCCCGTGCTTCTACCAAATAATGATATTACAATTATTATTATTACAATCATCATTGTTATTTCTTTTTTATGCATAATAAAATAAAGATATAATTTTCTTATCTCTATTTCTTCCTCTCCGTCTCCCTATCTCCCCTTCCTTTCCAGCCTGAATCACGTGGCTTAATTTTACTCTCTCCTATATATCATCAGTTGTTATAAGCCTAATGCTAAAGTGAAGATTTGAAAAACTGGTGTCAGATAATAGAAACTTGAAATTTTTCACCCCCCTCCCCCAATGAGGAAATTTTTTTTGTTTTACAAATTTCATCCCTAGATAAGTTTTTATTGTGAGTTTGTGTGGGGGGTCAATTCGCAGTTAAAATCCATGTGAAATTAGTTTGTGTCAATGTCTTGTTTTTTCTCACTTGGGTCTTATTCTTTATTCTGATCTCCACTGTTAATTTATTTACTGGCTGCTGAAAGATACCCAGCTATAAAAGGCAACAACAGTATGAAAGTAAATAGTAGGAAGAAATTAATAATACTTACAATCTAATTTAAATTGCTATATTTACTTGTTTTTCTTTCAGTAAATCAGTTGTTTTTGTTTTTTTTAATTAGTTGATGGAAATCAGATGGCATTTTTCTTTCTATTCTAAACTTTTTTTTTTCCTTTCTGGGACCTCAAATTATGCCACCTGTTAGGGCAGGTATTTTATTCAGTTGACTAAATTTTCACTGAATTATATCTTTAACGTACATTTTGAGTTAGTGTTGTTAGCCAAGCCAAATATATATGTAACATTTAGCAAAAAATGTAATTTTCAAAAAGTGTCGCCAATGCAAAAGTTTGGGAAGCTTTACTTCATTGGTAGAAAAATTCTCTTGATGAGAAAGAGTTGCTATATAACAAAATTTCTCTGGACTTAATGTTTACAAGTTTAAACAAATGAATCAAATAGAATTACTCTTGGGCAAATCATGTTGAAAACAAAGAAAAAATTACAACATTAAATATTTTTGAAAATTGAAAGGGAAAAAGGAGTTTATTTTGAATTTGCTCAAAAACTTCTGACAAATGAAACTTAAAATATCTGGTTTTGTAGTGACCCTCACACTCACCTCTCCTTTCCCACATTTATATTTCATGTTCATTTGCTGTTCCCTAAATACTTCCTGATTTTTATTTGATATGGTATCAGGACATGTTGTTAATAATTTTTTATTTTAATTTTCTCTCTATTTTCTTCCCGCTTTTCCCCCTTCCTTCCTGTCTTCTTTTCTATCCTTTCTGTTTTCCCAGATATTATTTTCTTCCTACTTAATTCCCTTTTGCTTGTCTTCTTACTTCACCTTTCTTTCTCCCTGTGGTGTAGGTCATGTTGGTCAATTTTCAACCCCCCTCCATATATATCAGCAGCAGTTATAAGTCTGTCGCTTGAGAAAGACCTTTCTCATCTCTTTCCATGATGAGTGTGGGGAAAAAAAATTGTATTTTCATAGGCAAGCAATGTGTCTACTTTTTTTTCTTGTTCATGTGCAAGAGGACCCATATGTATTGTCCAAACATTTGTAATCTACTTCTTGCAGTTATACCATTTTCAAGGCCAGAGACATTAAAATTTAATGGCTGAAAGCACTAGATTCCAAGTGTTTGGATAATACCATCCATATCATTGAAAAGTTAACTAAAATTACAAAACTTTCCTTGTCTATAATGGTTAACAAAACCTACATTAATGCCTGAATACACACCCCCACACACGCATTATACGATGCTGCATTGTATATATTGAAGCAAGAACTGATATTGACACTTACACTCTAATGATGTTGTATTAAATTCCCTGTAAACATGTAAATGGCTTGGGGAGTCAAGCAGTTATTATTATTCATACTTCCTGAACTTGTGGAAATTCCATGTATGTTGACAACTAAGATTATCCATTATCTTATGCCTCTGCTCTTCTCTCACTTTTTGCCTTCATCTTCTCATCCTCTCCTTTATCCTTCAGAATATTTTATCGCTGTCTGTGTTTTCATCTAAATGTTATACAAACATGGATTACTTTTTCATGTGAAAATCTTCCTACTGGCTCAGTAAACTACCTAACCTCTTCTTTTCCTTTCTTCCCATTTTTTCTGCCCTATAAATCATATGAATTTTTACACATTTCATTTTCTTGGATTACTTTTCCTACTGGCTTGATGCTTTGCGGTTTGCTTGAGCACACCTCTCCAACCATAAAATGTTAATTTTTACTCTAACAGATTTTAATTCTTCTGCATATATTCTACTCTTAGATGTATTCATATTTTTTATGTTGGTGTAACAATGCCGGAAAAAATGAAGGTTATTTGGATTCACATCGCTTTTTAATACATAGATGACACCGGTAGGAAAATTCATACAAGGGACGCAACTCTTCTACATTATGATCAATCAGATTATGTCCCTTTTAGTAAAACTTTATTTAAAACCACTATTAATGCTAGTGTATATAATAATTTTTCACTCTTTTCTTTTCAGCCCTCTGTGTGATAACTGTGCACACAAAGCAGCAAACCACCTTTACAATAAGCAAAGGATAGTTGCAGTCCCTCGCATTTTGATGCAAACTGCTCATTCGAAACACACGGAAGCCATGAAGCATTGTTTGTTTGCTTCAAGAAGTGCTGGTCACCGTCTTTTCTCACGGAGCCTCCATAGTAAGCTGCTTTCAAGACAAATTGGTAAACCTATCCTGCATGCACCGAAACCTTTTAGGGTACAACACTCAAGACAGATTGGGTTTCTTGTTAGGTTTGCTGGTCGACTTTTGAAGTTGCGATACGTTGTCTTGGGTGGTACTATCGGAGGAGGCTATACTGCATCCAAGGTAAGAAAATCTTTCTCTAAATTGTGTTTTAATCCACCTCTGCCAACATATATGTATTCACTTCTGTTCATTAATTCAAACATTATCTATAAAAGTTTTCAATTACATTTTATGGAAGGAAGATATTTTTGCATGTATTAAAACAATAGTTTGAAATATGGAAAATTGAAACTTACATAGTTGCTTCTCCTACATCATAACTTTTATGGATAGATTTTCATTCAAAGTGACAATGATGTTGGCAGAGTGCTTTTTGGTTATTAGAAAAAGTTTGCTATTTTTCTATGAAAGCATTGAGTTATGCTTTAGGATCTTGAGTCCTTTTTTGTTCTTTTTTTAATCTTTTTTAAAATCCTTTTAGGATTTAGGCAGAATAATTACTATTCCTCAATATATCAGCCAAAACCCATGCCATCTAATTAGTTTTTAAAACTATGAAAATATGATTATTGAGTGGCAATTTTGATCTGCTTTGAGACAGGTACATCCATACAAACATCAAAAATATGTTGAATTTACAAAACAAAATTCAATTCATCAGACGTGCCTATTGAGTTTTTATTTTTTTGCTAGTGATCTTTCTTATTTCAGTAAATACTTAGAAATATTTGTGTAAAAGTGCATGTATGTTGGTATCTATGTACTCAATTGTTGACCACACTTTTGCATCTAGGGAGCTGAAATTTAGCAAAGGGGTACATCTTTCCAAGGTGAAGTCCATAGGCTATATTTCCTGTACTGCATGTAGCTCAACATTCTTTTTCCTAAATTTTACTGAATTTTTTATCATTTTATGGAAACAATTTATTTTCCCTGTATATTTACCCACCTTATCTTTTCAAAAATATCCTTTTAATATTTCCAGATGGAGTTTTCATTATACATAGTATTTTGAGATATTTTTTTACTAAAAAAATATGTATTTTGTTTGTATATCTTTGTACTAATTTTCAATCCACAGTCTCTTAAAAGCAATCATGAGTTCACTGAACTTTTTCTAAATTGCTTTAGAAAAATGTTGACAATCATTATTATATCCAGGGATATTGATTCAGTCAAAATTGTTGTATCCAAGCAATTCAGAAAATAAATAAATACAGAGCCTAAAATTATATTATTGGCTGTAAATATTAAGATATTTTGATAGAGCAAAAATATATTTTGAAATATTCAAAATACATTGATATGATAAAAAGATAAAACTTACCTGAAAATAATGAAATCTCACTTTTGAAAAATGTAAGTGTCAAAACAAAAATTATCTAATGAAAGTATTAAAATGTATTAGAATATTATTAGGCTCTAAAGATGAAAAATGTATTCATCTGTTAAAAGTCTAAAATATACAAAGATAAATTTACTTTTTGAAAATGATTGTTTATGCTATTTTTAAATACATAGATACATAAAAAATGCAAAATTCATATCAATGCATATTTTAGACTAAATGGATGAATATGTATTTCTGTCTTTAGTGCTTGATATTTCAGTACATTTTAAAACTCATTTCATAGTTTTTGAAAATATTAATTTTTTCAAAAGTACAATTGTATTTTCAGATGAGTTCTCTTTGAAAGATTATATCCATGTGTTTTTGAAAAAATATTAATGATATTTTTCTTGTTGGTCTTTCTGTTTTCTGTAAATTACTTTCTGCTATAATTCATCTTTGTCTAATTTGAGGCATATCCTTGTTTCTTCTCTTTATTTTATAGTATGTCTGTTTATATAGAATTACTTATTGTTTTGTTTTTTGTTTTTTTCTGCATAGTCTTAAATAAAATCATGTAACTTGAAAGTAAAATCATCAACTTAATCATTATTTTAATTGTTACGAACAATGTTTTGTGTTATCTGGAAGATTTTGTTGTCATATTAATTTTGCTATAAATGAAAGTTAAAATTATTATGCTGTCATAAAATGAATTTGTTTGTTCTGAATTTCATTCTTCTCAGAAATATGAAGAGTTTAAGGAGAACCTCCCAGACACAAGTTGGTTGCATGACTACTTACCTAAACAAGAGCACATTGACAAATTTAGAGAAATGACCACTTCATTCAAAGAGCAAGTGGCTCAGATTAAACTACCTGAAATGGTAAGTAAAACAATACATATGTATTTGAATGCCCCCCCCCTCTCTCTCTCTCTCTCAGATCTCACTCTCTATTGCTAAGTATATGCACCCATCCATACATTTATTTAAAAAAGTATCATCTAGATGTTTTTTGTAAATGTCATGCGGGCTTGAGTTCATGGAATATTTTATAAAATAACAGCATTATTCATTGCTATAATTAAGGATATTTAGAATACCAAAAATGTTGTAAAAAATCACCTGACAGATATTTTCTTGGTTTGATTATTATAATACTGACAAAGCTTGCTTTCTGATTTTTGAGAGTTTTAAGAAATTAATTAAACAGTTTGATAAAAGTGTATACTAGGATTTAGATATCATTCAAACACTGCCTATTTGATAAGTTTTTAAAAATCCATCACTAACTCATCTCACATCTTACAACTGAATTGAAAAAAAATCCTGTGAATTATTAATGCTTTGCTTTCTGTATCTAAGAACTGCATCTGTAGATTCTTTATTTTTGAAGATAAACTTTAGAACTAATAGTGCTTAAAGTGTGCTGTTTTCCTATTAAAACATACAGTTAAAGTTTCTTTGTTCTGTTTTCCCTCTTAAAATCCTAATAGGATGATGACTATTCCCTTCTGTCAAAACTTAATACATTTTTTTTTTCCAATTTTGAAAATATGATTAATTAATGCCAAATTGATTCACTTTGTATTCAGATTTGTACAAATATTGGATACATGTTTAATTTACAAGGTAGAAATTGAAATTTAAACAGGATTCGGGCAGCAGTGTTAGAAGTTAAAAAAGTTAAGAAAATCAAGTTATTTAGGAGGTGGGAGTCTCAGTTAATTGATTTTGTTTATTTTTCTTTTGATTAAACAAAACATTGGGAGGAAAAAATCATTCTATGTCAATATTTTCTCTGTTCACAGGAATGGATGAGAGTAGATGAGAAAAGGCTTGAAGATCTTCCTTCAAGTGAATTGGTATTTGATTTAATGGACCAGTCCAACCCTGACATGGGTGAGATGCCTGGTAAGGCAAATGGAATATATTTCAGGCTTTTTTTTTTTTTCTTTCTTCATTGAAATTCAACATTAATTTATTTTTATTTTTTAACCCTTCCCAGGTGGACTGAATTTGTTCACAACTGAATCTAAAAATACCACTTGGCTATCAAAGTGTATATGCTGTTAAGTCAGTACAGCAACCAAGGCGGCTTCCATGTAGCAGTGGTGTTCTTGAAAATTATTGATATGATCAAGTTTCAACCAAGCAAGAACTCAAGAATTGCCTGCAAGGTCTACTGGGCATTCTTGACTCATGATCGGTTTGAAGTGGAGGAAATTATCATTTCATTAGAGTTCATTTTACATGATTGAGACATAATTATCACAATTTATTACAACTTTTTTTGGGGGGGGGGCATCTTATTCCATTCAAATTACCAAAACCAGATATTCCTAAGGAAAATTTCTTCTAACATATTACCTGAGCATAATCTTAGCACGTTCAACTTGTAAAATTTAGAAATTATTTCAGTCAGGAAAGGGTTAAGATTCTTTTGCTCTGATTTCATGTTAATGATTCTTCTCACCATTTTTTTTTCTTTTCTGTCAATGAAAAATGTGTCTGTGTCATTATTCCAAAATATACTATCCATGAATGCCATGAAACTATATGACATAATCCCAGAAGATCAGAATCCCTGATTAATGGTTGAAACCCACAATGCCATAATGTAAAAATCCTGAAAATATAAGATGATTCAATCACACATAGTGGTCTAATCAATTTAAAAAAAAAAATTATATTATTGAAAAGATGGATTGGAGGAAAATCTGATGTAAGAATTATTTCCATCCATTCTATAGAAAAAGGAGTTGATTGTTTTTTAAATTTGTGTTTATATTTGAAAAAAAAAACAACCCCAAAACAACACAGGTAAATTTTTTTTTTTGGAAATGTTCCCCATCTCAATTGGATTGATGACCGAAAATGACAAAAACAGGGTTGTTTTCATTGACCTTACAAGTTACCACCACTGAATAATTAACAAGCTTAAAAGATATAACCCTCTTTACTTGGCATAACTGGAAAACCACTCCAACAATGGACAATGTTGAAAGGGTTTTCAAATGTTTACTGTATATGTGCAATTCAACAAAATTTAGAAAAAAAATACATTTGGAGATTTTAATTCATATTATTTCTAGATTTCTTAAGCACTGCTATATTTCTTTTAAATTGATTAAATTCTTTGAAAATCTTGAAAAGATTTCTTATTTCTTATTCTTTTATTTTTATTTTTATTTTTTGTATGATTCTCAAAGAATTCAATCAATTTAAAACCTATTTTTGAACCTTTTTTGATATTTGAGTTTATTCAAACACCTGAAATGTTTTTATGTACATATTGTAAATCTACGTTGAATTCAAATCTACAACATACTTTATCGAATAAAACTATGGAGTTGCTAAACAAAACACTGCTTGAGTTTTTATTGAAGTTTTAAATGTTTTCAGATGCAGAGTATTAATTAACTTAATTCAGAAAATTTTTCAATTCCTCAGGGATTTATCTCTTCACTATGTGAACACCTTTTGGTTAGGTTTGATGTTTATGGAGATATAAATTTAATAAGGGAGCTTTCTTACGTTAAAACAAATATTTCCCCTAATTTTTTTTGTTTTTTTTTGTTTGAGGTAATCTTTTCATAATATATACAGTAATCAAGCAATAAATCTCAAAAGTATCATTAGATTTATAAAAATCCACAACAAGAAGTATATTACAGAGGTAGTCAATAAAAACTGGCTTCTGATCATTTGGTTTAATGGCATTCGGGATAGTGTTCTGGGAACTTATACCCAGACTATATCTGAAAGTTTATTGTTTATGTGCTTGTGTTTGAATATCATTTTAATGTGACATGTTACTTTAAACAGAAAAATCATGTTTTATCTCTTCTAGATCCGGGATCATTATCTGTTGAGATTGCTAATCTCAAGGACTACCTTGGAATTGGAGATAAAAGTCTTAAGCAGTACCTAGGGATTGAAGATAAAAGTCTCAAGGAAATCTTTGGGATTCAGGATAAGCCACTCCTAGGTACTGAAGACCAAACTGCCACCATTACTATTGAGAATCCCAGTCCAAAAGAGTCTGTAGATATCCCACCAGTTATACAAGCTGAAAATATTAATGAAATTTCTGAGAACAAAGAACTTTTAGAGCTGTCTGCTGAGGCTGCTAACACCTCTAGTGAGGTTCTAACCGAAGGTGGAGCATCTCCTGATTTTCAGACTGATACTAGCGATTCTCATGGTATCACGGGAACGGAGTCTGGCACTGAAGAGGAGAGTGATAGGGAAATGGCCTGTGAGGAAGCTGAAAGTGAAAATGCCCCGCCAAATGATTACTTGGGTAGATCGCTGTCTTTTCAAGTAATGTCTTATAAGTCCAGAATGCTTAAAATAGCCCAGTTGGATTCTCAGGTGTAGAACTGCCGTAATACTTAACATTGGTTTTTATTTAA
This sequence comes from Thysanoteuthis rhombus, assembly GCA_963457665.1. NCBI lineage: Eukaryota > Metazoa > Mollusca > Cephalopoda > Oegopsida > Thysanoteuthidae > Thysanoteuthis > Thysanoteuthis major. The sequence continues at coordinate 52,890,737 of OY735209.1, forward strand.
GTGGATGAGTGCCTCTTCTTTGGGAGGTGGGGTTCTCAAAGTAGTGGTGGGGATGGGGGTCAGCCATTTGTACATCTTATTACTCCAGTTTGGTGCCTGTTATGGGATGCAATTTTTATTATATGTATTTATTTATATTTTTAATTTTTGAACATTTTAAAATTTGGGTATTTACTGTCTATAATATTTGGATCTATCAGAACCCCCCCCATCCCCCATTTTTATTTACTTTCTTGAAATTTTAAACTTCATTTCTTATCTAGCAAAATCTAAAAGACCTGCACCCGATTTTTGAGCAATCCAGTCTGTTTTTAATTCTATCAATACATAATAGGCTATATTATCATTACTTATTTTTGTGTTATATCATAAATATTTACTAAGATTAGTCAAGACTGGCACAAGGCCATAGGAGGAGAAGACCTGGTTAGGATTTAGATCAATATAGGAAGACTTTCCTAAAAACTGGAATTGAAGTGTGAAGTGGCTGAGCAGTTGACAGCATGAAAAATGGGATTGGTGAGCCTAGTTCAAACTTCAGCTGAGACAGATTATGTTCACTTTGTGCTAATGCCCTTGGGAAAGATGTATTCATTACACACACATCATGGGACAACACTTACTTTGGGAAGGCCTATGTCCAATAATGGACCTTAAGATAACTAAAGACTGGAAAGTAACTTATAATCCCAGATTTAGGTCCGTTATTCTGAAATCTTTACTCAATGACCTTTTCCACCAGATCCTCAGCATTGAAATTTGTAATATCTTATTGTGGACCTTTTTGCCTCTGCGGGCCGAATAGCTTAATTATGAATTAACAGTGGGCCAGATTTTCGCTTAACCAAGTATGTCAATTAGTAATTAAAGAACTCGATATTTTAAATCTATCAAAGAAACACAAAGAATCTTCAAAACAAAAAGTAAGCATAATATCCCAATATTCCCACATGAGTTGGTTAAAATCCCTTTGTGGGTTGGATCTGGCCTACCCTTGGTTTAGTCAAACAATATCAAAGACAACTTTATATGGCATCCACCTAAGTTTTAAATTATGATAATTAAAACAACATACTGATAGTACAGAAACAGAAAAAAATAGTGCTGAGAGGATCAGGAATGAAGAGTTAGTTTAAGGGTTGTATTTGATCATCTGCCTTTGCTGAGTTCTTGTAGCTCAATCAGTAAGAACTGCTGGGCGTTCACCAGACTTTCCTTGGCAAAAGCAATGTGAATATGAATCTCACCGAGAGCTTATCTTATATTTACAATTTACACTGTTTACTTTCTGCTGTAGATCAACAGCCTGAAATAAGTTTTACATAGAAAAAGCAACTAAGAAATTGCGACAAAAGAAAATAAGCGAAAGTTTATGATAGTCTATGATTAACAACTTGAACAGTTTTTAGTGTTTAAGGACCTAATATGGCTGCCTAATTCACTGAAGTAAGCATAAATGCTATCCCTACTTAATAAAATAATTAACTTGTTCTTAAAGTAACTAATACCTCTCCTTTTCAAGGCATGAGACAGCTTCTCCAAATAAGTAAATTTCCTGATGCCCAAAATATGTCCAAGTCATCATCATTATCATCAGCTTTTTGGTCCATCATTGAACATAGACCTTCCCTAGGATTCTCTAGATCTCTCTATCATGGGCCTCGTGGAGTCAATACTTTCTCAACTTGTCTAGTTCATCAAGCCATCTTATATCTTGCCATGATGTCCACCTGTTGTCTGATATTCTTGCAACATGATCAGCCCATTGCCGTTTGGGTTTTCTAATGGATTCTATGATATCCCTGACTCCTGTGATCTCTCCATCAAAGTAGCCAGAAGAGGGATGTGAGTTTGAATCTCACTCTTTATATCCAATCTGTGCTGTTTGCTTGTTGCTGTAGAGTGATGGCCTGAGTCCTCACGTGATATGATAACTAAAAATTAAGGTAAAGGTAATAGTAGTCAAAATTAATACCATAGGTTTTTTTATGGATTCAAATTATTAGAGCAGCTAATGTTTGAATAGATGGCTATTTTAATTTTGAACGGTGATTTTTCAATCTTAAGGCTGTGGCAAACAGATTGTGATAGTAAAAGGCCTAGGTTAGATTGAAAATGTAGACCCCATGACTACTCCTTTCATATTTTTGTAATCATATGACCTGATTCTATGTATACCTATATACATATACATGTAGTGAATATAATAAACTTACAAGTAACAAGAGAATAAAAGAGCTAGAATGATTTTATAAAATAATAGGGGATGGCAAGCAATTCTTTTCAACATGTATACAAAAATAGAATACAGTATAAACAATAAATACATAATTTGCCTCAACCAGTGAGTGGGGGTTAAGTCCCCTAAACATTGTAGTCTGAGTTCAATTGGCCTACCTGGACCCCCTTCTGTTCTGGCCTAGTGGCAAATGGCTGTATTCAAACCTCACTGATAGATCCAATATAATCTAATTTTCGATAAATGTAAAGGAAAACTTGGCATGAATTGAATGCCTGTGATTTTAGTATTGCCGACTAGTGAGTAAAGTTGTACAATGACTGTCCTACTTGGCTGTTTTGAGCATGCATGGGTGAATGTCGCCTGCTTTGATTTTTTGCTGTTAGCTTACTGACACTTTGCTTTTACATCATACTCCTCTGATGTTGTCAACCAATAGATTTTAGTTCCCCCCCCCTTCTTTATCTTCTTTCTCTTCCCTTGCTAAATCCTTGTCTTCATTTATTTCCTATTTCATTCATAAACGTTGAACTTCTCAGTTCATGGACCATTCCATCTTTTACCTATAAGTTCTTTCTGGATCCTAGTTTTAGAAAAAAAAATTGTTTGTAATACATCCCTTTCTAATTGGCAATACTTGATGAGTAAATTCACAAAGAAATTATTGATAATATATATATTTGATCAGTCAATGAAGTTTTCAATAAATATGTGCTGCCAGCATATATGCATGTGGAGCCCCACATTAAAACCACTTGTGTCACTTTCTACTCTTGTGAAGAGGAAGTGAAATAACTACTGTAGGATATATTTATCTCCTAAATAAGAATAGTTCACGAGATAACTGTTTTATTTGTTAAGATTCTCATTAAGAAGTTGCCTAAAGAAAAGAGATGTATTTTGTATGCCTATGCATCTTACATATTTTAATATCTCATAAATATAATCATTTTATCATTTTTTCAAAATTTGATTATTGAGATTTACATTGTAGCAAATGTCAAGTAATTCAAGTCCTAGTATTTATTTCTGTTATTTATCATTCCACATCAAATGATTTTGATTGACCCCTTGAGCACCTCCATTGAGAACAAGCTATCTGACAGTATTAGAACATTTGTATTTTTTTTTTGTATCTCTGACATCAGTGTCCCAATCTATATACGGTTTATATTAGGTGTATTTATTCTTGTTATCTTTGTGCTCCCAACATTTCTTTAACAATATAAGCATATTTCATATTAGATATAATTTTACATATTCATGTAATTTATTTTATCAAAAAAAAAATTTAATCAATTGAGTTGGGACATATAAATCAAATTTTCATGTCACATTTAACATAAACTCTACTCTTGGATTCTAATGTCATTTAGAAGTATAACTCAATTTAGGATTTGTTTTATCTCTCTAATCTATTCAAAACATAATTAAGATTGTTCCACTAGACATATACACCAGTATTTATCCAAAATCCCCGGGAAAAGACAATTTTATGAATTTGGAATTTTCTGGATTTTGAAATGGGAATACAGTCACTGTATATAGAATAGAGAGTCAAGTCAATTGTTAAGGAATGGCAATGTCTCTGTAGTGAAAATCAAGACTGTTAATGATATTACTGTTTATTTGTACTGTGGTAAATGAGATAAAGATAGACCATAGAATTACAGGCATACTTTTTATTTTTCAGCTGCATGGGAAAATGGAGCTTTTTGATTTTCAGAATTTCTGATGAGAGATTGTGTGCCTGCAATATATTATGCAGTTTTAGGATATTATTTCATACAAGATATTTTGATAAATATAATAAAGCTAAAATTTCAGATAGATAGGCTTGAGTATTCAAAGAAGTAGTCTCTGTCATGAAATAATTAAGCTCAACACTTATGTATAGTAAATTCATTCAGTTTTCTTGCATTGGAAGAGCTGGATTAGGCTCAAGCAAGCCTGTAGCATATGTTGCATAGGGGCTCTAAATTATGAAAATACACATATTAGAATGCATAAATTTTTTACATGCATTATAAAGTAATTTTTTCTTCTGTTTTACAGCCAGATGACAAATATGCCTGGTATTTCAGTAATAGAATTACTTCAGCCACTACGGCTTCAGTTCTAAATACCTTCATATATTTGTTTGTATTACATAGATACCACACTTCCATTACCAAGTGTTAAAAAAAATGATAACCCCCCAAATAGAGGTCATAATTGGCTAGAATAGAAGCCCTTGAAATGGCAGAGCTTGTAGATTATGCTACATAGTTAATTTGGCATTATTCCATTCTCTTTAATTATAAGAACTTCCACAATTATGACAACTGAAATTGAGTTGTAGTATTCTGTTTTTGATTATTTTTGATTATTCTTTCATTGTCATCTTTCATAAATTCCTTTCTATCATCAAAATCTGTTATATTTTTCTATTTGGTGGTTTTGATTTATTTTTGGAGATTAGTTTTTCTTTCCAAATATAAAGATGTTTTTCATCTCTAGGCTGCTATTTTCCTTTTCTGTAGTTCAGACTAAAGCATGAACACGTTTTCATTATAATCATTTTTCACATTTTATCCATTTTAAGTTTTATCTCGATAAGCTCCATCATTGTCCACCTGTGATGGATGTCAGAAATGATTTCAAATAGTTTTGTATGAAATATGCAATCATTCTGAAGTAGATACATTTTTTTAAAATATATTTTTCATCTCTTACAAGTTGATCCCTATGGAAAAAATGAACAGATATATTTGAATTTCTATTTGATGATTTTATGAAAGAAACTTCTGAATTTATTCCAGTGGAAGTGACCATTGTTTCAAATATTGGGTAGTAAATTTTTTTATCAGTAAAATTCTTACCTTTAAGTGAAAGGTTTCATTATTATTGAATGAGAAATGAAAAAAATCACCACACTGTTCATTGTATTAGTAGATAGATTATGATTATTTTTATTTTGTCATTAGTAATTACAATTGTAAGATTTTTGTGGTAATCAATTATGTATATATATTATCATTTTTTTCAACTCGGGCTCTTAGTCGGTCTATGCTATTTTTTAAACCCTGAACTTCTATATATATTCATAGCATTAAATGCATTGCTTGTGAATTTGTTGTGGTTATCTGTCTCAAGTCTTTTATCAACTTTGATGTTGGTTGGTCAAGCGGTTGATGGCACCGAGAATGGAATTTTTAAGCCGTGTTCAAACTCTGGCTGAAGACATATTGTGTTTACTTTGCACTGTCTTTGGGAAAGGCATGAATCAACTCTTCCTTCTAGCTATGGGTGAAATAAGGAAGGATGAAGTGAGTGACACAGCTTTGGGTGCTTATTGCCCCTATGTCTATTTCACATTTCAAAAACCAAAACAGAAAAAGTTGTGATTAATGGAGCCCAGACAGGGATCAATGGAGTTGTAGCCAGAATAAGGGTACTAACTTTGATAATTATCCTAGGCCAATATAATAAATGTCATAAAATATCAAATTATAATGTTAAAACTCTATGAAATCACTGTGAGGAATTTGAATTCATACAACCTCTATTACAACTCACTTGAGCCATACTCTATACATGAGTAAGATTTACTAATTTCCTGAAATTAAAATCCAGCTGACCTGCATTCCACATGCTTCAGTTTTTGAAAATAACTTTCTACACTTTTTAAGAAAAAAAATAGGTTATTATTTATTCTATTAGAATGAATACTTTTTTTGTTCTAGAATTGAACATTACAATTCAAATATTCTTTTGTTTTCTTAAGTGTTAATTATTACTATTTTTGCATTCATTTTTGGTGACTTAAACACTTGAAACATTCCATAGCTATTAAGATTTTAGAAAAACCATAAGATCATAAGATATTGGGCTTGATAAAAATCATTTGGGGATAACTTGAGAAATGATTTAATTTTTGATTAGGTTAGCAGAATGGAAAATGGAATTGGTGAACTGAGTTCACATTGCACTAATACCCTTGGGAGAAGCATGGATCCGCCTCTCTATCTGCTGCTATGGGTGAATAGCTAGTCAGATTTAGCTCCTCAGCCTTGGTTGGCAACCAGTCTAGGATACTGCCAACTCTGGATTCAAACTGCTTGCTGGTTCTGTTGCCACGAGTGGAAATGAAACTTTCATGATCTGAGGGAACTCTGTTTTGCTGACTGGGAGGCTCTAAGGAGTGATTGAGAAGGTGGGCAGGAAGAAAATGGTACATTGTATTTTTAAACTTGCATCATATAAAAAAGAGAATTTACAATGCATTAAAATGTGAGCGATATTAGTAAAAAAAACTATTGAACAAAAAACATTTTTTTTGAATTTCCTCTTATTTCGAAGAAAACGTGATATTAGGTTAATTCAATGCATAAAAATAAAATGCAACAACTAGGACAGAGCACATTAGAAAGAAGTTACATCAAATAATACCCAGGGAGGGGGGGGGTTTACTGAACCTGAGCTTTCTTTGTTCATGCATTATTTGGTGGATGCTTTTGGACTTTTCCATGATAAATAGCAACAGACAAACAAACCAGTGCTCATTATATAAGAATCATGCATAACTAAGGGTGAGCAAGGGATAAATCTCCTAAATAACAGTTTGAGACAAATTCATATCTCTTTCTTTCTCTCTCTCTCATATATATATATATATATATATATATATATATATATATATATATAATGCATCTATATTGTGTATGTATGTCTGTGTTGTGTATGTGAGTAGTTAACATTGATCCCATGTGATTTGATAGTCCATTAGCATTTGACCTGGAAATAAATGTAGGTGAGCTTATTTTTTTTCTGAATAGTTCCCTGATATAGTAAAGAAAAGTTCCTAGGTTTCCTTCTTGAGCTTTTCCAATATTGTGTCCAAGACGGATACCATTTTAGAAATATATCTTTTGAAAATACTTATTACCTGTTCATTATTTATCTTAGACAAAGTTTTTCTTTTAGAAGTATCTAGTGTGCTTGATAACATATCAAAAGTTCAAACAATTTGATGACCAGAAAAGTATTTTTTCAAGATGGCCACAAGCCAAATCCCTAAAAAGGCTCAATTCTTGTTCATCATTCATCCTAGACAAGTTTTCTGAATGGTATTTTGTAGTATCAAGTGTGTTCGGTGACATAATAAAGGTCTACCACAGTCTGACCACTGGGAAGGTTGAAATATCCAAACTGATGTCCAAGACATGATTTAATGCTTTCAAAAAAGTATGTGAGCTGATCTTCTAAGGAAGGTTTCCTGATATAGTAAGGAACAACATGGTAAAAGTCCCAAGCTTTTCTCTTTGTGCTTTTACAATATAATGTCCAAGATGACCACCAAATCCTTAAAATACTCATTACTTGTTCATTATTCATCATAGTCAAAGTTTCTAGAAGTCTGCTTACCAAGAGTGGTCAAATGAAGTAATGGGTTTTCAAAGTTCTTTTAAGGTTATGCCATAAAAGCATCATGTACTTGTAGGAAAAAAGAGGTTGCCTGTTGTTCATTTTGCTAGCGTACGAGTGTGAAGGGACTGGATAAAACTTGCAAAAACCTTTTCTGATACAATCTTAGTATTTTTTTAAAACTCTCTGAATATTCATTTCAATTATATTACTTTTTCATGATGAAATATTTAAAAAAATCTTCTTGTTATAATTGATAAAAAATAACAAAAATTGTGAAAAAATATGAAAAACAGTAACCAAAGCATTTCTAATAATATAATATATAATAATGTACCATAACCTTAGCCAAATCCTGCACTGCTGGAGAGAAAGCATGACAATGAATATTTTCAATCTGGTACAGATCAGGTTTATTTTCAATATATACTATGTAATTTATAATCACCTTTGTCAAGGTAAATACTTCACTCTAATCTAAACATCTTAACTGGATTCTGGTATCAACAATAGTTGGATTTAGGCACCAAAATTATTGTCTAGGATGAGTAATGAATAAATAATGGTCATCTTGAGGATTTTGTGGCCATTTTAGATGTCATCTTAAAATTTGTATTTTTCCAGTGCCCTGACTGGTAAACTTTTGATGTGTTATGAAGCACACCTAATACAATAAAAAGTGTTGGAAGACATCATCTAGGAAGAAAAATGAATGAGCAATTGACATTTTTAGGATCTATGAGTGGCCATCTTGAAAAAAATAGGTTTTAAGTGTTCAGACAGCAATATACGTTTAGTACATTATCAAGCACATCTTGTCTAAGGTAAATAAAGAATGAATAGGTATTTTAAGGATTTAGCTGACAATCATCTTGGATGCTATTTGGATAATTAAACCTTTCTAGTGACCAGACTGTTGTAGACCTTTGTTGATAAGCACACTTGATACTACGGAATACCATTCAAAAACCTCGTGTACAATGTATTATGAACGGATAACATGCATTTTTATGGGTTTGGTGGCCATCTTGGACACAATATGGGGACTTTTAATATGTTGTTCCTCACAATATCAAGAAACTATTCTGAAAAAATCAACTTCTTCACATCTTCAGGTTTGATACTTTTCAGACCAAATGCTCTTGGAATATAAATTTATTTGATGATATTGTGATTGGATATTTGTCTGTTTTCACTCAATGATCTTTTACACAGAACAAAAGATTTCATTTGCATACATCAATAATTCAATTTGCATCTTTGAAAAAAATTATGATTTTGTTGTCAGTCATATTTAGCAAAAACAAATATTGTGTGACCAAGTGCATCATATTTGATATTAAAACATTCAGTTGCAAATTTAATGATCACAAAATTAGTGGCTTTAACAATCCTTGCTATTTCAAGATCTGCATAAATATAACTATTGCTGTAATGTGCATAAATTTTTGGTGTTAGACTTTAGGCTCTATGATAGTTGATATTTCTTATCTGCTTTGAGATTTGTAAGCTTTTTTATTTTTTTTTCTTAGTTAAATCATAAATCATTCAAAAATTTATTTCACACATTCTTATGTGTGTATCTTTCCTCTGATTCTGCTTGATTAGGCAACAAGGGGAAATAATCCAAGCTTTATCTCAGACTTACCAAACGCAGGTATTAAAATTTGAAAATCGAGTGAGTCTGGAGGCAGAGGTTCAATACCAGTATGTGAGACGTACCTCTCCTCGAGAGGCTGTTATCAGACCTCTGCCTCCAATGCCTGTGTTGGGTAAATTTCGGAGATAAAGCTTGTATTATTTCCTCTTGTAGCCCCATCTGGCAACCTGATTCTGTTCCTAAAGTTCATCATGTCCTACTTATTTTGTATCATCTTTTTTTTTTCTTGTCATTGTTGGCCCATTTCTTTTTCTTTGATGATGCTCCTGCCAATTATCTCCCCTTACATATGCTTAGCTTTTAGTTGGTGGCAGTTGATAACGGTGGTGTTGTGCGGGAATGCAAGATTGCCTGGCAGCGACGGCGGGCATAACCCCACCCCTGCCCTAGAACATTTTTTAAACGTTAGTAATCTCAGATGTTTCAAGGTTGGCCATATAGAATGAGTATTTGAACATATACTCATTATTTTTTCTTATCAGTAAATTGTTTTGTAGTATATAGATAGTGAAGTAATGTCGTACCCCCCCTCCCCTCCTAAAAAAGTAAGAGAATTGTTTTAATGCATTCCCACGGCACCACACCACTGGTTAATAGTCACTGCTATAAATTCACAGTTCTAACTAGTCAAGACACTTGCATCATGTGTCTTAATAATTACTTTTCCCTTTCAGATTCCTCTATCTTTTTTTCCCATCTTTCTCTCCTATTTATTGTATATCTTGTGTATTAAATGTTTATTATGATGCATTTGAGTATAGAATTTTTAAGATGTAATTATGCTGTCATTTGTAAGTTTCTTTGACTATTGTAATTTTCATTATATTGAATTTATTGACCAAAACAAAAACGTTGGTCCTCTAAAATGATTGTATCATCAGACTAACATTTATTTATTTCATAATTCTATAAAGACATTGAGAAGTTAGTTACTTTATACATTAGTAAAGCAATTGACTTGGTCGATCTAGAGAGAATTGAATATTTTCCTCTTTGGTATAAAAAATCATTTCATTTGGTTAAGTCTGAAGGAACTGTTACCCATTAACTGCAAATATTTGAAATTTCTATAATTACAGTGATAGTAATAACTATTGCTGCTGCTGTTGATGGGTTAAATTGATAAATTGAATGTTAATCTTATGTTGTCGTATGAAAGCTGTTATTCAAAAATAATTGATATGTTTGCTTTTTTCTGCTTGATTAAGGAAATTATTTTCTCCTTCATATTGATAGTTTCTTGACTGCTCAAATCTTGACATTGTACTTGCTTAACCTGTTTCCTCCCATACCTAGCATGATAACTGTCTCTTACATATTACTGATTGCTTGAAATGTCCTTTGTTTTCTTTGGTTTTGAAGTTATTTAACATTTCAATTCTTATTAATACTTCACAATCAGGCATTTTTGTCTGAATTTCTGAGATGAGGAATTGACTGATCTCCTCGTCTTGTATTATCAACACTTCTGCTATTGTACTCTCCAGTCTTCTTCAGGTTTCTGTTGTAGTCCATAACTTTCTGGGAATTTCAGACTGAACCCTTTATTCAATTCATGGAGTTGGTTGTTCTCATTCCACTGTCCATGCCTGAAGATATCTGAGATCAGTTAATTTTTCTTTGTTGATTTGTCCTTGCAATCTACAACTGTGGATTGAATAAAGGGGTTGGTTTTAAACTCCTGGAACGATACCAACTGCAACTGACACGTGAAGAAACCCAGAGGGTATGGCTGAAACATAACATTTAGGACAAGAGGCCAGATAAATCGGTGTGTAATAATCTTTGATAGCAGTCTTCAATTTCAATCTCAATCTATTAGATACTGGATTATACTGATACTGTCTTTTTTTTCTCTCCAAGTTTATCTATTTATTCATTTATTTATTTTCAACTTACTATTAGGTTAATTGATCAGTTTGATTAATTCAATTTTTGACTCTTTAGTTGATCAGTATTGTACTATGCATAAAACTATATCTATATGAATATTCATTCTTCATAATGAAGAAGTGTGGCATTTCAATGTTTTGTTATGTTTCTTTTTATTGACATTATTTCCACTATTAGGACTTTTCTTAGTATCTTTTTTGCTCATCTATTTGCTCTCTGCTGTTCACAGGTTATACCCATTCTGCTGGACCTGCATTGACAATGCTTGGGATATCGGGCCTCCCATCAGGTGTGTAGAAATCTGACAATATCATATTAGTTGCTACTCTCTTCCCTCGCTTTTATTTTGGGTACTAGTTTTTGTAGAATCACACAAATAGTATCTTTTCACTTCTCTCTTTTTTTATCTCTCTCTCTCTCTCTCTATGGATTAGATGTTTGTGCACGTCTACAGATGATGACCAGTATTCCCTGTGGCCGTGCACAAGAAATGATTATACTGCTCAGTAAAATCTCAGTACCATGCACAATATAGGATTAAATAATAATAATAAAGGAAGATCAATTCCTTGGATAAACTGTTTCTCTTATTATACGCTTTTTATTAAAAATAACTGACCTTTGTTTTATTAACTTTAAACAAAAAAATCAATTTTTGTCTTTAAAGTGAAAATATTTTTTGCATACTTCACTTCCTCAGTTGCTCACAAGCTTTTTGGTCCTGTGTTGACCTTAGGGAAATTAGAGGGAATAGTGAAGGGAACTGCAATGTTGTGGGGGGTGGGTAGGATCACGTGGATGTCCTTGTAGTTGAACAATTACTGATCAGCTAATCTGCTGATTGGTACTGCTTTCAAAAAATTTAGACCAGTGCAAATGTTAAATGATGATTGTTATAACTACAATAATCTCGAGCTGTGATCTTGCATTTCATGGTTAAATCATCAATATTCTCAAAGAAATGGTTTGTTTATAATTTCAGTTGTCTGATAACTCTGAAAATCAAGAAAGGAACTGGTATAAACTCTTTGTACCTGATAGTATATAAAGTGTGCTAGGGAAACAAATATGTTATCAAGATTGCTTTTCTGGCATTTGGTTCCAACATCAAAAATATAACATTAGTTGTATACTATGAATTCTTATTGCCTTGAAACCAGGAAATGTAATTTTCTTTTCAATAGAGTTGTTTGAGCAAGATTATGTGTAGTAATTATTGCATGAGTAATTAATTTGAGAATATGAGCAGGGGGACTCGAGTTGAGTAAAAACCATCATACTCTTAGTGTTAAACTATGAAAGAATTACTTACTGTTAACTTTCTTTTCTAAATTTTTAGCTGTCAAGGTACTACCTTGTCTCTTTACTATGAAACAAAGTGTTGAGAGTTTGCAAAATATCAAGAGCTGACTATAAAAGCTCTGATTGCTCACTCAGTAAAGCAGTTGCTGTATGTAGGCATACTTCATGGGGTAAAAAGATGCAAGTTTGAATCTCACTTAAAGCTCATTCTTTATTTTTAAACATTGCTTTTTTACTCACTGCTGTAGATTGAAGGTCTGAGCAGTTGCAATGAAAAACAGACTAACATTGGAAGGTTGTCATGTTCTGTAAAATGAGAATAAGGCTTGTATCTTATGAAACTTACTTGTATTAAGATACTTTTTGATGCCTTATGAAGAATGTATCTATATAAAGTGGACTGAAGTAGCAGTATTAGGGTTTTTTACTTGGTAATGTTAAGTCTGGTGCAAGGCCACAATAGTGAGGCATCAATGAGGCTTGAACTCACTAATCACTCTAGCTAACTAGGCCAAGTGACTAATTATATTCACTATGCCATGGTAGGAGCCCAAATAGCAGTTTTATGTGAGTGTTTTTTAAAATTTTTGTATTATGTAAATGTAAGGAGATTTTATGATGTATCTAAACACTTTTGAGGTGCTGAGGGAACAAAGGTTATCTGCATGGACAGTGGAAGCAGTGAGCTCAGTTCAAACTTTGGCTGAGACAGTTTGGGTTCACCTTGTACTAATGTTCTTGGGAAAGGCCTGAATGCATAGGACAGACTGGGCATTCTAGCTATAGTTTACCAACAGTCTTGGAAACAACTCAAATTCAAAATCGGCCTGAAGAATGATGGGCTCTGTCATGTTCTCTCACCTTTGATACACCAATGATGAAATGAGCTATTATGCCCTAATGACCTTGTGCCAAACACTTTTGAGTAATTATCTTCCCACACTTGCTCATCCTCTGCCTTCCAAGAAAATTAATAAAAATCTTAGTTGTGGAAATAATTGAATCCCATTGATTTAAAAACTTTGGCATTTATATACTCTTGAATTATACATTGGCAGTAAGAGTTAACAACTGTTAAAAGCTAACTGTTACACTCAAAAAATACTTGTGATGTATTGTTTATTTTTGATTATATGACAATCTTCAAAGCTACAAGAGTTCTGCTTTTCTAACCCTGAAGAAAAAAGGTCATACCCTCTGCTCAAGATACATTTTAATTTATGTTTGGGAGTCAATAACAAATTACCAAATGCTTATTATGAATTGCTTGACTTAACAGAAATTTTCGTTTTAAAGCCTGGCATATGTGATTGCTTGCATAGTTCTTTTGTAGTAATGGTATCAATCATAATTGATATATTGCTTGACTTGGGCATAATAAAAGGTTCATATTCTACGCCAGCATTCCAGATTCAATTCGGACTAATCTTCATTGTAGATTCTCTGCATTATCCTAAATTGATAAGTTCATACCTTTTATCATATATATACATACATATACAAATATATATCTGTGTATATATATATATATATATATATTACTTATGTTATATTTATGATGCCTTTATGTAACTAAAATCTGTTTTTTGTTGTTTAGCTGCTTTTTTCACGGCTCCATTCTTCGGTAAGAAGTATAAGTTTATATATAGTCTTAAACATGCCACTTTTTACAAAAGTGTACTACTAATCTCTCCCCTTTTAACCCTTTCAAGACTAACCTATTCAGGTGCTTAATGCTTGAATTAAAATGTCCCAGTAGACATCTAAAAGAGATCTATGGGATGTATATAGGGTGTTCCAGGTAATTGAGAACAAATTATAATATGAAGAAAAACAAATATCAAGTAGAAAAAAATCAATTCATTTCAATAAAGATTAGTACGCTAATTTAACTAGATATAAAGAAATAGGTTATCAAATAAAACCACCCTCAGTCTCACTGTTGTCTCAGAAGTGACTTCATGCCCAGATCAGTTGGATTTCATTCATGTTGGCCATCATGTCAATGGTGTTGTGAAGCTGATAGTTGATCTCTTTCTTGATGCCATCCCAGATGTAGTTGTTCATGGGATTCAAATCAGGAGAGCAAGGAGGTCACATGCTAGGTATCAAATGATCATGAAAATTCTTAGCATGACACTCTTAAGTCATGTGGACCATGTGGGAGGGAGCTGAGTCCTGCTGGAACTTGTAGACGGTGGCATTGACACTGAGTTCTTCTGGGAAGAAGTAGGGCAGCATGACATAGCCCTCATTACTTGCAATCCCATCACAGAACTGGGGGCCTGGCACGTATCACAGTGGGTACCTGTGGAATTTTCCGGTTCATCCTCTGGTCCTGGTCAAAATTCTTTTAACTTTAGAAGAACCAGAGCATGCAGGGCTCCTTGGGTTGCTTGAGCTTGTTCAGCAAGCACTTTGATTGGATCACATGATTTTCCCAGATCTTGTCTGACTTGAACTTCCTTCTCCTCACTGTGTAGGACTTGTATCTGATGTCCTTGTATACCAAGTGTCTAATAGTGGACTCTGCCACCTTGAACTAGGGTTGTCAATGGTGATGTCCCGGACATGCATGATGAACTTTGCCATCCTTATGATGACTGTTGAGAATGTTTCTTCCTCTTGGTCATGAATGACATGTTCATGCCAGTGGCTTCAAGCTCATTCCTGACCTTGAACTCTAAGAACCTGGCCATGAAGCTGGCCATCTTCTGGTCACTGTGATTGGCTGCTTGGGACTCAAGCATGGCATGCTTTTTCATTTACTGTATCAGATTGGAAGGTACCATGCTGATGCTCTCATTACATCTGAAAGAGAAATGAGAAAGTTGAAATTTGGTGCATACTATGCAACATTACATTAGGTTGTTTTTCATTTATGACCCACTGAAGTTGTGTTCTCAAATACCTGGTGCACTTTGTATATCCCAGCAATCATAGGAACTTTGGGATATATATGTATCAATAGTCTTAAAAGGGTTAATATAAAATAGTAACAATTACTCTTTCCTTTTCTATCTTCTGCTGCTGCTTCTCTGACACCTCTTTTTCAATTACCTCCTCCCTTCCACTTTTTTCTTTCTGAAATGTTCATCCAATGACTACTTGATCTCTTTCATCAGAAAATATTGAATTAAACCAAAACCTAAGGAATTTTGTCTTTTCAATCTTTTATCAAAATGGTTTCTAAATGCTTAGTCTCTGTCGGCCAAAATTGACTCTTCTCTTTTCAAAGTAGATTCTTTGGCTATTTCAGTTTTAACAACATAACACTGTGCTATAGATGGAAATAGGAGTTAATTTTTTTATTTAAAAAATTTTTTTTTAACTGATTTCAGTTTAAACCTAATAATGCAGTACATAGGCTTTGAGGTTTGACACCGTCTGTTGATAAATTTTCATCTACCAATATGACGTCCTCCCTTCATAATTTCTTAGCTGCCAAAATGTTTTACAATATTTAACAGAAGATCCCTACCCCAAATCATTCTACCCAATTGTTACATTGAAATTGAATATTTTCTCATATTTCCTGCTTATATTTATCTTATGTATCTTACCATTTTATACTTACTGTTTGCTGTCCATTCCTATTTGTGCAGAATTGTTTCTTCTGTCACTGGGGTGGTGGTGGGTGCATATTTGTTTTCTCCAAAACTAGATCATTAACATGCCTAGCCAGTTAATTAACACTGACTACTAATTATCTTAGAAATATTGGTTTGATAAAAATAATTTTTTTTCTTCAAAATTTATTCTAATGCTGTGGATCAATTTGACTGATTGTAAAATCTGAGTACTTACTCTAATTTTCCTTTAATTTTTCACATTTATGATTTAATTTGCATGTTTTAAATTTAGTTTAATATTTGTAGATTTTCTTATTCATAAAAATTATTGAATGAAAAGTATTGTAGTTGAGGAATCATTTTCATTTTATGTTTGATTAGGAATTTTCTTTTTTTAAAAACTTTTTTAATGATATCTAATCTTAGTTACTCAGTAATTAATTTTGCTTCTCTTTTGTTTCTATACCCCTTAGTCCATGACCCATCATTTTGATGAACTGAAATTCATGTTGTATTGAGTGAAAAATCACCAAAACTGGTATATTGTTTAAGGGTAATTTGAGTGCCAACGTAACCCAACAATACTTAGATGACATCATGTTTGTTTGAATTTTCAATGATTATTATGCTTAGTCTATATATATATTAGTATTTACTTACTTGCATATTTATCAATCATTTCTTTGTAGATGGCATATCTTGTTAGTTTCCTCTCTCCCTTTTCTCTTTTATGATGTCTATGCATTCCTCTCATTTGAGTTGTATATTTTGAAATAAAGGCCTATTGAGTCAACGTAAATATGACTGACATAGTTATAACTTCCTACAATTAGTGCTCCAGACTGCTGACCGTTGATGATGACGGGTATTGCATGGCAGCGTCAGGCTTGGCTGATGGTTGCTATCAATACTAAGAATGTAGCTGACAGGGTTCATTGTAGATATTAGCATAGAACATGTATTGCTGTATTATAATTACAAACTAATAAAATAGAATTTGGATTTTTGAGGTAAATTCTAGCCAAGAGTCACTGAGCAAAAGTAAGAACCATGTCAGTTTTAGTGTTAGTGTTTTTATTTTCAGCGATAAGAGGATAAAATATATTACTGATTCATAGCATCAAAAAGTCGGAGTAGAATTATAATTAAGGTTGCATTGTACTTGAGTAAATAGGGTAATGAATATTAAATTAATGAAATTGATCGGTTATGAATATTTATAATTGTAGCCCGTCATATGCTTTTTCAATCCATCCATAATTTGCATTTCAAAGTGATCCACGATTTCTATTGTCATATTTTTTAGAAATCAGGCTGTGTGTCTTGCAACTTTAGCTGCTTTGATATTCACTCCTTCCTGCCTGATCATTGTAACTGAAAATGTATCAAGCTTAAAACCTTAAATCTTTTATTTCTTAAGTGGTAGGTCATATCTATTTCATCAGTCAACAAAGGTTTATGTCAAGTGATTAAGCAGTACAATGTCTTAATCTTATACATTAGTTTGGAATAATGTAATGGACAAACAGACATCTACACAAAATAAGTGATAATTGTATTCATATCGTCAGATGATCATTTTGCTTCTCTTCTGTTTCTATATTTATTTGATACTAACAAGGATTCCATAGATAGAACATAATTTTTAATACATGTTTTCTTACACAATGCAACTATATGGGTGATGGTAGCGTAAACCATTAAAATGGATTTAGTGCATTAACTGACTAGTTGTGTGATCGAATCTTTGCATTGGTATTGCACAATCTCGGACAGGTTCATGCAGACTCCTGGAGGCACTCACGAACAGGTCAGCATATTCTGTGCAGCTTTTTCTGCGACTGTCATTAAAATGTTTCAAAGCAGAAGTTTGGGTTTGAGATTCTGATAATCTGAAATTTATAAAATAAATTTCTTTCAATCTTAAATGATATTTGACAATCCTTAATTTTATGAAGGCAAAAATTTCAAATTGTCAAAATCAACTATGGATGCAGAAAAAGAGCAAATAAAGTGACACAAAAAGACTGAAATTGTGCCAATGATAAATTGTATTAAATAACTATTGTAAAGTTCCACACGCTCATTTATTTGATGTTATAAATGGTGCACAACTTTTGTGCACTGTTTTTAACATTGAGTGAGCAAGTGAAAATTCATGATAGGAAAATAGATGTTAATACATAGATTATATTGTTATTACATTAAATATCACTTGAAGTACTAAAAGTTTTCTCAGTTTTCTGCATAGGTTATTATTATTGGCAGAGGTTAAAATTTTCGCATTCACAAAAAGATGAATTGCCTGAACTTACCTGCTGTAGAGGCTTTGAAAAAATAATTTCTCTGTATATTGAATTTCAATTTTTTGGAAAGGTTGATGTGTGCAAAAGTTTCCAGTTGAACTAATTTTCTGAAAAAAGTCTGCTACTGCTGATGAAACCTCAAAACTTTGGCCAAAATCTGAGCGCACTTATCAAAAATAGGACAATTGGTAGAATACCCAACTGCCACAAGGAGGGTTGCACATTAATTGCCGAGTACTGTCACGACATATTTTAAATATCTCTTTGTTTCCATTTCGATCATGTGTGCTCATAAACACACTTACAGAATCCAAATTTACATATATAAGTATATTCAAATGGTGATAAGTCTTTATCAGAAACAGTTAACATAGGTTTCTTCAGTTATCATGTTTGTCTGGCTGGCTATGTATGTATAATATGTGCAGGCCGTACCAATGGAAAAGAAAGCTGAAAACTTCAGCATTTACTCCATATTATGTCTAAAAAAATGACTCCTCCTGAATAGTTTTTTGTGGGAAGGGGGGTTCACTTTAGAATGTAAGTTTATGCTAAATTGATCCCCTTGTTTGTACCCGGCAGCATTCACGCTTGTTTTTTGAAAATTCTGACATCTTTAGTGATCACTGCCCAACAAAAGTTGAGAGAATTAACTTATTCATTAAGTATCTTATTTTTTTTTTCTAATTGACAACTCTCAACACAGCATAGTGCCAAAAGACATTGGTCATGTGATGGTTTTTATTGAGTGACTAACCAGACCTGTCATTTTATTCTATTTTCAAGCTCAAATTAAAATCCTGCTCGAAATAATTTATTGTAATTTTTATGTAGTGACTTTAATTTTGAAACAAGAATACAGTTTGTCCCCCAAGCATTGATTGCATTTTGAGCATTTTTCTTCCCTCTGCTTTTTGCTTATTTTTTCTGTATCATTTTTCCTAATTTTTATTTACTGCATGCCACGACAGGCTTGCCAAATTGGGCCTCAAAGGAGATAATCTGAATTTCATTGCAGAGACTCGCTCAACACTGGCATTGGATTTGCATTAAATATGGAAATTGAGATAGTATAGGGACAGAGGTTCAATGCCAGCCTTTGAGGCTAGTATTGTACAATCGAGAAAATGGAAAATAATGAATTGAATGTTTGTACTTTGTTATTTCAATTTTTTTAAAAAGATTGATGCTAGAAGGAAAGTTATAAATCTAATCAAAATTTTAATTATCAACTAAAAAAATCTAGTCCTTTGTATATGTACTAGTAGCTTATACACCCTTGATGGAATCATGGGTAGGATTTATTATACAAATATGTTAAATCTGTCATTCACTCTAATATTTACGTGTATAAGTAACCCATCAAGTTCTGATAATGGGCTGGGGGAATAAAACAATGATACTTGTATTTTTACTCTGAATGTATCTAATCCCTGTATATATTGGCAAGGTTTCAGCTACTCACTGATATTACTGTTACTGTGGCTCTCATCAATTTAACTTGAGTCATTTTCTGCTCTAATTTAATATTTCTAGTGGTTGGGAAAACATTCAATGATAAAACACTGAATTTTGTAATTTCTACTTGGAAAAAGGCTGGAAAAGAGGATTGTCAGGGGTCAGGAATCAATGCAAATGTTACTGGCATAATAGGACCATTATAATGGTATTTTATATCTATGTATGTACATGAATAAATCTAGTCTTATAATGGAAAAAAGCATTTATTCTACATAACAAATATCTATTTTTCAAAATGATCTTCCTTATCAATACACTTCAGATTAATTGAACGTTGTACAGTGATATTTTCAAATCAAAATTCAGCTAATAACTATGTACCAGGCTGTGGACTTAATGATCCACTCTCATGTGAGATAATTTCTGGTTATTGCTAAGAGGTAATGGTTAATGAGCCCGTCTAGTTGACCGTAACTGTATACTAAGTATGTATCTACCCAGAGTATTATAAAATGGAGTTAAAAAAGTATTAACAAGTTGCTGCAGGGTCAAACTCCTCTCCTATTTTTATTCCCACTTGGGATGATTACTGTAACTTTTGTAGAGTATATAAATAAATAGATTTTTAAAAATTCATTTTTTAGTATAAATGAATTTGTTTATTTGAATCAAATAAGACTTTTTTGTAGATATTTCAGACTTGTCAGTTTGGCTCAGTTGAAAAGAGAGCCAGTCACCAATCATGTGGTAGTGATTTCAAATCATGGTAGGGAATTATTAATTTATTTATTTGAATGAAATAAGCCCTTAAGTATTCCTAACATGAATTTTTATTGATATGTAGAACTTGTCAATTTAGCTCAGTCAGAGAGCCACCTACAAATCAGGTGGTTGTGATTCCACAGAAAGGGAATGCTAATTGATGGAATAGACAGTGAAGATTTCATTTGTTCTTGTTACGGTAGAATTAAACAAAGTCAACTTCAGATTTGGAATGGAGTTTGACTATAAAATAATTAATGAAAATACATGATCTAAAAATATATAGTATTTATGGAAAATTAAATTGATTTTTAGTTTTATTTATTCATTTCTTCTTGTCAGTGTTGGTCTTGAAAATCACTGATTCAGGGTTGTCAGATTGGACTACTGTAGCATTGAATTTAGAAATCATAAGGCTTGCATTGAATCTTTGCTTCAGACTCACTCAATACCCAAATTCTACGCTATTCCAATGCCTATGGTTGGTAAGTTTGGAGATCAAGCTTGGATTATCTCCCCTTCGAGCCCAATCTGGCAACCCTTCACTGATGTGAGATATTGTTGAACTTGGGAATTCTATTCTATATAACATGATGTGAACAAAAATCTGAAGAGATTGTTTTCTTGAAATTCTTTGTGCTAATGTTTTTTGTGCTGTAGGCAAATCCAAAAATGAATTGAATTCAGATGGTGATGGCAAGTCTTCAGCCTCTAACATTCAACAGAGAGTAAGTACTAAATTTTCTTTTAATTTTACATACTGACTTATCTAAGAGTTCTTTGAAATCTATTCCAGTGAAATGTCTCTATCAAATAACAATGTATGAATGTATAATTGTCAGTGCTTATGTCTAGGACTACTTGCTTACATCTCAAACATTGTGTCTGAGTTTCAAGAATGAAAATAGAATACAGTAATACTCTGCTTAGCTCTACCCAATTTAGCACTGATTCTCTATAGTGCTCTTTTTTTAATGATTTTTTTGTTATAAACTTAGTGTCCAATTTCCAAAATGAATAGGGCAGCAGCATAGACACTCTGAAATAACTATACACTGTACATTTTGGTTAATGTGCCATGTGCATAAGAAACAAAGCATACATATACACAATAATTCATCATATAGCAATGTACATTGACACCTGTTTATATTTCACCAGCTCCAGAAAGTAACTACCAGATGAGATGCACAGATCTATTCCATCTTGTTGAGTCTGAACTGTGTCATATATTTTAAAATGATTCCTAGTTCTATCTTTGTTCATGTTGTACTATGATGGCCTTGTATTGTGTTATTTCATTTAGCTGCCTCTTTTAGGAATGCATCTAGAGTATTAACAGATGTATTATTGTACTTACAAGAAAAATATGTTATCAAACTTTTCTTTTTTTTTTTTTTTTTTTTTTTCGCATCCTTTGCAGATATTCTGAGGAATTCTCTTCTGAAAAAAAAATGTATACTGGGCTATAAAACAAATGGTTTACTAGGGTATTTATTCAGAAGACTATTGTTTGCTGTAACTCCTCAAAGCTTTATAATTGTCCATATGGAGCTCTGGTAGATGACACCCTAGTCAAAATACCTGAGCATTGATAAGTGTAATATTTGAATAGGGTTTTTGTTTTTTGTTTTTCCACAAATATGATGTTTGTCTTATATATTGGCATATGTAATAGTCTTATATTTGAAAGCTAATACTGTTTTTTCTTTTGTTGATTTGTATTCAATATTGTTATTTGGTTTCAGTATGAAGATAAGCGTAAGATTGAACAGTTACAGCAAGAATTGATGCAGGTCCAAGTAAGTTTTGTGTATCATATCCAAACTTATATTTTTAACATAGAATACAATATTATTTAGTAATGAATTTTGTCACAAACCAATTCTCAATTATCTTGTACCAGTTATTTTTCATAGTCGATTCATCTTTGTGGTATTGCTTGTCTACCCTTTCCACTGAGTCAGCGTAAATGATTTTTTCAGCCTTACCTTGAGTAGTTTTCCTTATATGGAGATTTTCCGGTGTCCTGATTTTTTAATACGCTCTTTTCTAAGCATCGTACTATCCTCTATGTGACAAATAATTGCTATTATTTACTATTACAATTTCTTTCTCTGGAGGATAATTTTGAAACACATGACTGACATTTGGACTGAAGAGCAAAGGCATTGAATTTCATATGTAACTTGCTCTCCTCAAAACTTTACATATCTTTTTACATCAGGCTTACTTTCATTTTCTTAGTTCAATCAAGCCATAACAGAAAAAATCAGGATATGAGTATGGAATAACCTAAGGGTAGGACTTTCAGTCAAGGGAAGAAATTATAATGGTAAAAAGACTGCAAGATGTCAATTCAAAATAGAAGAAGAATAGAGGAAACCTGAGATGAGGGTAGGAATGCGACCTGGGAGTCTGGGACAATTGATATGATGATAATTAGTTCATATGATCTTCTATTGTATGCAATCCAAGGATTTATTGTAACCAAATCTTTATTCCAGATTTTTTAACCAGTTACTTGAATTACATATTGTCAGCATTGTTTTAATTTGCAACTTCTATTGTCAGATCAAATATCAAAAAGAGATTGACCATCTTGAGAAAGATGTTCGAGAACTAAGAAAGCAGTTGATGCTAAAAGATCAGAAAAATGGAAGGAAGAGGACAATGAAGGTAAAAGTGTGTACTAAAAGCCTTTTCTTTTGTATTGATAGATTTAGATAACTGCAATTTTTAGTATATGTATTTTACTATATCGATTCATTTTCTGTTCAAAAGTAATGATGTATTTGAAGATTCTGTAGCTTGAGAAGAAGAATTTTTTCATACAGTCTAATAACTAAGTTTTAATGTCGGTCCACCATTTTTCTTATTTCTTAAATCTATCTTGATACACTAATTCAGATCGAATCAAATAGCACCACACCATTTTTTTGTTTTGATGTCTGGTCTCTCATGTGCCATGGTAGATTATTATTATTATTATTATTATTATTATTATTATTATTACTAGCATAGTACTTGATTATTTGCATATGGATGGGTACTTCTGCATAGGATCAGAATATCTATGTGCTCAGCCTAGGATGAAAGTGTTGCTTCCTGGACCCCAGTGTAGTTTCTGTTTCTTGTTAGTTGTAAGTTTTTGTTCTGATTTCAAAATATATTAGCTAACTTCTAATTTTAAAATTATTCAATAATGATGAGTAGTTTTAGAACTTTTAATGATACAGTCAAACATGTTAGTAGAAATTGAATTGAATATAACCTGCAAATAGTAAAGAAAATACTGATATATCTGTTGAGTCTTAACATCAAATTAAAAACAAGAAAAGAATACACAATTTGAAATTTAGTGACCTTAAGAGAGAGTGATTGAATGGAGACAGTGCTCCCAAGAAAGACAGAAAGAAAGAAAAAGAAATTAATCAAGTGAGAAAAAAAAAAACTCTATCTCTTGGGGTCACTCAACCCCTTACAGATTCACTTGTCCTGAAATGACTGACAAGCAGATGCAAGTCCCTCCCACAACTGAAATCCTAATTTTAAAAAAATAAATTACATATCCCATCCAAGATATTATCCATTTTATCTTTATTTACTTAAGCTGATCCTTTCGCAGAGCAAGTTCGACCTTTTAGAAGGGTATCCTACCAGTAGTCACCTATGGAGCTGAAACATGGAACCAAACTAAGAGACTGACCCTCAAACTGAGAAGCATGCAATATGCACTTAAAAGAATCATGCTCAACATCACATGGAGATATCACAAGACAGCACAGTATATCTGAGAAAAAGAAGCAGTCAGGGATATCAGAGAATCCATTAGAAAACTCAATGGGTGTGTTACAAGAATGGTAGACATCCTAACTCACAACATGGATCTCCAGAGATCATATGCGAAATTTTGGTCGGCAAAAAATAAGAATGCGTGATGAATTAGACTAGTCCAGGAAGTATTGGCTCTGTGACGCCCGTGATAGAGAGATTTGGTGAATCCTGAGGAAGGTCTATGTCCAATGACAGACGATAAAAGACTGATGATAATTTCAACAATTGAAAATGAAAAAAAGAAGTAACCAGTGAGAGAATAAGAACACTACTTCTATTTTTTATTACCAATGTATCAATTTACTCTTTTAAAATCCAAGTTTCACTGTTGAAAAAAAAAAAAGACATCCGCCTGTCAGTCATTAAAAAAACAAAAAACAAAGCTGTCTCCCACTGGTCACCTTCCCTTTATCAGTATTTGCAAAGAATTAAGTCACCTGAAGAAAGATTGATTCCCTCTTTCTTTCTCTCCTTCTCCTCTTCCTAACTCTCCCTCCCTTTACCCATCTAATACCCTTTTCCTTTTCTCTCTCACTATTCCCTCCTACCAAGAGAATGGTGCTCATGCCCTGTTGAGAACATGGTCCATCTTTTTTCAATCACTCTCTCTTCATGTCACATAATTCTTTACAAACTCTGTTAAAATGTATTTTGTATCTGGTCTTGAGAAGAAATTTCTACCATTCTAAGGACTGTTGACTTGAGTCGCAGTGAATAAAAATTTTAACCTTGTGCAAAATATATATCGTGGCCTGTTGACAAAAAAATCATATAGAACCACCATTTCTCAAATATAATTTGATTTTTAGATGCGTTGACATTTTAATGCTGATTGCTGTCTCTGACTGAATTACCAAAATGAGAGTAACATTTCAAAGACTACATTTACTTGTGAACTGCACGTTTTGTAGCTATAAATCAGTAAGCTATATGATTATTATTAAACTCTAGTGTAATACCCCTCCCCCCCAACACATCTATGGTCTAACTTTCAGGCTTGTATTTTTTTTCCCTTTTACTTTCTATACATGCTAATACAACAAATACAGGTCACTCCAACTATCCAAAAGTAGAATGTTCCTATAAAAATCTTATGTAAGCTGGAATGGTATAAAGCAATCATTGATTTATATGGAAAATTTTCGAGCTCCCAGACCTAAGAAAATGTATGTTAAGCTGAATTTTCACAGATTTTGGGGTAGGGAGGTACAGGAGACTGGGGTGTAGGAGAGAGAGAATGAAAGGTATAGAGCCAGTGTTGCCTCTAAAGCAAAAAAACACTAGATGCTCTCTTTTTTTTTTTTTTTTTTTTTTCTATGAAGCTTAAAAAGTGGCATAAAGTGAGCTTTTGAAAAGTGAGGTATACCTGTAATTTTCTTCTCTTTTATCTATTGTATATCACTATTAAGATTTTCATGAAACTGAATCTGTTCTTATGATTTTCAGAAATCTTTAATCGACATGTATTCTGATGTCTTGGATGAACTTGCTGATTATGATTCCAGTTACAAGACACAAGACAATCTACCAAGGGTGAGCAAATTTAAAAAAAAAAAAAAAAAAATTTTTAATCAATACTAATTGGAAATTTTCCCTTTCTTTTTACAAACATACAACTTGAAAAAACCTCACACAATTCCTTGAAAAGAATAAGGCTCGAATTCAGGTGAACTATCTGTATGTAATGAAAGGGCCTTTTTTCTGGTAAGTGCCTTCTAAAAAATGGTAGCAGACAATTCTTTGCTAGATGCAATGCTTGTAACGAGGAAAAACAAAAGGAAATAATCCTGTTTGCTACTGTTTTTCTTTTTTACTTGGCACTACTAAAAAAGTCATCTTTACATGTGGATAGTACATCTGAAGAAAGCTGTAGAATGGATCAACTGAAATGTGTGAACAAGAAAAATAAGAAAAAAAAGTAGTTCAATAGTCTGGCAAACTTTTTGAATGGAAGTTCCATCTTGTTTACATATTTCTAAGAGACATTAAATAAAAATAAAGAAGAACTTGCTGTCTGTACTTTTTGTTAAATGTTAAGATGCCATTATTATCACATTTACTCAAGATCTACAGTAATTAATGTAATAAAAATAGGCTTTTTCCCACATCAGTGGAGTCATTAAGCCAGCTACAGTTCAGTTAGAGTGGGGTTAAACTGAAAAATCAGTAGTTAAATTTGGTATGGCCTATATTAGATTATTTTTGAAAATATTGGTATTTTCAGTTGTGGCCTGTTGTTTTTTTTCTTTTCTTTCTCTCCTCAGCTCTACTTGCCAGGAGGAAATCTTTTCTTACACCAATGGATGTAGTTTATGGCTATGTCCTCTGATTTTACTGAAAATAGATGAATGTCTATCCACTCTGTATGTTGTTCTGCATCCTATAGACTTCCAATAGATCAACATGTTTTCATCTGCATTCCAAGATCTCTAGTTTAAGTTGTTTCAAATTTTCTTAGTAAGATGTATCTCCCAGTTTTGAAATAATCTTGGTGGCTCTCCTCTGTACGCTTTCTGACATCTGAGTTGTAATGTCCTTTATTTTAAGAATTATTGATTTCTCTTATGAGAGTAATTTTGTTCAAATTGATGAAAATAAATAAATAGTGCCCTGGCACTGGCTAGTGTTATCAGCTGTCCTAACCTGAGCTTCACTACTTTCTCTGCCGCAGCTAAACTAAAAAGTTCTTTGAGGTTCACAGTATGTAATATAGACTACAAGCACTCAAATTGGTGTCATCTACTTCACCCTTTTGCTATTTATCTATAGCTGGGGGCAGGGGGTGGATTCATGTCTTTCCCTTGGGGCATTAGTGTAAAATGAACTCGGGTCTCAGAGTTTGAATTGCAAATTTCCTGCCACCTACCACTTGGTCATTGGTACGTCCATTTTTACTTGAAAAGATTTTCTTTTATTGACCTTGTCTTTATTTTTAATGTGGTTCCTTGTTTTTCCCACCAGGTGGTGGTTGTTGGCGACCAAAGTTCTGGGAAAACAAGCGTTTTGGAAATGGTAGCTCAAGCAAGAATATTTCCCAGGTTTGTAAAGTTGAATTTGATTTCTATGTCTACATTTAGATGTTTTGAAAGCTTATGAATAAAGAAAAAACACAAGATTTAAATTCCTGTAACACGACTTCAAAATCACTACAGTTTTTTTTCTTCATAGGTTTTTTAATGCTTTTTCCTGTTTTCTCACTGGAAAAAATTAGTAGGCAAGTATACCCTATAATTTCTGCAGGAAAAATGTAAAAATGTCTTATATGAATGGTTACAAAGATAGTAGATAACTTTATCTTATTTTATCTATTTAGCACATTTTCTTTATTTTTGGATCCATGAGTTGAGCTCCTCCAATACCATTAGTGATCTTGGCACACTGGATAAATGTTATAGTTATATCTATATAACCATTCATTTTCAAAACTTAATTTTCTCACCAGTTGGAGTTGACACATGATTTTTAAATTATAGGATTACCAAATCTCTGGCTCTCAGTCTAAATTTTTTCTCCCCTTTGTTTTAACGAACAAGAATAAAAGATAGCCATCTGGTAACAGACATCTATTTTGTGTTCATGCCCACTAAGGATGAGTGAATGGATACCAATACATGCACACACTCACTCAATCTGATCAAAACTGTAGCCACCATTTTTTTTGCAAAATTGTCGCCTTAAAAAAGATATAGATTAATTGAAATTTCAATAGCATTGTTCAAAATGTGAAAAGTCTGAACTTCCATACTGGTAGATTTTTAATACTCTTTTGTATAAAAACATGATGCACATGATCTTATCAAAACTGCAGCTGTTACATTTATTTCCTAATGGCTGCCATAAAAAAAAAATCTGCAATATTAATCAGTAGATCAGTAGAAATTTCAACCAGATTTGTTCAAAATATAAAAAAAATATGTGAAAACTTGCTGGTAGAATTTTAAATACTCTTTCATATAAAAATGGGACATACACAATCTGACCAGAACTATGGTCGACATCTTTATTCAAAAATGGCTGCCACAAAATTCACATTATAATATGGCTTAGTTGAAATTTCAACTAGACTTTTCAAAAAGTGTGGAAACTTGCAGACTGGTAAATGCTCCTTTATATAAAAGTAGGACATGCAATCCGACCAAAACATTTGTCATTGCAATTTTCCTATGGCAATGACTGCAGACAGTAATGCAAGCAATAATAATACATGCAATGAAGCTTGTTGTTGAGGTCATTGATCATTTTCACTCGGCACAGATGCCTGTAATAATCATGAGTCAGCCATTGTTCTATATCCAATGGGCATAGCCAGAAGTATTTGGTAAGGACAGATCTGTTGTGATAATGGATGGCCTTCATATCAGGATGAATGTTATGAAATCGCTTGGCAATATTTCAACTCTGAGTGGATGGACAACATTGTCCAGTCGGAAGTCATAACCTCTGGTCAAGCTGAAACAATCTTGAAAGGATTGCATGTCACAAGATCCCCATAGGTTATGGCAGTAGCTTTGTACTTCCACAGATATGTGTGTCAACACTTGAAGAGATCTTTTCAAGCAGATGTTGGAAAGTTGAGCTTTCAATAGAGGTAGATACCCTGATTTCATTATAGTTCTTCAGTTTTTGAATTTACACTTCATGTTGTGTATTCACTCAGAGAAGCAGATTTGGTACTCTACATTCAATTCAAGATTAATCCATATATGTTCTTACTGGACCAGACAAACTGTACACAATGGCTGCCCATTCATATCAAAGATATGGTGCTACTGCAACAGCAAGTACCATTAGTATATGAGGAATTTGAGAAGAGCAATTTTGCAGTATAAAAATCAGCCCATGTGTTCTCTACCATGTCCATGACCAAATAACTGACTAAATCAAAGGATAGACAGCTCATCTGTTTCGATTCTGTGCATTACAGCTGGCTCGGAAGTTGCACGGATCATTGAGTTTGAAACTTCTTCTGAGGAGAAAAAATATGCTCTAATATTTTGACCGTGTTTGACCATTTTTAGCATCTTGGTGTTTTTGTTTTGTGTTCGTTGGCTATTTTTTAATTTAGCGTTTTTTGTGTTTTTTGTTAGTCAAACTAGTACAAATATACTCTCTAGTTTTGCCTAGAGATTATTCTCTATTCCTGATCTACACTGTTAACTCAGACCTGCAACCTGGCAGGTTACATTTTTATAGTTGCAACAAAAAGCAACCAAAATTAGGATGAGAGAAATACTAGTAAAAAATCAATAAGGCTTCAGTTTGGTTCTTACAGATCAAAAGCTGTTGGACATCATCCTCCCTTGATCAAGAAATAACTTTTTTAACACACTCCAATTAGGGTCACAGATATCACATCTATTTATGTTTCAGGTGTCAGTGAATGATTAAAAAATTAAGTCCTTGTATCAGCATTAATGATCTTTAGTCCAAAAAATTTAGTCTCTAGTCAAAAAAAACTTTTAACCAAGAAATTTAACATGTAAAGCTAAATTTGGTAGTTAGATACACAATTCTATATTGATTAACAAATTAAAAGTCTACCACAATCCACTTTGGGGAAATTTTTGGCACAATAACATTTTCAGGCACCCAAATTTGATCAATCCAAATGATTTGATTGTGATTTATTCATTCACATAATTCTTGTTTTGATAAAACTTTAAATAGTTTTATGATTATTCTTTCATAATGTTTTTTTCATGTAATTAAAAGGGACTGAATTCTACATTTCATCCTTGTTTTGATTACATTTTGACAGTGGCATCCTTGTTTCAATTAAATCAAATATTTGGTAATTCTTTAAATTTCAGAGGTTCTGGGGAAATGATGACTCGATCACCGGTAAAGGTTACCCTCAGTGAGGGGCCTTACCATATTGCCCAATTCAAAGACAGCACTCGAGAATTTGACCTGACCAAAGAAGATGATGTAAGATGATTCATCTTGGATTTTATTTTATTGACTCCTTTATGAAATGATAACCTAACCTAACTGATCAGTATTATTCAAACTTGAGCACTTAATTTACTATTATGATACTCTTGATATACAAGAGAGTTTATATCAGTTTACAAGATAGAATACAGGAAGTTCTCAAGATAAGATTGTCTGACTTAAGGAAAACTCATGCTTACAATCAGACCGCTATAAGGCAGGATTGCCAGCTTTTCCATTGTCTGATTAGATCTGAGTAATTTCCTCCAGTTTGCCAATAAAAATCTCAAGAAAGCCAAAAAAAATCTTATATCTATATATATTTGTGTAAATGTATATATATATCTGTGTGTGGATATATCTGAATTATATATATATCTGAATTATATATATATATATGAATATATATATATATATATATATATATATATATATGTGTGTGTGTGTTTACCATCAACGAAAACATTTACGGATCAATAAACCTAGTGTCCATACACTTTCACTCCTGAGTCTGACTCACTTCCTATAGTTCAAATTATGTGTGTTTTTATATACATGATTGTATATATTTACATGTATGTTCATATATATATATAATATGACTCAACTACAAACACACAATTAAATCACAAAACCATCCCAGTCCACTTCCCATAGAACTACACTTTTGCATATCCAGTCACGATTTTGCCACAGATGCTTACTTTCACTATCATTGAAAAAATAGAAAAGAATACTCCCACTGACATAACTAAAATTCTGGAGAGATATGTGGATCAACTAACTCAAAACTCTAATGGGCATAACAGCAAACTTAACTCTAATCGCATAGATCTTTAAATCATAATCCTCCCACTAATAATAACCTCACATCCACAATCTACCCTCTCTCAGGTATATATAAAACCTCTGTAGGGCATCCCACTTGTACAAATCAGAGCCAACATACTTTCAATGACCTGTAAGGATAATACATATAAAGTTCCTCAACCTCATCACCACTCAATCTATACTATCCTTAACTTACCCACACAATCCATTACTGAATCACTTCCCATCTACCCTGACACCCTATGTCCCCTAACGGACTGAACCAAGTCCCACACAACAGGATGACCCTAGCAGATGAAATCCCATTTTTTGTTCAAAAAGCAAAGCTCCTGATGATGGACTTGTGTTCCACAGTAAATTTATAACCATTAAATGGTACACACGCACACTACTGAAGATGGGGATACCACCTGAAATATGTCTAGACACTATATATATATATATATATATATATATATATATATGTGTGTGTGTGGACCACAGGAGCAAATCAAAACAAAACACAAGCATCTTCATGGAAAGCACTTGTTATGTATAGAGACTTATTGAAGAACACCTTGCCAATGTGCTCACAGTGTAAAGTATTTGCAGTATTTCTCCTCTAACAATGCATGATAACCACCTTTTTAATTTTTCTGTACCTTTTTTGCATTTGATGACTTAACTCCTCTTTAGTAAAGTGCATTTGGTTGATATATTTGTTTTTAACCATTAATTAGTAAAAGATATAAAAAGATATTCAACTGTGATTTCTAAGCTTATTTCAAGTCACAGATTAGTTAGGATTTGTATTATACCGAATTTCTAAAAAAAAAGAAATATAATTTTTTTTTTTTTTTGTGATTAATCTTTCATGCTTTTAGTCCGCATCCATAAGACTTTTTTACTCAGGAAATTTGTGAGGTCTGAGAAAATTATTTTCTGAAGGTTTTTGGATGGGGAAGTTCTTATCATGATCAAAGTATGATTTAGAATTGGACTGTTACTTTCTTTCTATTGCACAGAAGTATGCCTTCAAAAAATTTGGTTACTTTCCTTGTGAAGATTGTTATCTGGGCTTCGTTGGTATTAGGATGTTTCAAAATGGAATTGGGTACTATCCAAATCTTAACCCACTGATTTTTTTTCGTGCAACTTGAAGAAAGTGTCACTTATGGATAAGATGATCTTCTATTTATTTATTTATTTATTTATTTTTTTTGTCAGCTGGTGGCATTGCGTAGTGAAGTTGAAGTTCGAATGAAAGCCAGTGTTGGGCAGGGACAAACAGTCAGTACTGAGGTGAGTAACTAAACAAACATCTCTACCTATTTTCCCAAGGCAAAAAAAATTTGGTAATTCTTTGTTGTTTGTAAACGCCCCATTGTGCCTTGTTCCTCCATTTTGTTAATCCCTATTTTGTTCTGCTTTTTTTAAGATAACTCCTATTTTGGGGTCAGCATAATTATATCTGTGACACTAGAGGACCAGGAGTCCCCCGTGTCCTAAAAATTACTATGGTTATTACCAAAAATTACTATGGTTATTGCCAAAGGAGTTATCTGTATTAAAAGGGATAATGTGTTTTTTGAAGATACTGTAGCAATTTGAGAATTACGTGCTTCCAAGTGCGGGCACCTGCAATTTCTCAATGTCAAATCCCTGGGTTGCAAAAACAAGTACTTTTAGAGAAGTTCCCTTCCTGATTCGATGACCAGATAGGGGCTTAATATGCTTTTTGAAGATACCGTAGGAAGTGAGAATTATGTGCTTCCAAGTGCAGGCACCTGCAATTTCTCAACTTAATGTGTTCTGTCGGATTCCTAGGTTGCAAAAACAAGCACTCTTAGAGAAGTTCTCCTCCTGGTTCGATGGCCAGATGGGGGCCAGTGTCTGGGATCTTGAGAGAAAGAGTAAAGCTTTTGAAAGAAAAGTAATTTGCAGAGTTCTTGAAAGAGGGGGAGGCTAATTTATGATCTTGGACGGACTTGCGTCGCGAGACGGATGAGGGTCAATATTTGGGATTTTCTGGAAGGAACGAGATAACAGGAAAAGAAAGAAAGGAAGTCAATTACAAAGAAATACAGTCTTGATACCCAGGGCTTAAATAGGAGGGATTTTCGTAACTGCAGCAGTAGAGTAGAATTGGGTTTGGAGAAGAGAAACGCTACCAGTCTCTCTCTTGTCAGCCGTCCGCCTTCAACTGCTGCTAGCAGTCAGAGTAGAGTCAGGGATTCGAGAAGAGAAGCTACCAGTCCCTCTTGTCAGCCGCCTTCGTAACTGTCAACCGCTGCTACCATCCAGTAGACTACCGTTCGTGACATGAGAGACCAGTCATCAGTTTGACTTAGATGAAAATCGGCCTCCTCTCTTTTCAACTGCAAATAAGCATTTCCCGTCTCCAGAGATATTGATAATCAATACTCTATATAAAACAGTTAAACGAAATTCCGACTTGTTGCCTTCTTTTACTAACCCAGAACCACGGCTGGTTTGGTATAGTTTGTGAGACCATCACTTACAGGCGGAAGGCTAACATATCAATGTTTCACCGTGAAGTGAAGAAAACTTGCTACATCAACTCCTCATTTCTAGTACCCATAAAACAATCTGAATAATGAATTCTTCAGTGATGTACTCCTTGATAGCATTAAGAAGCATTTTTACTGTTCAGTATTAACAAATAGCTGCCATTAGCACATAAATAGGAGCTGTTAACACATGAAAAGCAGAATTGATATGGGAATCAGTAATATTGAGGAGCAAGGCACAATGAATGGTTCCAGATAATGAAAAGCTTTCCTACGTTTTTTTTGTTTTTTTTCTAATGGAAAAAAAATTTTTTTACTCATTTTGTTGATATTTACTGCTCAAATGTTGTCTATTTATTTCATTTCTTTTCATGGATATGTATTCATTCCAAGCTGTTTATCTGGTACTTGAAAAATCCCTTTCCATTATACTTTCAGTGTATATGTTTGTCTGTGAAAGGGCCAGGTCTTCAGAGAATGGTTCTGGTAGATTTACCTGGTGTCATTTCGGTAAGTATATGTGAAAAATTCATTTTTCTTTGTATGTATTTACTTACAGATGTTTTTAAATATTCTTTTATTTGTTTGTTTTCTGCAGTTTTGTAAAAGTGACAAAAAGGTAAACCTATTCACAAAATATTCTTTATTGATTATAATAGCCAACAGTTACCCGTTTGCTCACCTCCGTGATTGATTAAAAAAAAATACTTTCTTTTTCTTTTAATATTTTTGTGGATTAATTTCTGCCAAATCCTGTCGGATACACTGATTTTTGTACAATTAATAAAGTTAAGAAAACTAGAGCCTGGTCTGTACAAAGCATTTGTCTCTGTGAGGCTTGATGTTGACTTTTATTTTTATTTGTTTACTTACCTTTCACCTATATATTTTCAATCTTATTTACTTATTTAACATTAGCTGTAGTCTTGGTTGAAATTTTCATTAAAGTCTCTGTCAACTAGAAAGATATTAAGATTTCCAAACATCAATCAGTAAAAGTATTCAGTGATCTTTGCTGCAGAAAAATTGCCAAAGGGAAAAAAAAATATCATGCTGTATGAATATTGTATGCATTTAAAATTCATACAAATGAATAGCGAAAACAATATTTTCAAAAGTTGGCCAATATCCATGAAATATTTTCTGTCTACCAAAAATTTGGTTTGATTTTGATCTCTGTAGATCAAGTACACTTAATTTTTTTTTCAATTTATTTTTTTGTCTCTTGTTTCCTTTAGTCAGAATTAATTCCACTGTTAATGCTAATCTGTTCAACTCTATTCTTTGTTGGATCAGTGCCTTTTACTATATTAACCTGATTGGTTGGCTATGTAATTGGTCCAAGTGTCAACTTGGATGATTTGTTTTTGGCTACATATTCAATGAATATCTAGATAAGTGTCATGGATGTAGAAGATAAATAAATTCCATGTTGGTTTTTTTTTTTTTTCTTTTTTTGCCTGGGCCTCTGATTAGCAATTTTATGGTTTTTATTCTTGTTTTTATAGACAGAAACATTTGATGTTGCCTCAGGAACAAGAGATTCTATCAAAAAACTGATCTCAAGTTATATGGAAAATCCCAATTCAATTATTCTCTGCATTCAAGGTAAATATATCTTTTTTTCCCTCTCTGAAAATGAGCGAAGTTAGCCTAGCATTTTACCTGTTGTCTTATACCTATGCAGGATCCCATAAATCTTCCTATCTTTGATGCCTTGATAAAATATTTTAATTGATCATTTATGGTACAAACTAGGAAGCACTCAGTGTAAACCTCTGCCAAAACCATGGCCACTAAAACTGAACACTCAGATTACAGATCCCAGCCTAATCCATGATAAAAGCTTGTACTTACACGTGGCAAAATTTATGGAATCATCACACTCAGATGTTCATCAAGCTTTTTTACTTTGCAGTAAATAAACAAATCAGATATAAAACAAATTTTTATTAAATATCTGAATGTTCTGGCTTCATGAAATATACCTCAAACTAGATTAAATATTTAAATTGGTTGTATATTTTTCAAAACCATATTGAGGAAAAAATGATGGAATTGCATTTCTAAACAAATACCTGCATGAAGCAAAATATACAAGTTTATCTGCAATGAGAAGAGAATGCAAGTTGTTGGACTACGATAATTGAAAGAAAACATGGCTCCAACAAGAGTTAAATCTACTGAAACAATGAAAAGGATTATAAAACTACTTCAAGAAAGAAATCATACATTGCGTGTGACAAAGAATGTTGGTTGTTCCCAGTAATCTGTGTCTAGAATTTAGTGCAAGTATAAAAAAAATGGGATTATTATAGAAGGAAAACATACAGGTAGACTAGAGAAGATGTCAGAATAGAAAACTCAAAAATACCTTATTTTTGCATATGAAATATGAACAAACTTTTCAATTAGCCATAACTTACCATTCCCCTAGTAGAATCTCTCCATAAGCCTACATACAACAAAATTACATTGAAATATATCAAAGAATTACCAAGTTATCCAATTGAGAAAAAGGATACAATGAATATCCTCTCAATGTAATGATTCCATAATTTTTGCCAGGGGTTGTATTCATTATTATTCATTATTTTACTACACTTCCATTATGATAATGTTACTGTCATGACATCATTACTGTATTATTACATTCAAAAAGCAAAAAAATTGTTATCACCCAGTTTTAATAGAATTGATAAATTCTTGTATCTGACCTGAAATTTAATCAGTTGTTTGTTGACCCACAGCCCACCCTTCCACAACATGTCATTGAACTTCATTCAGGATTTTTTGAGAAGTAGTATGAACAAGCACAAATTAGATCAACAAACATAAGTGAATAGATAATTGTGTTGTTTCTCAGAAAAACAGTCATTTTAAGGTTTAATTTAAACTTTTATTAAGCTATCAATTTCAGTGCCATTTTCTTGCTGAGACCTTCAGTGTCTGGAAATCCAGGTGTCACCCAAATTAATTGCCTCATGAACTACCGTAAATTACATCTCCTCTCTTTAGATCTATTTTAGAGGGTTATAGGATGAAATGTAGCAATTTGGAAAGTAAATAAAAATGTGTCTAGTAGACTGCCCCTGTGATCAGGGATTATACTGGGGTTACTTCTGTAGTAGTGATGTTGTATAGCACATAAGCAGAAAGTGGGATAGTTTTGTTTCTAGCTTCCCCACCAGGTATTCTCTATATTCCACTCTTGACTAGTCTTACTGAACTTTCAGCTAGACCATTTGGTCCTAATGATGGAGGATGACAAGCTACCATTCCATTGCATGAACTCAGCAAATTCTGAACTAACAAAACATGGATCGTTATTGCTAATAAGAATGTATAAAATATCATAGGTAGCAAAACATTGTCTTGACCTTTCTATAGTGGCAGTAGCAGTTATTGCATGTATAAATGTCAATCCACTTTGAATATGTATCTTTGATAATGAGGAGGTATTGACCGTCAGAGTCTGCATAGTCCACATGAACCTGATGCCATGATTCTATTGACCATTCTTATGAGTGTAGTGGTGCCTGTTAATGTATGTCATCTACTGGAGTGGTTTCAGTGAGTGCCACCAGGTAGCAATGCTAGTGGCATCCATGTTGGAAGATTTATAAAACGCAGGCAGCCATATTGAAGGAGTTAATCATAATTGGAGCAATCAATGGGATTGTACTGGACTACACTGGTGGTAGAGCAAACAAAAGATACTAGACTAACCTAAAATGAGTTTTTCTATTCTTTGATTTGTGAATTTTGTGAACTGTGACCAAATAATAAGCATTTGGATAACCCAAATAAAAGGCCTTCAAAGCTAAACAGCCAAAGGGGCTTATGAATTGGAAGAAACATTTATACATTTAGAATAGACTGATCAGTCTTCCACAAAGCAAGAAGGGTTTAGAGGTTCACTTGTTTTTGAGTAGGAAGACCAGAGCTTTGTCTTCAGAAATCAGTGTTGAGGTTAACATAGATGAATGATGCAAAAAGGTGTGCTATCATTTTCTGGGAGACAATTTTCAACTGAGCTGGAATTGACTGGCCTAGCTGTTGACTGCACGTATAAAAATTGAGTTAGTTGCCTTATGTACTATCATCCATTACAACCTTTGTTGAACTTCATTGTCAGAGGTAATGATCTCGATTTATTTAAAAAAGATTTGTTTGTATAATGTCGAACATTTATTTGTCAGCTCCTTTTCAATAAAAGGAAATATCTCCACGTATAATAAAATGCTATGTATATTTGTCTTCTGTTGGCATATGACTTGGTGAAGAATTTTATGTTTTACTTCAACCTTCTTTTGCTCCTATTTCCACCTATTTGTTTTCCATTTGTTTCGTTGTGCATTTTCAATTTTCATGGCATATTCTTTGGGTTTTCTATCTTGATGCTTTGTTGCTTCCATAGTCCACTGACACGTTTTCCTTCGATATCTTTCCCATTTTGTACCATGTACCAAATTTTAGACAGAGCAGACAGCAAACCAACACCTTTTGCCACACTTGGTGTTGGATTTCCCTCTCAAGAAGAATTTTATAATCCTTTCCATTGTTTCAATTGGAGCCATGTCTCATTTCAATTAGCCCAGTCCAACAGCTCATTTAGGTCTGCAAACACTCCCATTTGACTGTAAACTAATTTGCACGTTTAGATTTGAGCTGGTATTTGTTATAGAAGTATAAATTACAAGGTGATTCTCTAATTTTTTTTTTCCACTGGATCTGTAAAAAAAAAGTATGCTATCAATTGAAATAATTTGATATGATTTGTTTGAGGTACATTTCATGAAACCAGAATGTTCAGCTGTTGACAAAAATAGTTTTGTCAAATCTATGATTTGTTCGTTAGCTAAATAAAAAAGTCAAAAAGCTTGGTGAACAATCTCTAAATTTGCTGATTCCATAATTTTTGCCAGGGGTAGTAATATGCTAAAAATATTCTTTGGGTTTCATTAATAACTATAGAAAATGGTTGCCATATCTCTTGCTGTCCTTGAGTTATGTGATGATAGACATTTTGGTATATTGGTTTTTGGCACATTTTTTAGTTATAATTTTATGGAAGGGTAGGATCTTCACAACAAGATTGAATCATATCTATAAAAAAAAAAAAAGAAAAAAAAAAAAACATCCCAAGATTAAGAAAAAATTGTTGCCAGTTTTTCTGTGAGCATCGAGGATGACCATTGTGTAATTCAAAATGGATTACTGTTGATTTACATTTCTACTTATTATAATGATCTCTCTAAAATTTCCCAATTAAATTTTCTGCACAAGTAAGGCATAAGATAAGGATGAAATAACTGAATTTTTGAGTGGATCCAGGGATTTGTTTTTGATTGAGAGATATTTTTCCATTATAATATTTTATATATTTTTGTATTTGCAACCTTCTGTCTCCATAATATTCCCAAAAGTCCTCAATGAATTTCTATGAAATTTTGTGGAACTGTAAGGTGTGTATTCAATAAGATGTGATTCAATTTTGGGCAGATCCAGGAATCTGTTTTTGAGATTTTTTTTTCCATACATTTCTGCATCCGTCCCTGTGTGTTGAAAGTTTCCTATGAAATTTTGTGGAAGGATGGGTACAGGCTATAGAAGAAGTGATTGAATTTTTAGATGGATCCATGCACAATGACGTACTCATATTTGGAAGAAATAGACGTTCAATCATCCATTTTGAATTTTAAAATGGTTGCCCTCAAAGTTGACAGAAAAATTAGTATCAATTTTTCTCTGGATGTTCAATTTAGATATGATTCTACCTTGTTACTGAGATTCTAGTCCTCCCTCCCC
This sequence comes from Thysanoteuthis rhombus, assembly GCA_963457665.1. Classification (NCBI taxonomy): domain Eukaryota; kingdom Metazoa; phylum Mollusca; class Cephalopoda; order Oegopsida; family Thysanoteuthidae; genus Thysanoteuthis; species Thysanoteuthis major. The sequence continues at coordinate 52,930,261 of OY735209.1, forward strand.
ACCCCTGCCATTAACTCTCACTTTCTGATTGACTAATTAGTAAATTGTAGTGAGATTATTATTACTTTTTTCGAGATTTTAGATTAGTTAATAAACTACAATACAAAAAGTAGACAGCAAAGGAGAGAAAATAAGACAACGTTGGGTCATATAAAGTCACATGAAATTCCTCCCCTGTTTTTTTTTTCTTATTGTGGTAATTATTTGCAATGTACTAGAATCTGTTGTTTGTTTATTTATTTATAGTAAATATTTTTGCTTTGTTATAAAAATGTACACATATATTATGTAGGATTCCATTGACAATCCAATCTCTTTTTCCCCATCTTGGATATCAACATAGCATTTTGGACGACTCATTCTACAACTTTCTTCAAGAAGAAAAGTTGGATTGCTAATGACTCTTCTCAAAGCTTTGGACAATCCATTGATTTTGTTGCTGATATTGTTTATTTTATTGTTTGATAATCTCATTCTTGCTTTGTTTTCCACCAGATGGCTCTTTGGATGCTGAGCGAAGTAATGTTACTGATCTTGTTAGCCAAATGGACCCTAATGGCAAGCGTACCATCTTTGTACTTACTAAAGTGGATATTGCTGAAAGCAGTCTCTATAATCCACAACGGGTAAGCAATCACATACTTCTTATAAAGACAAGCCTGAAAGTTAAACCATAGATGCGAGGTTCTTGTCTCGTGTGAAAATCTTGCAATGGCAATATTTCCAACTTCATTTTCAAGACCCATTCCATATAGGAAATATTCTTGCGGACTTGCGGTTTTTATCATTTAAGTTTTACACTGCAAGTAATGAACTATAATAAGCTACTTTTTACATTTAAGAATCATTTTAAAAAAATGGAGTACATTTATTCAAATGCTAATGAATGGTACTGGTCTGTGTACAATGTTTTTTGATAGCAGTATGATGAACTCTGTTGTTTCTCTTCCATGAAATTTACAGCATCTAATCAGGCTTAATATAATGATAAATCTCTAGTCATGTTCAACATTCAGTAACATTTCAACTGCAGATCTCGTCCATTATCTGACAGAGCCCCAGGGGTCCATGGACCCCAGTTTCAAAACAACTGCCTTAGCTCACACTTTAAAGACTTATGAGTTATTCTGCTTAATTTACACTTCTCAGGTAAGTTAAGGTGCTATTATCATTATTAAATTGATTAGCCAAGCCCTGGGAAATTATGGTGTCAACATCTATTATCTCAAGCCTCTGCTCTTCTGTTACATTTTGTATCTCTTCATTCTTTTCCTTATCCCTTCTAATTTATCTCTCTATGGTTTATATTTTAGTGATATACTAAATTTTCTGACTCCCTGAGAAAATTACCTTCCTTTTCTGTCATCTCTCCCTAACCATTTATTAAACTACCTAACCTCTGTCCTTCCTCTCTTTGCTGTCCTTCCTCTCTTTGCTGTCCTTCCTCTCTTTGCTGTCCTTCCTCTCTTTGCTGTCCTTCCTCTCTTTGCTGTCCTTCCTCTCTTTGCTGTCCTTCCTCTCTTTGCTGTCCTTCCTCTCTTTGCTGTCCTTCCTCTCTTTGCTGTCCTTCCTCTCTTTGCTGTCCTTCCTCTCTTTGCTGTCCTTCCTCTCTTTGCTGTCCTTCCTCTCTTTGCTGTCCTTCCTCTCTTTGCTGTCCTTCCTCTCTTTGCTGTCCTTCCTCTCTTTGCTGTCCTTCCTCTCTTTGCTGTCCTTCCTCTCTTTGCTGTCCTTCCTCTCTTTGCTGTCCTTCCTCTCTTTGCTGTCCTTCCTCTCTTTGCTGTCCTTCCTCTCTTTGCTGTCCTTCCTCTCTTTGCTGTCCTTCCTCTCTTTGCTGTCCTTCCTCTCTTTGCTGTCCTTCCTCTCTTTGCTGTCCTTCCTCTCTTTGCTGTCCTTCCTCTCTTTGCTGTCCTTCCTCTCTTTGCTGTCCTTCCTCTCTTTGCTCTCTCCTCTCTTTGCTCTCTCCTCTCTTTGCTCTCTCCTCTCTTTGCTCTCTCCTCTCTTTGCTCTCTCCTCTCTTTGCTCTCTCCTCTCTTTGCTCTCTCCTCTCTTTGCTCTCTCCTCTCTTTGCTCTCTCCTCTCTTTGCTCTCTCCTCTGTCTCCTCTCTCTCCTCTGTCTCCTCTCTCTCCTCTGTCTCCTCTCTCTCCTCTCTCTCCTCTCTCTCCTCTGTCTCCTCTCTCTCCTCTGTCTCCTCTCTCCCCCCTCTCTCCTCTCTCTCCTCTCTCCTCTCTCTCTCCTATTTCCTCTCTCTCTCCTATTTCCTCTCTCTCTCCTATTTCCTCTCTCTCTCCCATTTCCTCTCTCTCTCCCATTTCCTCTCTCTCTCCCATTTCCTCTCTCTCTCCCTCCTTTCTGAAGGAATTAGTCTGAATAAATCAATTACAATGATTATCTACTTTGTTTTTTTGATACATCATATATGATTGTTTTCCACCTAAAAAAAACTATACATTACCCATGAAAGATTGATGATTACCAAGTGAAATGTTGTTTAAACTAAAGTGAAATTTCTTTTTTCTCATTTTAGATAAAACAATGTTTAGAAGGCAAATTGTTCCCCATGAAAGCACTTGGCTATTTTGCTGTTGTGACTGGAAAAGGTGAGTTTGGTTACCAAATTCTGCAATCAAGTACAACTGAGGTGTAGCTGGAGCTTAGGGAGCCTTGAGAGGCTCCCCTCTATCATTTAGTGAAATTTGTCTGTAGAAATGCAGTAGGGAAGCTTTTTTTTTTTTTTTTAACTTTTTGGGGTTCTTCTCCATTGGGTGCCTGGGAATGCTTTTTCCAAAGGTCCCCTCTCCTCTCAGCAATACCATGGAGTTTATATTTTTCAACTTTTGTTCATGATGTAATCATACAATAAATTTTCTCTTAGTTATTGCTTTTGGTAAATCAATTGAGCCTCATCAACCAGAAAGAATGTGATTTTAAAGTTGCAACTCATGTTTTTGTATGCATAGGAAGCTATTTATGATAATCACACATAATGTTATCAAAATCAGTTGGTTGCAAACATTCTATTCAAAAATGAATTGAAAAATTGAAAAAAAATCTAAATTCTTGTAAAGTTGTTTTCAACAATAAATGTAAATTGTTCCTATATTTATATCTTTTGCTTGATATTATTAGCCAGTTATTGTTATTTAAAAGACTGCTCCAAAGTGATCACAATAAGTGGTTTTCTCTGTAATATAAGAACTTAAGTAATAAACAAAAACCTTGATAATGTTTTGAATAAGGTAAAAATGAAGCAGATCAATATTGAGTTAAGTAAACTTGATGTTAGTATAAAAATGGAAAAAAATCTTTCCTTTTTATTTTTTTTGCAAAATGGAATCCTTTGGTGTAATTTCAATGACAGCTTTTTATAAGCACATTTTAGCAATTGAGTTTTTGAATACCTTCAACTATAAAAATGTGATAATCACCATATTTGCCTGACTATAAGACATAAGATTTACACGATGGTTGGAGGACTACTGTTCTTTGTTACTCGTCCAAGCCCCATGAATGTTTATGTTGAAGGTGGTGTATTAATTGCATTTTTTTTTATTCAACATAAATTTGACTTTTATATAACTGGCATATTTAGCATTGAAAAGTATAGAAATAGAATAATAAACAATATTTATACATTTTTGAATGATCAGATTAAAATGAATGCACATTTCTTTGTAAATATTTAATTTCTACATAGTACAGTTGGGTATTTTGAGTGGATGGTGGACCCAGACATTTTTCTCTCGTATTATTGCCCACTCGCCTAGAAAACTATACAAAAAAAAAATTTCATCTAAAACTTACTTAATGACTAAAATTTTAAATATCTTCAATTTGCAACAATTAACATATAATTTCATGGTGTTTTACTCCTGATTTCTTTTTTTTTTTTTTCTGATGGAAATGACACTGTTCATTGGTAAATTTATTTGGCACTCGTTATTGTCTTTTGATTATGCTCGGTCCAGTTAAGGCAGTTGTCTTTCTTGGACTCCAACAATTGTGTTATAATGGGTGACTACTGTACAAATAAGATGTTTTCACAAGTTGAAAAGCTGCCATTATTATTTCTATTCAATATCTTTTAGGTATTACATGATCTACAAATTACTTAGTCTGTTTGCTCGCAATTCAAGTAAATCAAGATTTTAATTGGCTTCAATTTTGCAACTTTAAACTGATGGGATATTTTTTTTTGTTGTAATAAGTTATGATCATCTGTCATTTTTCTTGTACATAGAGATAAAAACTCATTCTAAATATATTGAAAATGAAACATTCAGCATTAATCTCTATTCCAGTTGAGAATAAACTTCTTGAAAAGGGTTAAATTATCTTTACAGGGAACACAAATGACAGCATTCAATCTATCAAAGATTATGAAGAAATGTTCTTCAGGCATTCCAGGCTTTTCAAGTAAGTTCTATCAAGCTTGATATTCCTACATTGATTCTTTATTTTTGTATAACAATTCATTTGTCTTGTAAGTTGAAGTGTGTAAACTCAATTTTAATTTATAAATTAAATTCATCTTTTTTTAGTATAGTTTTATTATGCAAAAGTCCCAGTTCAGCACAGTTTTTCATTTAGTCACTGTATTCCACTGCTAAGACATTTAGGAGCAGTGATCAGTTTATTCAAGTCCTTTCATATTCATGTATCAATTTTTGTTTTGTTTTTAATTAAAGAAAAAATTGTTTTTGGTTTAATTTTGCTTGAATTATAGTTTCACTATCCTTATTCTATTTTTTTTTTTTTCTATTTCATGATTGATTTTCTTTCCGATTTGTCGTCTTCACTTGAAAAACCAATCAGCATGCCCAAATGTCTTATCGCTGAATAGTCTGTGCTGCACTGGGCTTTGCTGGAGTGGAAATGATGAGTCGTACATAACCATCTAATATAAGTCTGTTTTATTTACCATGTTTCTTAAATTTCTGTAGAGATGGCGTATTAAAGACTTCCCAAATGACCACTCACAACCTGAGTATGGCAGTGTCGGACATCTTCTGGAAGATGGTAAAGGAAACTGTAGAACAACAAGCTGATGCCTTCAAAGGTGAGTGTTTTTCTTTATAATTTCAACAAAAATGAAAACGTTTATAGGTTTAGCCCACATAATGATCTACAACTGAGATGGATTGTACTGACCACTTCTGCATGTATGAACTATTGTGGCACTGTCATGAAATAACAGAAGAGAACCTTAATTTTTTTCAAAAGGGTTTATTACTCCTGTAACAAGTCCCCTGTTCTCTAAAATCTTTTATTTAAGTCTACATTTTGAGTGATTTAGTATTCTACTTTTATGTTTATTTACATTTATTGAGTGTTCTGTTTGTTTATTTCCTATTTCATATGCATCTCGAGAGCTTTGTAAGAAAAATTTTTCAAAAATAACTAAAAATCATGTTTCCATTAGACCTCTTGTTTCTTTTGTATACATTAGATATAGTCTGCAACATGATTAGTTCATTTTTGGGATACCCATGCATCATTTTTTGCTATGCTATTGAGGCTGATGTATTGTCTGTGCAGTGCTAAGAGGTTTGATAAGCATTAAACTAGAAAGTGCCCACCCCTGTCAATGCAATACACTTACTAAAAACTGAATGAAAATCGGTTGAAACAACTATGGCAATTAAATGTGTAATTTTTTGATTTTCCAGAATTTTGGATTATTGTTTTAATATAAAAATGTTTCTCAGTATTATTTGAACTAACATGAATGACAGCATAAATATATGGAAAGAAAAAAATCTTTTGACCAAAAAAGAAATTCCTGCATTTGTTCCAAAATTTAATTCATTCTTTCCTAGCCCATGGCCCATCATTCTGTGAAATTTGTTGGCAGAGGTAAAAAATGTTGAAACTTACTCAAGTATTTAACAACATACATTCAAAAGTAAAAATCTTCAGTAAAAATCTAAAAATTGCTCAAAATAACTATCAAAAAATATTTATTGGTAGTGTATCTTGCCCATTTGGCTTTTGATTATTATTCTCACTATCATCTAAATCCTTTTTCATATTTGTGATATTGATATTTTATAGCTTCTGTAATTAAGGATAGATTAATTCATAACCTGATTTTTTGAGCTATCTGAGGTATATATATTTTTAAAATATCAGTAACTTTATCCTGAAAAAGTGGTCAGTTGTTTGATTTTAAAAAGCCATTCAGTTTATCGCAAAGTTGATTATACTGATTAAGTTCATCTTTATTCTATTAAATATATATGTATATATATATATATCAATAAGATTATGCTGCTCTGCAACTTCTGGTTTATGTTCAACCTGAATGAACCCAGATGTTTTACACATTTATAAAAAAAAGTAAGGGTGACTACTTGATAACTAGCATTTAATACTTGTTTCTCTCGACAAATGTTACTGACAAGAATATAGATATACAGTTGGCATATTACATAAGTAAATTTTTATGATTGGAAAACTCTTCCAGTTTTGTCATAAGCATTCAATTAGGTTGGTTAATTTATTTAAGTTTAGTTGGTTATAAGTTTTTTTTGTAAAGACTCAGCCTTCATCATCATCATCAGTCTTTTAACGTCTGTTGGATATAGACCTTCCCCAGGATCTGCCATATTTCTCTATCATGGGCATTGTGGAGCCAGTATTTTCTATTAGTTAACAAATCCTTTTAAATAAACTTATTCTTTCGAATTCCCAACATTCAGTAATTCATGCTTATCTAATCAACTTGTTTCATTACAGCCACCAGGTTTAATCTGGAAACAGAGTGGAAAAATACTTATCCTCGCCTCAGAGAACTTGACCGAGTAAGTAACATTATATGTCTGTGAATGTAAATATATTTAGTATAGTGAGAAAAAGTAATTCTCCAGATTACAATAAGGGGTATCTAATGAAATCCTTTCTGTATGAAATATTACCTGATTCCTAACATGGTAGTGTGTGTAATTTTGCCATTCATTTGTTGAAAATTGTATGTTACATGAGGAGAGGATTACAGACTGACTCAAAAACCCCAACCTCTTCATTACTAAGGCTTGTTTTTTATTTAAATGAATTTTCCATCAGACCCTTTGATGGTCTCCCAGCAATAACTTTATGGACCCCAGGCTGGGAGCTGTTGGTCTAGGTTATGTAAATTTTCTATGTTTTCTCTTTATCTGTTAGTATAAATGTTAATTCTTAATTTTCTCTGAGTAATGTGGAGTGGAAGAGTAAATATCTATTGTTGATAAGAGAGAGACCATTTTATCAAAGTTCAAAATCAAATTCTTATCCACTATGTACCCCGCCCCCACAATAAAATCTTGTGTGTTTGGTAGTAAGGATGTGCGGCTGGCTTGATGACAGCTTCTGCTGCCAAGCAGATGCCAAAGGTTTTGTTTTGTTTTTTTTTTTCCAAGTTCATCAGCAAGGCTGAGGTGGAGAGGTCTGTTTACCTGGTATCCGTGGATCTCCATACGTTTTGCCTAGCTTTGCGCCCGGCAGGGATCACTTTTTTTCTTTTTTTTTTTTTCAAATTTGATGATTCCAGTTATATAAATGATATGTAGTTTAGATATTAGTGTAAGCAGTAGTTATGGTAATGTTTTTTCAAATCTTTGCTGATTTCTATTGTCATATAGAATAGAAAAATAACAACCTTTTTCATTTTCTTCCATATTACTACTAATAAACATTGATGGTTTATTTATATTTCTAGGATGAACTCTTTGAGAAAGGTAGAGGTGAAATCTTAGATGAAATAATTAATTTAAGCCAGTTGACACCAAAACAGTGGTAAGTAAATGTTCTTATTTGCTATCCTAGAAAGTGATATAACTTAATTTTTATTCCTCTATGTAAAGGATGGGGTGAGGTATCAAATAAAGAGAAGTGCAGACCCAGGCAATTTTGTATCCCCACTCCTGAAGCTTTGATGATATTTTTCTCACAACTGAGAATTCATGTGCTCACTTTTGATGTTAGTAGTTTGAAGATCAAAATAGACTATTGGAATCTTTACCCCCCAAAAATGTTTCATTGTCAGGTTAGAATTAGAATTCTTAGAAAAATACGGTTACACTGGTATAAAGACCAAGAGAAATTCACATCCGCATCTATCTATGGTTTGTAATCCGCACACATTTTTCGGGTTGGCATTTCTGGATAAAAATCTGTCTAAAAATGTTTTTTGTTTTGATTTTTCATCTGGGACTTTCTCAAAAACTATTATAGTTAGATCTGTTAAGCTAAGTATATATATTTTGAATCAACCTCGCCTAGAAAATTTTTGTACCATTTTATGGAAACCTGCACACTTGTGAGAGGATTCAAATGATTTTTTTTTTTTTTTTAAATTTCTTTTTCTGCACTAATTCATAAACTTCTATTCAGAGATTCGCTTATTCATTAAAAACCATTGGAGTGCAATAGTGGAGTGCTTAAAAGCATAAAAAAAAGACTGACTTGAACTCAGAGGTAGAAAGTTAAATTTTTTTGAAATTCAAATTTATAAACTTTTTATCTATTTATTCAACTTTAAGACTTTGCTGGAAATTTGTCAGATTTGCGGAAATTTAAAAAAAAAAATTTTTTTTTTTTAGGTTTTATGTTGTAGAGGGATCTCTTCACAATATAGCTATAATACTAAGCTGGAAAAAGAGCCGATATCACTTTGTCTTACTCCTTTTTGGAGCTGGAATGTAGCCTGATAAAGGAGTTGCTGTGATGGTATATATGTTGCAGTACTCTTGAAGTATACAGGGCCTACACCTTTTAGAGTGATGGCCTTTATGACCATGGGAATTTCTATAGTCAAAAGCGTCATTGAAGTCTATAAATGCTAATAGCAAATGGTATTTTGTATTCTGCTGCTTTTTCTTTCTGCTGATTTATTGAATGGAGATGGTCCATGGTTGAGTGGCTTCTTCTAAAGCCAGCTTGCCCCCGTGGTTGATTTTCATCTATTGTTTTAGTGATCTGGTTGATGATTTTGTGAAAATTTTGTAGATGCAGTTTTGTAGGCTTATAGGTCTATAGTTGTTGAGTTCTTTTGGGTTTTTTTTTTTTATGTAAAAGCATTATGATTGCCATGTTCCAGTTTCCTGGGACTTTGCTCTGTTTTAGACATAAGTTGAATAGAATAGCTACTTTTTTTATTGACGATCTTACTATCTTTCTGAGTCTTTGAACTGATTATCTGCGTCTTGCATATCCTGTTTGGTGTTTTGTTGTCCATGTCTGGGGGAGTAGAGTTTTTGGTTGAATTCTTGGGTGCATTCGACAATTTTGTCTCTGTTTTAGAGTATGCTAGTTATTTGTTTCTGTCCCATACCGGGAGTTATGTATGATAGCTGTTGTGTACCTTCTTCTCTTGGTATTTTTTAAAAATTGTTTTGTCAATCTTGGTTCGGTCTCCTCTATTTTTTCCCTTGTTGTTGTCGGTGGTTTGATATCTCTGCACTTTTTAATGAGTTTCGTGGTTTTGTCTGAGATTTTACTGATGGTTTGTGTGCTTTTTGGTTTAAACATTGTGGCAGCTTTTATCAGAGAGGTTGTTATTTTGCTGCGGAGTTCGTTGATGTTGGTGTCGTTCTCTTTGGTAAGGATTTTATATCTGTTTCTCAATTCTAGCTTGAAGGATCGAGTGAGTTTGGTATGTTGTGGAACATTTTTCTGCATTCTTTATTGGTGTTTATTTGCATCTTACATCTTACCACTCTACAGTCGCTTCCTATGTTTACTTGGTTTAGTACTTGAATGTCTTTGATGGCGTCACTTTTGTCCGCTAGGATGTAGTCTTCTGTTTTGGGTTTTGTGGTTCAAGTCAGTCTTGTTGAGTTTCTTTTTGTATCAAAAACATCAAATGGGACATCATCAGTATTAGTGAAATGAGAAGACCAGGAGAAAAATTAATAGCACTGAAAAGCAAACATTTTCTCTACAACTATAGAAGAGAGAAAGTAAAACAAAGTGGAGTAGGCTTTCTCATCAATAAAGACCTCAAAGACAGTGTGGTAGACTTCAGAGCTGTCTCAGACCGCATGGCCAGCGTCACCATACAACTCTCAAAGAGGTACAAACTGAATATCATCAAAATCTACACTCCCACTTTGCAATCAACCAAAGAAGAAATAGACAACTTCTATGATGATTTGAACTCCCTTCTGCAAGGTACCAAGAAATACTTCAATGTCATCATGGGAGACTTTAACACACAGGTAGAACAAGGAAATGGATGTTGCTTTGGCGAGTTCAAGTACAAAATACAGAACAAAAACAGAATGTGAGGTGAAGATCTTGTAAATTTTGCGACCATGAATAACTTAAAAATCATTTTCAAAATCAACTTGCCTCAATTTATCTACAGCACACATTTTTAGATCAAATTTTGCAAGACGAAAATTTGTGGATTTTTATGGGGTCTGTGTTTGGGTTCATATGAAAAAAACTACACTTATTTCAAAAGAAATCAGTGAATGCAACAATATACCAGTGTTTGGAAACAAGATGAATACTATCAGTGGATCCAGTTCAAATATTTTTTGTTCCTTTAAAAATTTTTTTTTTGCTTTCAAATTTTTTTCCTTTTAAGCTAATATTAGACCCTTGAAATTCTGGCATTGTGCCAGTAATTAGAAAGGATAAATTCAAAGGTTTTATTAGAGGGTGTTCTTTACAATGTAGCTGTAATGCTTAACTGCATCCTTACTTTCCATTTTCCATAGAGAAATTCCTGTCTGCTGTTATCATTCTCCCAATCTTCATGCCAGATTTACATTTTTTTTCCTTCAAGGAAAATTAACCGTGACTTGATAATAAAATTATTTTCCTTGGAGTAAAAACCCTAATCCTAATCCAATAATAAAACATGGGCATAATTTATATCCAATAGTCCGCTCTGACATACAAACTACTTATGTAAAAAGTAAACACATGAATTATCAGTTTTAGGAAGAGGTACAGAGCCTGTCTGGGGATGCAAACTAGCCTAAGTGGAAGCATGTGATGACTTGACTGCATCCCACAACCCTTATTTGATTTCATTAAATATCTCTAAAATATCACTGCTTTCCAATGATATTAAATTTACAGTTTTCTTTTTCGGGCAATGCCGAGTACCCAACCTGGTCTTTCAGCTTACTTTTAAAAAAAACATTCCCTTTGTAACAACATAATGATTTCAACTGTCTACCATTTTTGCTATATAGTTTTCAAATTTTGTCAGTATATTTCTTCTGTTGCTGTCATCATTGATGTCTTTTTTTCTAACATCAACTCTTTTTTGTCTCCCAGGGAAGAAGCTTATTACAACCAATTATGGAAAACAACAGCAACTTATTTCTTTGAGAATATTTATTTACCTGCAGCTCAAAGTGATAACTCTGGGTAAGTGCCATCTTCAGTATTGCCATCATTTTAAGCAAGTTTCTTTTCCCATACATAGTTATCTTTCTCCATTATTAGACCATTTTGTATTGAATCACCTTAGCCATGATCACTAACTCAACCAAAAAACATTATGGCTAGGTATTATTCCCTTTTCACTTTACTGTTTGTGTCAGTGCTCCTGATTACATTTTTTGGCATAGTCTTTATATCTGTACTCCAGTAGTTACCTTCTAAAAACATTATTTTTTTCATTTTTTTGAAAGTTGTCTTTTACCGATTGGTTTTATGGGGTGCTTGATTTACAATTATAATCCATTTGTAGGATGAAAACATTTCTTTTGTCACTGTCATGATATAGCATTATGACCTTGTAGGCATTTGTGGAAAAGCCTAGTGATTAAGTATATGGTTTGATCTTGTCAATCCTATGTAATGCTCTATATGACCTTGTATCACTGTTCAAAGGGTTAGGATAGGATAGTTTTTGTAGTCTAGGGTAAATAAAAATAGATGCCTATGAAAGAAAGTAACCTTTGGGCTTTATGACGGGGTAAATTTTTAAAACTCATTTCAGGGAAAATTTCTTCGATGTAGAGATACAGTATTTTCATCTTCTTGAGTCTTATTTTTTAAAATTCATCCCTGTAGTTTTTTTCTATTTTTCTCTACCTTATCATGTCTAGTAGAGCATGAGATAAAAAATACTTCCCTTTGTTTATTCTTAGGATTAAGAAAAAAAATATCATTGATTTCTTTGGAACTATTATTAAATCTTAAATAATCAATTTATCAATTTTCTAGTAAAAGGATGATTTCCCCCAAAATTGAAATTCTATAATCAGTGAATATTCTATCAATAGAATAACCACTAAATTTTCTTCTTTCTCTCTCTAACCATGAACTCTACTACTGTATGGTAACAATTTTGCTAAAAAAGAATCACCTTTAAAAAATTCAAATATATTCCTAAATTTTTTAATTCAGGGGTATATTTGAATTTTTTAAGCAGTAGTTGTCTAGGTGATAAGTAATTGCACTTTTATAAAAGTATAATTCAAATATTTTTTTTCTTATACAATATCCATGAATCCTTTTCTTGTGGAAAACTGTGCTGCACAACTAATTAGTATGATGCCAAAAATTTATAAACAATGTTTATTTCAACCTCCTCAATGAATTTTTAAAGATATAAGATGTTTTAAAAACGGTAATAACCTGTTTAATTCTGATTTGCTATAGCACTCTTTTAAAGATATTTTTGATAATGAATTCAGAAATCCTTGGAAAGCAGCTATCGATTATGATACACAGCACTAATCCATTCCATCTTATTGAGTCTCAATAATGACATATATTTTAAAATAATGAGAATGAACCTGACTGCAAGGCAAAGACAAGTGTTCTGAACATTTTTTAGGAACATAACTAGAGCACTAACTAATGTATCACTGTAACTGATTATCAAATTCGTAAGCTCTATTACCCAAACATTGTTTGCTAAATTCTATTTGGCACTGTATCAGCTACCTAGAAGTTTTTACATTAACTGAAGACACAGACTCCTGTTCTGATGATTAAAGAAGCTAATGCAAACATTTTTATCTTTTGTAGCACTTTCAATACAACTGTAGATATCAAACTTAAGCAATGGGCTGATTCATTGTTACCAAAAAAATGTGTGAAGGTATGTATATAAGTGATTATTTGAAAACTCTATTTTGCTGTATAAAAATGCACTAGTATTATTTGAACAAATGTTACCCTTTTTTTACTATTCTGGTATCATTTTTTATTGTAAGATTTAATTTTTTCTCAGCAGGATAGTAAATATCAAATGTTGTTGACTTTACAAATATAATCAGTGTAGACAACAAAGAAAATAATATTTCCTTACTTCTATATTACCTGAAAGTTTTGTAAATATGATATCTTACACTTATAATGCACATAACACAAAAATATTTTTACCCTTGCTGACTAATTCAGACAGAGATTATGTATTTACCCACATCTTTCTGTTTGTCCACAATATCCCCAAAATTTGTTAATGAATTTCCATGACATTTTGTGGAAGGGTGGATCTTGGCCCAAGGAATAATTGATCAAATTTGGGGGTGGATCCAGGAATTTTTGTTCTTGATTTCATCAACTTTGCAATATAGAACGATTGAGGTGGGGGCTGGGGGCTATCAGATGTAATAGTACAGTAATGACACGGTTAATCATTCTGAGGGAAATAATCAAGTGTTGAGAATCAAGATTCGATGAGATATCTGATAAATGAAAATTACAAGCTTTTTTCCATGGCATAATCTGGGATCTGTTATCTGATTGTTCAGTTTTTAGTGATAATGGCATGGGAAATGTGCTGTGAAAGTGAATGAAAGTTTTGTGGTTTTAATTTGATAAATCCTACTTCTGATATCACAGAATATATAAACAGCTAGTAATAAAATGTAAAACTTGATTATTATTTTTAGTTTTGTTATAGTAATATACAAAGAAAATGTGACTATTGTATTACACTCGTTTATTTGGTAAATGTGACATTTTTATAGTGTTTTCCATAATTTTGTACTTGATGATAGGTCGGCTGGAACACTCTCCATGAAGAGTTTGGTAAGCTAATGGACAGGGAAGACAGGTTGAAAGAACATGATAACATCTTTGATCAACTCAAACTGGCAGTCAAGGATGCATGTATGAAGAGACATGAATGGGACAGTAAAGCAGAAGAAAGCCTGGTGAGTGATTTTTGCATAGTCCTCCTCATCCTGGTATCATCACAGGCTTACATATTCACACTGTATGGGGGGGGGGGCATTTATACTTGATTAAATTAGTAACTTGGAAACCGGTGGCCAAATTGGATTTGAAATTGCTTTATTCTCCAACATAATCTTCCAAGTAGAGAAGGTCTGCCTGTTTTTAAAATCATTTAAAATCATGACGAAGTCTGACACATGAGATTGCCAAGAATGGATCAAATTCAGTACAGTAATTATGGCCTTCAAGATGAGCTTGTTTATCATTGTTTGACAGCAAGGTGCCTCATCTAATATATTTACTAAGCTTAGTTTTGTCTGGTACAAGGCCACAAAAGTTGGGAACATGATGGGGATTGAGCCCCATTGCAGTAGTCATGGTTTGCAAGATAAAAAGTGTGAACATCTTAGAATAGATGTGCAAGATGTGTTCATTAAAGATTTATCTTGTGTAATTGGTCAGACAAAGAAGTTTTCTTGAGACATGGCCAAAAGTTTGTAGGGGCAATTGACCCTGGCTTCCTTCTGGAAAGATGTGAGCAAATGAGGAACCCACTGTGCTGAGACTTTCCACATATACAAGTGTTCATGGATGATGTTTTTTCCATATATTCCACATTATCCTTGACCCAGTCCGCTGGTTCCAGACTGGTTGTACAACAATCCCCTAAGATAGCAGTCTCCATTTGATGGATGGTGTCACCATAAATGGATGATGGAGGGCAGCCAAATAACTCTTTAGAATTTGGCATCTGGTCCATCCACTGCCAACATCTCCTCCAAAATTGTTTGGGGTTTTAACTTTTGAAAACAGGAACCTGATTACATCTCTGTGTGCCACTGGCTCTATGGTAACATCTTACTGCTCAGTCACACAAGAAATACAAATATTTATTAGTATGAACCTGCAAATTGGAATGTATCCAATGTATTGATGCATGTTTCTGCCGGTACAATTTCATCTCCCTCTGTTCGGAAGTGGGTCAGGACAAACCTCCAAAGCATACCTGTCGTGTTGATTTTTTAAAAATTCTTTCTTTCCCAGCGCATGTTCCAGATCAACATCCTTGATGATACATCCTGCACTGAAAAGGCCCAGTGGGATGCTGCAATTAAGTTTATGGAAGATTGTATCAAGGAAAAGCTAAAAACCAGTCAGTACCTCTTGTGTTTGTCTTACTTTTTCTCTTTAATCCCTTCTTTTTTTCTTTCATTTTTCTTAGTCACAGTTTATATTTTAAGTTATCTGATATTGTGTGGCTGTTATTATCAACAAAAATTTTCTTGCTGTCCCAATACCCTGTACAGAGGGTGGGTATAGCCCTTGTATATGTAAAAAAAAACAAAAAACAACCAAATGCTGTCTAATGACTTTACCAATACTCCACCACTCTCCTAGTGAGCTTTAGTTACTTCCTGCATTTACAAACTAAAGTGTCAGTCATAGATACTAAGTAAAGACTACAAGAAGTAAATCTCTACTTGTCAGATGAGGTGCTTCAATTGAGCAGTGAATAAAATGACGAGGAACTTGATTAGTAACTGGAAAATCAGAAAACTTGTTGGAGCAATGTCAGTCCATAAATACGTCATCCAGTGAATCACGTGGTTTGGATCCCTAACAAAAATGACTACGAAACAACCAGCATTGAGAGCCTACAATGTTATAAATTGAGGCAGTCAGTCAGAAGGACAACCATGCTGACATTAGATTGAGGACAGGGTAGAAACCCACAAGTTCCATGGCCTTTCTGTCAGAGGAACAACCCACTAAGCCATTGACCATTGTTTTCACCTCCCTACCATACCCCAGACTATATGTTGGAGATAAAGAAAATAAGTAACAAAATAGGTTAATTATTAATCACCAATAACCAAAACATTGGTTTAGATACTATTTTGTATTCTGACATTTATTTGTATCTATTTGGGTTTATGTTATTCTTGTATTCTGATCCCTGTATGTAACTAGACTTCTCCCAGCCCTAACTGTTCATGGTTAGAAATTTTTACATACACACCCCTCAATTAGTGTGTGTGGGTTTTTTTTTTTTTTTTTTTTTTTTTTTGTTAAAATTTCCCTCCAAAATGCAGTGGGTGGGGGGTCAATTTTCTATGTAGGTTTCTGCTAAATTGGTCCCTTCGATTGTGCGCACCTTTTGTTTTGGAAAATTTGGATATTTTAGTACCTATCAAAAGGCAAGAGAAGTTTCATTGATCACCCAAACATGACATGCTGCCAAATGACATTGGTCACTGGGTTGTTGAGAAAAAAAACACCTTTCCACATATATCTCATCTGTTATGCATGTAACTTATAGTTGTTAGAATAAATGAATAACTTGAACCCAGCAAAAGTTTTTAAACCAGTTTGTTGTGGGTAGTGGTGATTAAGGAGTCCTGCAAAAGTTCTCATCAAGAGATTGGACCCCAGAAAAGTGCCCATCATGAATTTATCAAGAGATCTTTTTTTTTGTATTCATTCAGTCACTCATTCATTCATTCATTTTATTTTCAAACATGGCTGTCTCAATTTTTTTTCGCTCACTGGTCATCACAAATTTATTTAAGGAGAAAAAGTGCCCATTTGATATGGTTTTATTGAAAACTTTTGGCGCAACTTTAGCCAAGGTGTTGCTGATTTGAATTCTGAGTGTGAAATGAAAAGAAATCAGCAAATTAATTTGTGCATGTAAATGTTATCGTTTTTATCATTCACCATTACTCACAACAAACCATTTAAAACACTTTTTCTGGATTTAAGTTATTCATGTGTTCTGGCAATTATATACATGTATTCATTTTGGCCTGGTTCTTACTGTTCAGAGTAGAAACTTGAAATTCTGCACACATACACTCTCCTCAATTAGATGTGAAATTATTTTTCTTTTTGTTTTGTTTTTTTTAAACCCCCTCTAAGTTTTCGGTGGAGGGTACAATTTACAATATAAGTTTATGCAAAATTCATGTGATAAAAATGGGTGGCGATGATTCATAATTACCCTTGGAATGTTAGTATGCATATTTTTCGAGTATCACTAACTAGGTTTCTCAATTTGCTAAAGTAATCTCCCTTTATCAAGATTCAGTATTGTTTTAAGGAGTCTTTTATTCTGCAGTTGGGTGTAATGTTGCCCATTCCGTGCTGCTAATTAGTAAAAAATCTGTCTGCCTTTTGCCAACTATTATGCTCACAAGCCTGTTAAAATAACTGTTTTTTTTTCTTACAAAAATAATGGATTTTTATTAACTGCCCTTTCATATTAAAGTTGAGTAGAGATTTTTTCCCAATCTGAATGTGTTCTATTTTGTTTATTAGATCAGGAAATCCTGAATGAGATGCTGGGACCAAGCGCAACAGAACAGTGGGTTTATTGGAAACATCAAACAGAAGAACACCGACTACGGCAAGCGACTAAGAATGAACTGGAAAAGCTGCTCAGCTCTGAGGTGAGTTATGGTTCTGTCCTGGATGATTTTGACCCTCCCAGAACGTAATTCTCCTCCCTACACCAGCCATTTAATTTCTTGATATCCTCCTCCATTGAGCATTCTCATGCTTTCCACAATAAATGCGTGTGAATGAATGTATGTATATATGTATAATGTATATTTAAATTTGACAGTGTGGCTTGACCTCAGAAGTTCATGCTAGTAGATATCAATGTAACACACCAATATCAAAAGTGGCTTAAATGAAGGCAAAGCATTTAATCAGGTCACATGATTTATGAATATATGTGATCATATGGTTTTGACAATGAATACATATAAAAAAGCAACCAGTTAGCCACAGTGGTCAGTCCAAGGGGACTACACCAAAGCAGTGCTAGGTGATCAGATGGAATAAGAATAAAGAAGAAACTTTCATTCCTTCAACTTCTCATTCTCTCTCCAATAAATGCTTTGAATGAAGTGAAAATTAAGCAACTAAAAACTATAGATACTTGAGTTGTATTTGGATGATCTTGTCACTGAGATGATGATCACTAGCCTAATAAAAATAAAGTATTTTATCGGTTGCTGTTGTTTTATCCTGTTTATTACACATTAACATATATATATATAATTTGTTGTGTGCTATAATTTTTGTAGAGCTCATAGATACTGCAGTCTCATGCTAGGCAGAAGTGTCACAGAGCAACTCTTTGATCCTAGGCGTGGAACATAGATGCCTTGCTCTGATCTTAAGCTGAAGTGCATGTCTATACATAAGTTATCCTCATTTTTTATGGGTATTATGCTAGAATATACACATCTATGGTTAGATAAAGTAGTATTTTTTATATTAATTTATCTAAAAATAATTTTGATAAAATTAGAGCAGTTGAATTTTTAAATTTAGATATTTTCATTAAAATGAAATAGAAAGTGTATTAATCATATAATATAGTGCAATACACAAAATATTTGGAGAGAAATCATCTGGCATGTGTTTCTTGGGTCAACCATTCAAGATTGGTGGATTATTTTAGTTTTAATCTGATTACTTTTAAAGTTACTGTTAGACTGTAGTAGTTAGAATTAACCGAAATAGACTTTATTCCTTGAATTTTGCCCATGAAAAGAATGACAAAATGGTATTGTCTCAAGAATGGCAAAATTATGGTTTGATGTACGTTATGTTACGTTCTCCAAGTCCTCCTTCCTTATTATGTGTCCCAACTGTCTCTTCATGAGTAATAGTTTCCTTGTTGTATAAATCATCTCTGCATCTAACAGAAGTACTTCTCTTGGAGGGGAGGTATATGAATTTTTTTAAACGATCTTACTCAAAACCCCCTAACATACAGATATATATGTTATGCGTATTCGCCGTCATACTTTGTATGTATATACATACATATATCTTTTCATGCATATACACACACACACTCACATATATATATATATATATATATATATATATATATATTCATTTATTTATTACTGTTTTACTTAATCTTTTGATAGGGACACAAAAATTCATTGGCAATTGATGAACTCACTACTGTCCGTCGAAATCTTCAAACCCAAAATGTGGATGTTGATTATGACTTTGTAAGTATTCTTTTGCAAATTCTCATCTTTCTATTGCAGTAATTTTTTATTAAAAGCATCAACATAAAACATTAATTTTCTTTGAATATTAAATCATCCAATTCACATGGATAATAACATCATAAAAAATTGCTTTACTTAACAAATCACCACATTTTTCTTTCATAAACCATGACAAGTAGAGGAGTAATAGATATCTATTGCAAGATAAAAGCTCTTGTCCATTGCATGTTTATCTAGTAAAAATGGATGCTGTATCTTTAGTGATGAGTTGGATAACATACCTTGTCATCAGAGGAGAAAGTGGGTCCTTGTTGCTTGTGTTTTTTGCCGGTCACTGTTTGGGTGGAAGTGACACGAGCATGCAGGAATTTTGTACCTTCCAGAGTCAGGCGTGTATGCATTATGCAAATTGCCTTACCCCATAAAATGTTGAGATCCAGCGGGCAGCTGAGATTTGGACTCTGTGCACATCTTGCAGTACTAAGCTTTGAGATCTATGAAAACCAGTGAATGAGTTTTGATTGACTTTGAGGATTAGAGGCAGGTGTTTCATCCGGTTCCAACAGTAGCAATATTTCCAGTTTTTAAACCAGTGACCAACCCGTTTTGAAGACTGACACAGTTTATCATTGCAAGATGAAAGCCCTGACTCAGATAGAACAGAGTTGCACTCAATCACAATAAATCAGAAATTTTATTGAGTAACCCATAGAACTGCAATGACTGAAAGGAGGAATACTAATTAATGTGTGTAAAATGAATATCATCTATCCCATCAAAGGAAGACAGTAAATACATAAACTATATTTTTATTGCTTTGAATTAATTTAATTGTTCAATTATTTCTATGCTGTTTTAATATTGAGTGGGTAAGTGTAAGAAACATTAAAGGTTTGTAAAGAAATAAGGTTATTTTTTCTGTTGTTGAAAAAGTATATATCACCAAATTACATGGGGGAGTTAATCCTGTGAGCTTTCGTTCATTTTAAGGCTAACAGGAGTTATCTCCATTTTACAGTGGTAAACTAGGATTCTATCAACTGAAAATTCTGTCTTTCACAGTGAATGGGACTCTGTACATTTTATTTTTACATTTCCTATCTTTATGAAACCACTCCACGAGTTGCTTTAATTTTTCTTTCCATATTTAAATTTATGTTAATCTTTCTTGGTAACTTGTTGATTTTGTCCAAAAATTAAATTAAAAAAGTTAAATTTTTTATTTCTCCTCGTAGTTGTTCCCTATCAATTGTCTTCAAAATAACCAAAAAGTAACCAATACAAAACATATTTAGTAGTACTTTACAGAATTTATAGAAATATTACATGACGTACATTCATTATGAGTTATGCACTATAGTTTGTTTGTGTGTAAAATAGTTTATTTGTACTGATGTCTTTTTTTCTAGATCCGAGAAACATGGTACCAAGTTTTCCGAACACATTTCTTCAAGAAAGCTTTGGCTACTGCCCAACAATGCAAAAAAGGATTTTATTATTACCAAAAAGGGTTCCAAGATTCAGAAGTGAGTATCCGATTGTATATTTTCATAAATGTCTGTTGGCTCATCTATTTCATTTTTATAGACTTTAGATGAAGAAATTATACATCTTCCTGTTATCAACTTTCTTTTTATTTTTTAAGGGTTTTAATAAAACTGTATCATTCTATAGTCAATATCCCATTTTAATAATTTCCCTAAATCTCAAAAGCTTATGCTAGGTTATAAACAGTGGCTTACACTGCTTCTCCTCTTCAAACATAAAGGAATTAGAATAGATGGCAAACACCTATGCAACCTCAGATTTGCAGATGTTCTTTTTGCTGAGAACTTTCATGACACCAAAATAATGCTAGACCAACTGAATGAAAAAAAAGTTGGCATTCACATGAACTTCAGAAAAACAAAGGTTATGTACAACAAACATGACTAACACACAATGATCAAAATCAAAAATGTAGAGCTGGAGAAAGTGGACCGCTACATCCACCTTGGACAACAAATCTCTGAGATCCTCAAAAAAGAAGGAATTGATTGAAGAATTACTCTAGGATGGCAACCTTCAAGAATCATAAAGTCCCGTTAGTCTTAAAGAGAAGGGTATACAATCAATGCATCCTCCCAATAGACCTCAATGGAGGTGAAATATAGAATCTAACCAAGAAACTGACCCTCAAAGAGTGAAGCATGCAATCTGCACATGAATCCTGCTCAATATCACCAGAAATCACAAGATAGCTCAATATATTAGGGAAAAACAGGAGTCAGGGATATCATAGAATCCATTAGAAAACTCAAATGGCTCACATATATTTCAAATCTTTCTCTCATGTTGATATATTCTACTGCAATCCTGCTTCATAAATGTTTATTTTTCATTACTATGGCTTTTTTTTCTCTTTGTAAATATTTTTATCATAAAATCCAACTTTGTATAATGGCCCACTGTTATAACATGAAAATGTCTTCTTATAGTTACAGTGTCATGATGTAGTCCTGTTTTGGCGATTCCAACGCATGCTGCAAACTACGGCCAATGCTCTTCGGCAACAAGTGATGAATAATGAAGGTAAACAACTTTCTCCTACCCTCATGGGGTCTTTTGAAAAAATCCTATTTCTATGAAGATTTCTGTCATGGCCAAAGAAATTTCTTTGTGTGAACTGTAATTGTGAAAAGATAACTACTGTATTTGCCGGCAAATAAGACTCCTGATTTACGATGGTATTTGGAGGAATAGTGCCCACTGCAACTTGACTAAATCCCATACATGTCTAGATGGTACTTTGGTAGATTGCCCCCCCCCCCAATCATAATACCAACTCATAGGATGCTTTGTACTATTTGCCTAATTTTTTTGCTCCTTTGAATATAAATCTTAGATGCCAGCAAATACAGTAATTATGTTACTTAGTTGACATGCTTAATAAATGATGAACGGATGTGTCAAAAAGTGTAGTAAAAGTAGAAGTTTTCTGGAAGTTGAGAGAAGAATCTTGTTAGGGGTAAAAAAAAGCTTCCTTTTACTTATTTACTCCAAAAGTGGTTCTGCTTTAGCATATTTAGGTGTCAGAACAAACTTATACTGCCAACTGCCTTCCTATTCTTATATTGCCTTTTTAAGTCTTTTTGAGTATTCTTCTGAAGTGAAGAAGGTAACCAATATTATACAAATATAATTAAAATAAATATAATTCTACTGGATTCTCATGTGAAACAGCAATGCAAATAAAAATACAATACAAAACAATGTAAATTACAATTAATCACTGATCTATCAGATACCAAAAATAAAAATACACTTTTAGAGAATGCAAATATGAACACACTTGAACTTGTGAAAGTATGCAAAACTTTGAATGTGATACTCCACCTTATCTTTCATTAACAATTACAAGAATTAACGGCTAAAGGGGAGTAATTCTTGTTTAGAAACTATTGAATAGTTTTCCTTCTTTCTACAGGAACAAAATAAATAACAATTTTCGAAGCGTTAGAATGTTAGAAATGATGAATTTTCTGAAGAAAGAATTTTCAATAAAATTGTCTGTTCAATGACATGAATGGAAATGTCCACTTGTTATCCTCAACACTTTCGGATGATTTAGGATTAAATTGATAAATACTTGAGAGAAAGACTTGGTGTATAGCCAATAGAAAACAGATCAGTGGTTCATTGTAATTTGCATTGTTCCTTAGAAGAATCCAGTTGATGTAATTGCTGACCCAATAGCTTTTAATTATATTTGTATACAGTTATTGGTATTTCTGTAAGTTTTAATTAGTTGTTGACCCCATTAAGATAGGATTTATAGTATAGTATCAGAATTTTCTCACAGATAAAATTAGGTGCTACTTAGAAAGGAGCTTGGGTGTATTGTTTAGCTAAGTAGGGAGAGGCTGGAGACAAATCACTGAGGAATAAACCACAAAGTTTTCACTTGTAAAAATGCTACACTTTTTATTGATGTACATGAATTATAAACTCATGAGAGAAATGATTTTGTGAAATGTGTAAAGAATGTATAGTCTTTTCAAGGTGTACAGTAAGTCTGTAATCAAGGTACTTGTAACTGAGCTGTTGCTTGCATTGTTGTATCCACCTGTTGTTTGTCAAAGGGATTTTACTGAACTTTTCTATAATCTGTTGGCTTCTGCTGAATGAATAAGAGGTTTTGTTTTTTAGAATTTTTGGCCTTTTCTGTGAATTCTTGCCATTATGGTAAAAGGAGATAATTTTCAGGAAAGAAGATGGTCGATTTAGTTATATCTTTATTTTGATAAAATCTTTTGTATATTTATATGTATATATTTTTTATTAAATTTGGATCACTACATAGCATTGAATAGTAGAGCATAGAATTTAGCATGTCATACACGAGTGTGAAGGCAGTGATTGAAAGAGAGAAGCTTGGATGAAGGGAGAATAAAGATACTTTAAAGGAGCTTGAATCAGTCAAAAAGCAGGAGGCAGAGCAGGAAGAAATTTTTATTGATCACGCTTGTAAAAATACTGATTTTTGACAAAAAAACATTATTTGTTAATAAGAATGCCCGAAATTAGTAATCATTTTATCATAATAATCTTCATGTTATTAATGGAAAAAAAGATGGCAGAAAATTTTTGTCTAAAAATTATTTGTTCGAATGTTATAAACTCAGATGTGTTCAAAAACTCATGTTTGCACCTTAAAAATTTTAGTTTGGTAAAAGAAAATTGAAAAATAACCCCATTTCAATGAAATTTCAGTATTCAATTTTGAATCAATTTAGTTATGAAACGAGTTTTTTGTAAGAAAAGTGTATCGAAATATTTTTTGAATATTTTATTTTTTTAAATTTTTTCTAGCTCGGCGTCTGGAGAGGATTGTCAAAAATATCTTAGAAGACATGTCAGAAGACAAGGCTCAGCTGAAAACGCTTGTTACTGGCAAAAGAGTGGACCTTGCAGAGGAATTGAGTAAGTCTGATTGATGTAAATCTGTAATCATGTGAACACAGATCTAGACCAGCTATTCTCAAACTGTGTGTGCTGTCACACTAGGAAATTTTAGTCCATTAAGATATGATTAGATATTTGTATATTAATGGAACTTTACTTATATATGGTTGTCTATAATAGTGTAATCCAAATAGAAGAAAAGAGATATTTAAAATTTATGACCATACCCAGATTTGATTGCACAATTTGCCTGCTGATTGTCGGGCACTCTAACCACGGGCCTACGAATACATCCATGCGAATGTGGTAAAATTCAAAGATGGGTTCCTATCAACAGCAGACTCACTGCCATAATAAGTGATTAAAGACTTCAAGTTTGCAAGATAATATATGGACTTGAATCTTTGCAATGAAGCTCTGATTCAGTCTTTGGAGAAATAGCAAGTTTTAAAATTATGCCTTTGAAGTTGTAATGAAGGTATGTTCTACAAATTGAGGTACTGCAAAAATAGAATGAATTAGACAAAAATATTCCAGTTGTGAATGAATAAAACTTTTATATCAGCATACTGATATATGTATTCATTGTCCCTTTTTCCTTTCATCTGTTGAAAAGTTTAAGATCAAACAAAATCTAGTGATGATACCACCAGATTGCAAACTGTGTGTGGAAGTAGAGTAGACATTAAACCCATTCTGGATATGTTTGAGGCTCCAAACGTTTGAATATTTTGAGAAACATTTGCGGCCTGCACACACTTTGAGAACCACTGATCTAAGCATATGTTTCTGTAAAAATTATGATTTTTGTGATAAAATAGGATGACATGAAAGTTTTTATATTCATTTCTTTTCACACCTCTTCAATAATTCTTGATTGCTAGATTGATTTAAGATGGAAGTTCATAGACACCTTATACTATCAGTTGTGGCTCTTAGTAGTTTAATTATTATTACATATTTCTCAGTCGTATGAGTATGAGCTAAGATAAAAACCCTGTATTTTGAGTGCCGATTTTCAATAGAGGCAATCCCTCTTTACTTGAGGATTGGTACAATCTTCCAACCCATATTTCCGTGTCATACTAAGTGCAACTTAATAAATATCATGAACTTAAAATTAGCTTCTGTTATATATATATGTATGTATAAGTCTTTGTATGCAGATTAAAGCTAAGAATTATGATTTTAAGTGCGGTTCATGATTGGAAAATTTTGCTCTGGATAGAATCTTTAAAAAGTTTTTGCTATTACTTTATCAGAAATTGAAAAATGTACCTAAACATAGCTTATATCGCCTAACCTGATAGATGGTGCTGAGGAAGCTGCTTATTGTGATCACTTTGGGCCAGGGTTTTTTTGATAAAAACTGGCTGATAAGATTAAGCAAAGGGTATAAAAATTGTAACAATTTATATTAATTGTCATGTAAATAATTTCATTATTATACATTGTGAACTTTACATCATATATTTTTATGAAATTTATTTTTAATTTATTTCTTCTTATACAACACAAACCACTGAGACAAAAACTGGTTTAATTGAGTTTACATGAAGGCATTTTAGATGATATTTTAGTATTTTGGGATATTTTTTTCTCTCATCTGTTTTTCTGGACCAAGAGCTGGCCTGAACACACTTCTGTGCAAATATTGGTTTCAGTTGAATATTTAAAAAAAAATTTCAAATTAATTTTTGCAAGTAATTTTTTTGTTCTTTCAATCTATTTGACCTTTGTTTCCTCCAATGATATGTCACTTTTGAGAACAATTAATTCTTGAGTTTTTAGGATGAGGCCTTGATTTACAATGTAACTACAATGCTAATCTTAATGTGGGAGTGTGCACAAATAATTGACTAAAAGAAGCTTAATTTTATGAAAAATATATATGATATAATTTGTTTTCCTGCATTGTTATGCTTGATGTCAACTTTCCCTGGGCAATGTAAAGTATCCCTATTAGTTTTAATTAAAATTTGGGGGCCTAACAGATTTTGAACATGATTATAATGAACAGCTTTCTCAGTATTTGTAACCTGATATTTTTCTTTCTTTTAATTTCAGAACGTGTACGCCAAATTCAGGAGAAATTAGAGGAATTTATCCAAGCCTTGAATAAAGAGAAATGAGGGACCTTGAAGTAAAAAAAAAAAAAAATCACTTTTTATTCCTGATGTTTGCCAACAATGTGTGTGTTTGGCTCTTGTTGTGCCTCATTCTCTTGCACCAGCATTGTCAGTGTGGCCAAAGCACAACTGGACTGTCAGGTTCATTCACTGCTGTCTGCAGTTGCCACAGCCACGTGTCACTGACTTGCTGATTAATGTAGCAAACCTGGCAACTAGAAAATCACCTGTGGATTATCATTTGCTGCCTAATAAGTCTTTAATTAACTTCCTTTTCAATTCTTAGTTTTGTCTACATCAGGGTGTGGCCATTGCTGTGAATCCTGATCAGAGTTACCAGATTTAGCCCAGAGGGGAGATAATCTGAGCTTTATCTTAGACTTGCCCAACACAGGCATTGGAATAACATTGAATTAAAGAATCAAGTGAGTCAAGAGGCTGGTATTGAACCTCTACCTATATTTTTTTTTTTAAAACTTTACCTTATTCCAACGCCTGTGTTGGGCAAGTCATAGAGATAAAACCAGGATTATCCCCCCTCCTTAACAAATCTGGCAACCCTGATTCTGATTGTGTGTCACCAAATGAGGATATACTGTATTTACTTGTGTAATGTTTGACTTTTGGAGACCAATATTTTAACCTATAATTAGGGGGTTGAACATTACATGAGGTATGCTTTTGAAACAGTGATAGCCTCTTGTTGTGTTTGACCCCCTAATTAAAGGCTAAAAAATTAGTTCAAAAAAGTCAAACATTACACTAGTATATATGGTAAATTCAGGGTTGGTGGGAAGGAAAAAAAGATGAATAAATAGAATTCATCACATCAACAGCTTTGGGTGATTGAAAAAAATGTTTTGAAATCAAATTAATGATTCTTTGATTATGCAAACAAAAGATGGATGAAAAAAAATTTGACGTAAGAAAAAATGATGAATGAAGAAAGTGTTGGAGTAAACAAAAAAAAAGCAACAAAGACATGTGATATGTGACTGTTGAAACTTCTTCTCTAAAGCATTGCATTATGTATAAACCTTAACAATTTGCGAATGGCTTTCTAGCATGTGACAAGTTAGTCTATCAGTCTTTTTAGAAGGTCTTTGTTTTAGCTATTTGAGAGAAACTGGGCCAAATTTTGACAATTTAAGACAAACCAAAAAAATATTCTTATTTCTGTTTCTCTATTTGTTTACTTTTTCCTTTCTTGTTTGTGTCTGATTTTTTTTTTTTGAGCTAAGAAAAAAAACTTGAACTAATTAAAAAGACAAACTCTTTATTTTAGGCAAAATTGTGATTTTAAAAAATACTGTCTTTTGATTTTTTGTTTTTCTCTTATGTGGGCAAATCTTTTTTGTTTGTTTTTTCTTCTTCTTCCCTGGTATCCAACAACGATAGCATTAAATTTCTCCTTGCTTTTTTTCTCTTCAGTCTCTATTCCAACGACGTTTTTTTGTTTTGACTGCTGTCACAGAGAAATTCAAAATATTGTTGTACAACCCTCATCTCTAAGTGAATGTCTCTTGTTTTCTCTCTCTACTGTCATATGATTATTATCATTGCCCTGAAAATAAAAAGACTGCAGTACAGGTTGTGGCCTTCATATCTTCTCTTGGAGTCATTGTTTTTCTTAAGTTTTTTTTTGTTTTTGCTTTAAAATTGTAGATGGGTGTATAATTTGATTCCATTTTTCCAAATTCAAAGGATGATTGGTGCAGCTGAGCCATTAGGTATTAACCATACTCTATAAAATACTAGTGGAGTTGCCGTGTGGGGAATGGTATGAAGAATGGACTCAGCCAGTTATGTTCAAACTCCTAGTGGGACAATTTGTGTACACTTCACATTAATGCCCTTAAGAAAGGCATGAATCTATCTTGAATGCAAAACTATGACATATTGATGCCTTTTGATAATGAAAGTTATGATAAAAGTTAACATTGAACTAGAAAAATGCTATTGAGTAGTTTTGTATTGAAATAAATCATTACTTTGTAGCAAGTTTTGTTGAATACATGAATTAAATAAAATTCCAACTTATTAATTTTGATTAGTTTTTAACTTAATTCCAATTTTCTGTTGCTTTTTATCGCGACCTCGACTTGGATTGTAATTTTATGGCAACTGTTTAACAACGTAATAGGAAATAAAGAGTAATGGTAAGAATCAAACTTGGACTGTCTCACTAAAGCAACTGGAAGTTTAGATGAAGGTAAAAAATAGTCAAAATCAGGAATAATGTTTCGATACTTCATTCAATAAGAATAAATTGAAAACATTTTTTAACACACATTCAATTATAACTATCTTTATATATATATATATATATATATATATATAAGGTCATGTGACACCAGTGATCAGTCGTATTGGCATTGAGGCAAAAGAAATCCAAAAAAATCGTTGTTCCATAATGTTATTGTAAAAATCTTCCAAAATTGAGGCAAAAATATCCAAATGTTCCTGGAAATTATCTGAAAATACACTAAATATTGAGCCTACATTCACTGTATTCTATATCAGAATAATACCAAAGATTTAAGGACTGTGAAGTGAAAATATGAAAGTTTTTTTGTTTTTTGTTTTTTTAAATTTTGATGTTTTGAATGATTATAACCTGACATGGGAAATTTCATGTAAGTCTTATGTCCATAAAAATGGCAGAAAGTAGATGTCCAGTTTAACCTAATAGTTACCGGCTACATTTGGTACAGATTTAAGACAGTAAAAATAAATGGAATATTTGAAATTGCTGAAAGACTGATATTCTGAAAATGGTCTTCTTTTAAGCAGTAAAACGATTAAAATGATGTAATAATATTTTTATCTTTTGGATGACTGGTTAAAGTTCTGGGGCCTGAACATTATACATTATTTACAAAGCTTTTATTAAGGTTTTAGGGGTCTGATATTCTTATTTGGAATAAATTACTGAAATCTCATCCCATACGTTTAAATATTTACTTAGCAAAATAGATGTTTTTGTGGAGTGGATTGCCTTGTTAAGAGAGATATGACTGTTTATGAAGATTTGGAACAGGGGGGAGGTTCAAGTTTCTGCTAAATCCGAAAACTGTTATCACGAGGTTCCTCAAATTAAAGGTTTACTGCATCGATGTATCTAGACTTCAGCCAGCCCTAACTGTTCATAGTAAAAACTTGAAACTTTACACACACATCGCCCTCAATAAGTAGGGAAAATTTTTTTTCCTTTTTTTCCTTTCCCCCTCAGAACAAAATAAGTTTTTTAAGTGGGAGGGGGTCAGTTTACAATGTGTCCTGCAATGTTCACGCTCGTTTTTTAGAATTTCAGAATTTTCGGTGATCCAACAAAAGGTGGGAGAAGAGTAACTTATTCATTGATCATCCCGTTTCCTAATTTTTTAACTGTTCACCCTCAATATGGCATACTGGCAATGACAGTTTCTATTTAGTGACTAACCTTACCTTTTCAAAATCATTTAAATGACCAATGTTTAAAGGAAATTCTATTGGAAAAGCCTACATTGATTGTCTCCTCAAAACTACACTCTCTACAATGTCACAGAACCTCAACTAGATATGCCGTATTCACTCTGCTACTTCAGAACTTTCTAGATGATCAAAACTTTAGTAATGGTTCAGTGGGTGTCATAAACCCAACAGACTGGTGTGGGTGGCAGTGATTCATGATTTCCCTTGGAATACTAGTATTAAACCTAGTTTTCATTGTTTGAAATGAGTTTGAAGCATCAGTATTATTTTGAAAAAAAGAAATCGTACTTACTTGACTCGGTTATTTATATTAATTTTTTTTTCCAAATTAAACTTGCTTATTCAATTAATTTCTTGTTAATTACTTGAGAAATAACTTGCCTTAATTAAGCAAGTCTTACCAATCCAACTGTGGTTGTATATCTCAACACACTTCACAAGTGGTGTTCCTCATCTCCTCTTCAAGATTCAAGTAGAGTTTTAAAAAAAAATCTAATCTTTAGAAGAATGAAGTTTGAAAGACACTTCACTATGGAGGTAATGGTTAACAAGCTTGCCTCACAGATCATTACTTCTGTTGATTGAGTACAAGTACCTTAATAAGCTCAGCTTTCTTTCCTTTGATCCTGTTCTTCATAGATTAAACATTAGGAGATAAAGTGGCAGAATGGATGCTATAATATACAAAGCATCTTACTATACAAAAACCCAAATCAAATTTGTTGGTTTGCTGGTTTGTCTGTTCACTCACGGGGAAAGGGGAGAATGATTTTATACATCCATGTTTCATTTTTTCTCAAAATCTAACTGGAAGAGGAAAGAAAAATAAAGAAGGAGAGCAATGTGTCTGTCTTTTGAACTACCCGACCCAATACCCAACTGTCTGTCTCCAAAAAATGAATACGGGATGTACATGGTGTGTAGAGGAAACACAGTTGATGTCTGAAAATCACTCAAAAAATGCTTTGTTTTCCCCTGAAAAAAATAAAGATTTTTAGAAGTTGTCCAGTAAAGTACTTATGCACGTTTGCAAGGTTCTGGTCTAGAAGGTGTGTCTGGTAGTGCTGACACAAGAAAACAATCAAGTGAAAAAGGAAGAATACATCACTTGTTGGTTGGTCCAGTCAGTGATCATGTATACAGCCATTGAATATAATGAAAGGTACAAATCCATTTCTTTCAACAATTTGACCCAAATTCACCGTTTTTTTTTTGTTTTTTTTTTTCTTTCTTCTTTATGCTTCAATTTTATTGTTTGATTTTAAATCTATAATTTGTGGGTACAGATGTGATTTTGTGTAATGTTTTTAGCATAATAGTTCTTGAAAACCATCCCCCAAAATATATCGGGGGTTCAATTTACATGATAATGCATCATGCTAAAATGATCTTAATTTTTAATGATGTAATAAAAGGACATTTATTATTCTTTTTTCAAATCAATCTCAAAATCAAAATTTGTTAGTGCAGCAATCTCTGTCCCTTTCTCCAAATTCCCCAAACATATATATATATATATATATTTATAAATATATAAACTCATTATAGGAAAATCAGCAAAAAATCATCTTCATTTTTATGAATTACAAAGTGGGAACTATTTTTTTTTTTTTTTTCCCTTACAATTTTAGGGGTCAAAATTTGAAAGGGAAATTGTTTCCGTTTTTAGTGATCAAGAAGGGGATTTTTTTTTTTTTTTACCTTCCACTTTGAGGGTTCAAAATCTGGGGGAAATATTTTAATTTCATGAGGCAAGATCAAGAAGATTTTTTTTTTTTTTCATTTTCTTGGGCCAAAAAAAGTGGAAATTCTTAGTTTCAATTTCAGGGTTTAAATTGGGGACGGCGTCATTTTAGGGGTAGAAAAGTGTGTGTGTGGGAGGGTCCATTTTTAGGTGTTACTCTCTGAAGATTTTTTTTTCTTATTTAGGTGTTAAATTTGAAAGGGAATGTTTCTTGTTTTTAATGTATCAAAATCAAATGGGGAACACTTTCTTTTCTTTTTTTTTTTCAACTTTTGGGTCAAAATTGAGAGGTTTTTGCTTGTCTTTTTTATTCTAACTGAATAAGTAAAAAATTATTAATGGTTGACAAGGTGACTTTTTTTTGTCATGTACATGATTTTATATATATATATATATATATATATATCACATATAAGTTTAAATTTCATCTAAAACTGCTTATTCCCATTTAGCTGTAATGCCGTAAGTATGAATCCACTTCTTGCTCTCTGTCCCATTGCCAGTTATCTTGACAGTG
The DNA here is from genome assembly GCA_963457665.1 of Thysanoteuthis rhombus. NCBI lineage: Eukaryota > Metazoa > Mollusca > Cephalopoda > Oegopsida > Thysanoteuthidae > Thysanoteuthis > Thysanoteuthis major. The sequence continues at coordinate 52,962,245 of OY735209.1, forward strand.
TCTTGTCTGTTGTAGGTTACAATAGCTGATGGTGAAGAGAGTGGGTAAATGAACACTTATCTCCATAGCCAACCTTGACAGGCCAATTAGATTAGAATTTTATAGCATAAAAGTGCATGTCACCTTTTTGTCTGTTTGTCAGCTTGTTTTTTTCTTAGTACTCATCATGAAGCAAACAGATGTAGAAAATTAAGTTTATTCTGATAAATGTATGACATAGATATGGGCAGACAAATGATGCATCCATTGGGCCACTTTTCTGCTATTTGAATATAGGATGGAATTAACTTAGTATTTCTAGCTTGGGAGTTTTTTTTGTTTTTTTAAAGAATTGTAATTGCGTAAAACAAAACTAAATCTAATATGTTCTTTGAATTTTTAGAAATCATTTTATTAAGATAGATTTCAAACTTGAGAGCAATAGCTCTCACTGATTTGACCATTTCTTTCATTTGGGATATTAATTTCATAGAAGAAAAGTAAAAAAAAAACAAAGTACACATTTTTTTACCAAAAGTGAATGGGATCTTTTGAAGTAGGTTTGTTCCACTTATGGCTTGAATTCAGCCGTGACTGACAGAATGTAGCTCTGAGTATACCAAGAAATGAGGAGTAACTTGAAAGTACTGATTAAGTCATAATAAACTCATGGAATCATGTTTCTTTATAAAGAATCTCATCCTAAAAGAATTATTATAATGAATACATTTATACTTAAAAATGCATTTATATAATTCATCCATAATTGAATAATCCATTCATTTTCTATGTTAGTTACATGATTCACTGATACAGTTCTTCCCATTAATCTCTGATATCCAGTCTAAAATAATTGTTCTTAAATATTTTGCTTTTGGAAAATAGATGCAACTTGGAGTGACAAAGTCTCTCCAGTTGATTTTCACCCCTAAAATAAAAATGATTCATGAAATTGATCTTTACAGTAAATGTTTTGCTTGTTTAGAGAGAAAGCAAGTTAGAGAACATCTAATTGAAATGTTTACATAGAAATGGTAGTTTACCACCATGTAAACATCATTCTTAACTCTTTCTGTCTCTCGCACAAGAACAACAGGTAAGACATTATAATAACACTTGTCACACTTACCTTATACTGTTTTAATTTTCAAATTATCCAAATTTAAAATTAAATTTCAGCAGCTAGATGAACTAAATGAAGAAAGTAAAAAAGTTGGCCAACACATAAACTTCAGTTAAACAAAAATCATGTGCAACAATCACATTGAAAATAAGGATATAACTGTCAAAACTGAAGATGCAAAACTGGAGAAAGTAGACCACTACATCTACCCAGGACAAAGAATCTCTATGAAACCCACAAAAGAAAAAGAAATCAAGTGAAGAATCACCCTAGGATGGCAAGCCTTTGGCAGAACTAGCTCAACCTTAAAAAACGAGATGATCCCAATAATCCTAAAAAGAAGAGCATACAACCAATGCATTCTGCCAATAATCACTTGTGGAGCTGAAACATGGAACCTAACTAAGAGACAAACCCGCAAACTGAGAAGCATGCAGCATATGCATGAGAAAATCCTGCTCAACCTCACATGGAGAGATCACGAAACAGCACAGTATATCAGGAAAAAAATGGGACTCAGAGACATCATAGAATCTTTTGGAAAACTTGAATGGCGATGGGCAGGTCATGTTGCAAGAATGGTAGACAACCGATGGACATCACGACTTGCAACGTGGATCCCCAGAGATCACATGTGGAACCGAGCCCAACAGAATACAAGATGGAGAGATTAACTATACTAAATTTAGAAAATACTGGCTCCGCGATGCCCATGATAGAAAAATGTGGCGGACCCTGGGGAAGGTCTATGTCCAATGACGGATGTTAAAAGACTTGATGATGATAAAGTTCAGCAGTATTGTGTCTTATTTGGTGAAGATGTTCATTCTGTAATGAAATCCATTACATTCCTAAAAGAGGGTATAGCACTCTCCAAATCATAAACATCTCTTTAACTACAGGCATTCATCCAAAGAACCTAAATATAGATGAAATAATCCCAAAATTTGAAAAAGGTTCCTGATTAAAAGCTTTTAATTACCAACCCATTTCTCTTCAATTAAATATAAATAAGATCTTTGAAAAACTGGTTTTCAACAGAGTTTGTAAATTTCTACAAAACTACAACTGTTTTTTATGAGCTACAATTTGGATTTCACCCAAAACACTTCATACTAATACAAATGCATTAATAAACTTTACATAAAAATCAAAGAGACAATAGAGGTTCATAATAATTCCAAATGAAGAAAAGTGCAAATGGAATATTTGTTGACTTTCAAAAGGCATTCCACACAGTAAATCATAATATACTTTTAAAATCATTACTTGATCAGAATGGGATTAGAGGACGTACTAAGAACTGGTTTAAATTATATCTGAATAATAGACAGTAATACATCTCAGTTCCAGGATTTAAATCTCAAATAGAAATAATGAAAGGATCTCTACTAGGCCCAATTCTTTTTCTGTTATATATCAATGACTTTCATTTTCCAATAGCAAAATCTACTACATGCCACTTTACAGATGAAATCAGTTTACTTTTGATAGGAAAATCTTTAAAAAAGAAGAAATTCTGACCTAAAATGTTTCTATAAATGGTTTATGGCCAATATAATTTCCCTAAACACTGATAAAATCGAACTAATCTTCAGAAAACCCTCAGAGAAATTATCTCAAAATATCAAAGTTCAAATGAAAGGCCAACGAATCTATCGTACTTCCCACACTAAATATCTTAGTGTATCTTGATGAATTTCTTGATGTCCCTGCTCAGAGCTAGGAATCAAACTTTGATGGAAAGATAGTTTTTATGATACTATCAATGATAAAGACAATGTATTTACTATAAATCATGTGTCCCCTTACTATGAATTCCTAAAATCCTCTAAGTGAAAGCTAGCATAACTTTTAAGTTCTGGAGGCACAACATATCTAAGGGACCCTGAAAAATCTAAAAATGTTTGTGGCAAGGCAAAGTCAGACTTGGTGCTGCCACTGATATAATTATTTATTTCCCCAACAATTTAATAGTGTTTCATTATGTTAACAACCAACAACTGTAGATGATAATAACAAAGTAAATAGACATTTTGATTTCAGAATGGTTTACATTTCCTTTAGGATGATTAAATTATATTTCGGGACAGTTCTGGGGCAGTGGTGAATGGGTTAGTCTGTAGCCGTGGCTCAGCAATTTCTCTTTAACTGGTGAAAGTAATGACTGCCTAAAATGTATTCTGATCAGATTGACTTGCTAATGGAATCGGAAAATGATAAGTGTGAAACTGATCTGAGCTTCAGAACAACACATTGTGTGACTGGATCCCAAGGTTGTTGTCAAATGTTGGCTATAGAGCTACATTAGCTACAGAGACTCAGCAAAAATACTTTTGCCCTTCCCAACAACAGACTTTGTTGAATGTGCCCAAAGTGCTGTTATGGATATGCTGACTAGAAAAACATTGACATTTCTACATTTTAAAGTGTGGTGACCTTTGAGCAAGACTAACTGGATTTGTCACTTGGTTTTCTAGTTAAGTTTCTCTTTACACTGGCCCAAATGTTCATTAAATAAATTTTGTGTGTTGTGAGGATTTTATCATTGACTCTTGAAGCCTCCCTAAGAGCAAACCTGAGCATCAAATAAAATGCAATTTTTTATTTACATTGAAATGAAGGTTTCTTTTTTCATTTGATTGCAATTAATAAAACAATTTAGTTTCATGAATTTCAATAATTACCTCTGTAAAAGTATGATGGTGAAAAATCTTACTTGATGGGGAGGAATGTGACCTGGGTTTCTGTGAACCACTGGTTTAAACTGAATGTCAATATCTTGTCTAAATTTGTATTATCAATAAATGGCGAAATTACTGTAACATAACTCACAGTTTGGCTCATAGCTGACCTAGTGAAATGGGAATACAACTTGTCCCGTGTCAGGGTAAGTTGGCCCATGGTATGGTGCAAATTGACCCCCCATTTTTAATAAGCCAAAAACGATTCACAAAAACACAGATGTTGTGTCCTTTTATGCCCAACCCCACCTAAAAATTCTGAAAATGAGAAACATTCAGTTATGATGTTAACAGTGTCAAGATCTCTGTACAGGGTTTAATGATATGTGGCACTCCTTCTGTTGGGACAGTAACAAGTTTCAAAAAATTAAAACAAAAAATATTTTATTACATTCTTTTAGACTATCACTTGAGCATAAGAGACCTTTATAACCAGGATATGTGATCAAACAAACACAACCAGAAAAAAAAACACTTTGGTGTTAATTTAGCACTGTATAACGAAAAGAACTCTTTTCTTCAAAGAGGCAGAAGTCCTTGTTATAGTTTAGTCAATCAATCAACACTTTTAATTATCTGCTTATGTTGTAATTAGCACATATTTGTCAATGGTGCAGTGGAAAAAATGGGGTCTAATTTTCCCCTATGGCAAAGGGACTGACTTGTACCTACACTGGTGTATATATTTCAGGGGTGACAGTCACTACTGTCTGCAAATAGAGCAAAAATCTCACTTGCCGTTGATACCTTAGATATATAGGTTTTCTCACTGCTATTGATGTCTGGCTGATCCAATCCATTGGCTCTGAAACCTGATCTGAATGGATTTTTAATGTTTTCTTTTAATAATCAAAATCAGTTTTTTTTTTTTAGCATTCTTCTTGCCAGTTTGCAATATGTACGTACCAAAATGACTGAAAACCCATTTAGGTTTCAAATAAAAGTCTGCGGTCCAACTCAGCCTGGGATCTAACAAACCCCAGTTCCCTCTAATGCATTTATAAAGTATAAAGAAAATCTTTTACTGAAGATATACTTGAGAAGAGTAAGAATTTAGAAAAATCATTGATGCATGATTGAAACAAAAACATTAATGCTGGAGATATTTGTTGCTAACTTGTAGTAATAGTAAATCTCCTATGTCTATGCTGTAATAAAAGTACTTCTCTTCACACGACAATAAAAACTCCTAGATAATATGCCTAATGTTTTCGTTGTTTCAAAGATCCTTCTCACACTTCCAGATCAGTGACCAATGGTAAAAGTAACCTCAAAGCCCTAACTTATAAAAACTTACATATTCGCTACAATGTTAGAAAAGAGACTAGTTTACTTGGCAACAACATAAATTGAATACACCCACACATCAACAGTTTATCTGATTGAATTGGTGACAAAATTTTCAACGGAAAAAGCAAGTAAAATGAGATTTTGATGTGCCTGAAATTGGAACTTTTAAGAAATGTTTTTAACTCTGTTTGTCATCAAACTCCTACTCAGCAGTTGATTTTGTTTTCTCCTAGTAATGACAATAACAACAACAATTATCCCCATCAAAATTAAGATCCTTCAAGGCTATCGAGGAGGCTAAAATTTAGCACTCAACCTTATTTCAACCTCACCATAGGATTCATAAAGAAAAATAGGTTACCCAGCCACCTTATTTTTTCCAGTTTATATTCAGAATTACCTGACATTATATCTAGAATTATCTAGATCTTTATATCTTGAATTATCTAGATTTTCATGCCATTCATCTGGAAAATATCTGTAAACTATTATTATCAAGTCCCCTTCTAAGGCCAAATTCAAAGGTCTTTTTCAAAGGAAAACTGTTCTTACAGTTCAATGGGATGGATGGGTTATGGACCTAACAATCGTTTTTGCCCCGGGATCCAGATCACTGTTTGTCTGCCCCTAATCTGATATGATTTTTTTTTTTTAAATATTCACTATAAAATAAGTTGATTTGAGAAAATCGCATTTTTTTCCAAAGGAGAGAATTTCATTACTTTGAGTTACTTCCCTTAGATGATTTTTTGGCCAGTAGATAATGAATGTTTTTCAGCTTGATTTTTGTGACAAATAAATGTGAAGTATCAAAAATAAAAATGCAGCATTAAATTAATTATATACTAGCAATCCATGGTAGTCCATATTAAGGTTTTATTTGAATCAAGGTTATTACTATCCATCTGGAAAAAGTCTATTCATTGCATGAAAATGCTCCCTGCATAGCAAACAGAAATGGTGATATTTTTCAGGTGGCTTTCTGAACCCAACCCAAACCCTTTATTTACTCAATCCACTGATGTAGCTTGTTGTCAATCTACTTTCCACACTTAAGAATATCTTGTATCAGTTTTTTTTTTCCTTGTGATACTGTTTTTTCTTTTTCCTTTGCATCAGATTTTGATAAATTATCTGGAGATTAAGTATAAAACATTGAATTTATGAATGTCGGTTATACATTATTATTTGAAACTTTGTGCATTTTTATGCTGGTTACAAATATTTTCTATCTAGGTTATACATTTTGATAAAAAATTCAAGATTTTAAACTATTTTTTATTTCAGATGTCAATCAATCCAACAATAGTTAAACAGAAAATAATCTTCTCCAAAATGAATTATTTTTTGTAAATAGAAAAGTGCTCCAATTCTTTGTTTACAATAGAACCAAAAATTGAATCGATGATTTGAAATGAAAAAAAAATAAAAAAATAGAAAAATATTTTTCTGTTTTCAGAGAGGAAAGACAAATAATTTGAGCTTTATAAATCTTTATTCAACATCCACAATTTGCGACCGGAGAAAGACATACATTTTTAACCAGAAAATGGTAGAATAAGAACAAATGAACAAAGCTGTTAAGAAACTTTAATATAATGAGAATACTTCTGTCGAATCATATGAAAGACTACTGACAGTGGGCAATTGTGCAAATGCAGATTCAAGTTTTTCAGATCTGATAGAATGCATATATATATATATATATATATATATATATATATATAAAATCAACATTCATATTTATTTGTATATGTCTAAAGGCCATATACTTGCAAACAAAGGTATGAAGTACGCCCATGGAACTATCTTTGATAATTTAGATTAATGACCTCCAAGTTGATGACATCTTGATAGTTTGAACTCTCCTACAGTAGAAGTCCAAAAATTTGGACTACTCAGGATTGGGCCTTTCTGGATTTGGGGGCTGTGCTTTTACAATTCAAATTTGAGCAGAAATAAAAAGATATGATCAAACACATTTATATAGTTTATTCATTAGCAAATACAGAATCTGTTATTTATCACAACGAGCAGTTTTAAAGAAAAATAAAGGATAGCATAGAGGGCTGAAATTCGAATTGACTTGACTGTATTAACTTTGGAGGGATGTACAATGATTTGCTTAATCCTCCATGGACCTCGAATTCAAGGTTTTGTGGATCCTTCAAAACTTTTATTCAGGAGTGCCAGAACTACAGACATAGGAAATGAATATTTATTTCTGATCATAATGCGTAATATGACAATGCTCGAGCACAAACCCAATCAAAAAGTTGCCTGTTCTGTCGTAGACAACCAAGTGTTGCCAAATTAACCATTTTTCTATTAGATCTGGCTAATTTTTTACAATTTATCTGATGAAAATCTACAATGACCAAAAATCTGGCCAATTAATGATTAATAAGTTTAGTAAAAGAAAACACTTTATTCTCATTTATAATTGGGAGAAAAAAATTCCTCTCCAATTTTATTCAAAAAGGAAATTTAGTGTATCTTTTGAGGTATGTATACCTGTATTACAAAAAGATCACAAAAATTCAAGATATTTGGGGAAGACAGCAAATTCTAGATTGGGGCTGGTGACGAGTTTACACTAAATTTATAGTTTTCTAATCTTGGCAGTGCAAATATTTAGCACTATTTTCCAGCAATAGCCTATTTGTAGTTATTTTCTAGCCATTTTAGACCAATCTAGCTATATTCTACTCTTGAAAAAGCTATGTTTTTGGTGTGTTTTGGTGTTTTTTCAATGCTTTTTTGAGGTCAATTTGGTGCAAAAAATATTTTTGAGTTAGCAGCACTAGGGGTGACACCCTGAGTTACTGCCCCGGGTGACACCAACCTTAGGAATGCCACTGGTCTAGATTACATTCTAGATCTGCAAACATCATGATCAGCCATAACTTTCAGCGTGCTCTTAAAAGTGTTTCAGGCTTGATTGCGTTCCATGCAGTCATGAGTAAAACCATTGCATCTTTGATCATAATTGATATTCTATTGGGTTGACATTCTCATTCACCATTTTCATCATAAAATCATTTTATAAAGACATTTCAAGTTCCTTGATCCATGGATTGAATCAATGATGTTACATTGGTAGCAAGTAACATGCACAGATATTTCCGCAATCAGATACCAATTTTGGTTTATATGGGAGGACCCAACAGTTGTTGAAAGGTAGCAAGCACTTAGTATGCGTAGACTTCCTTGATTTTCTGAAGTTCTGAAAATTGATGGAACAAAATCATGAACAAATTAATCACAGAATATGTCATTGTCCATCCAGGCACTTTTGGGAGCTTCATAGATCACAGGTTAGTGTACAATACATTTAAAGGCCTGCATGCAATTACATTTGCCAATCACCAAAAGTTTAATTTTATGCTAACCTGAAGCATTAGTACATGTGAGAATGGTTAATATTTCTCTTTAAGCTTAAACCCAGTTACATTTCTTTCATGGTTTCCAGCCAAACTTTTTGAGGGCACTTCCAGTGAACAGTTGTTTCATCAGCATTATAAATTCCATCGATTGTGAGATCATAGTCAGATACAATTCTTTCAAATGTTGCACTATATTTTGTTGCTGTTTATGTATCAGTTGACTAATACCATGATGAGTTTTGAGATTCCCAAACCATTCATTACTAAATACACACTTTGATTCAATTTTCATTTGCTCCTTTAAAAGACTTTGCTTTGGCAATAAGCATCAGTCCAGGAATTGACTGACCTTTTATGCAACACTTAATTTTTTGGTTTTGGCTGAAGTGAAATTTTCCTATCAGCAATCCTATTTTAAAGCTCAGTTAAAGTAACACCATTAGAATTGACACAATGTTCCCAATGATTCCATCATGATGGAAACTTAGGTAATGGGAGTTGACTGACAGAAGGCATTTTTGGTCTGATCTGCATTCGTGACCACCTGCTGATGCATATATGCATTGAGAGCCTGTAAAAATTGATAATCAGTCGTGGGAATGGCTTGGGAATGGGGGGTGGGTAGAATCTTGATGCCAAATTACATCAATTTTTGCTGAATGATTTGTGAAGTTGGAGGTTTTGTGTTTTCTTGCAGCACAATAGGCCCCTTTCTCTTCACAATAGATGGCCAAAATGTTTGCAACTTTTGATGCATCAGTTCAAAATCATGATAATAGGACTCTGCTATGATGGTCTTACCAGGATGCAAGAGTCTCTAATGGATTACTCCACTACATCACCATACTCAGGAGGATATTTTGGGGGTGAGGATTTGATATGGGGAAGGTCGAAGGGAGCAGGTTTGTTAATCCAAAGAAAGCTATGTTTCCAATTGTCATACAGAAACCATCAACAGTAAACACACGACCAGGGAAAGGGTCATTTTTTAATTGAACAAGCAAGTTGCTCAAGTGTCAAATCTTCTGCTGATCATCTGTCAAATCATAAGGTACAAATGTCCAGTCACATTCCCAAGGTTGGTGTCAACTGGGACAATAACTCTGGGTGTCACTCGCCTTCCAGAATTCACCGTCTTCTCAGAATATCTGGAATTTTGGTAATCTTTTTGTATCATAGGTATATGTACCTAAAAAGATACGCAAAATTTCCTTTTTGTATAAAATTTGAGGGTAATTTTTTTCACATATGCTCCTACCAAGTGAAATTTCTTTGCAGGGATGTTGAAATGTTGTAAGGCAAGAAATCATACCTTTAGTAATAGCTGAAGTTTTTCTTCTTTTTTCTCAATACAATACTTGAAAAAATCATAGATATATTCATCATGCTAGTTTTGTGGTTGAGCCTTTTGCAGCCTTTATATTAAAGTCAAAGTGTAGTATCTGTTTTACTCACGTCATTGAAACATAGCATTAACTTTCTGTTTTCAATGTCAAAAGTTACTATGGTCGTATTTCAATTGTTTTCTTCTCAGATTTCAACAAAATGACAAGGTTATTTATGTGTGGATTGGCACAATGGAGCCTAAAGTTATTTCATTAAATTATCTATTTTTGATAATTCTAGTATCCTAATTTCAATTCATTCTTCAAGTCTCTACACAACTCAAGCTGTTTCATTGGGTGATAATCAGACATGAAGGCAGAAGAGTTTCTATGACATCATCTATATTATGTCATAATAGGGATGTAAATCAACCAATGAGATCATCCCATTGAGTGCAAACAAACAAACAAACAAACAAATAAACTAATATTTACACAGAGGCTCATCATATGATTGGACAAGATTCTACTTACCAATATGATTCCCACCACAAAACAACTTAAGAGGAATCCTATCAAATACAATCATTTAGATTCGGACACAAAAGCAAGGAAAACAATAAGAAGGTGGGTGTTCTAACAACAAGAACAACTTTATTGCTGGTCAACTCACCAAGTAGATGCTGTCTGTCAAAAGAATTTTCTGATCACAAGTGTCAAAGGTTATACAGAACTTTTTAGTGTAGGACCAAGCCAGGGTTCAAGTTATTGCAGGTGATTCAAGTCAAAATTAGTTTGTTGTCTGCTCTTGGTGTTGCTTTTATATAGTAAACCTGTTTTACTGAACCCATCCAAAAATTATCAACGTTAAGGAAATTTAGAAATCCTTTTTTAATAATTCATTCATAAGAGCCAACCTATTGATGTCTGTCCCAAAATGGAGGTGATCAGCATGAATTCTTCATCGATCATTTCATTGGTTACAACTTGACCAATTGGCAACAATCATTTAAGATGATTTGCTTGTGGGTTATAATTCTTGGTTATGGTAACTCCACTTCTAAAAATTTATGATGATGTCTTTTATGATAGCTGACATATTTGGGGAATCTCTTACTAGTTTCATCTGCACCTTCTGACAATACTTGAAAGGGAACGTTTTCTGACCTTTACTCTAGCCAGCCTAGACCAGTGTACCTGCATGTGTGGCCCCTTCTAATTTGGTTCTCTCTTTGGGTAATTAGAGGTTGTAATGGTAGAAATATTACTTGAAACTTTGATGAAGGCAACAAAAATAAGAACATTAGTCTTAATAATATTTACAATAATGACAATGTTTCATCTTAGAATTTCAGGCTACATTTTGGAGTGGAGCATTCCTATAAAGATCTTTTGTAAGCTGAAATGGTATAAAACGAAGCAAAATTGTGGAGCAAAAAAAAGTGATGATGGTATATTAGGCAGAACTTTGTTTGTTGGGCAGTTTAGGTGCCCGGAGTGTAGAAGAGAGAAGAGAGTGCATGCTACCTCTATAATGCCTTGCTGCAGAACATATGCTGTATTCTACTTTCATTTTTCATCTTTTCCTTGTAAAAGCGAAAAAGTTGTGTAAAATGAACTATCTGAAAGCAGGTGATAATTGCCTTGTTTTGTGCAACACAAAAGCCAAGTGAGAAGTGGAGGTGGAAGTAGCCTTACACCTATCTTCAAGATGGGCTGGACTTGAAAAGTAGTGTTTTAATCCAGGCATTTAAAAAAAAAAACTTGTCTTTAACACTACCTCAGCCACAAGACATGTCCATAAATATAAGGATATTGAATGTATTCAAATCCTGAACATGCATACAATATTACTGGTTGCAGATGTAATCATTTTCTTCCAATAGCCTTTTTGCAAGTGGGATGTGGGTTAGAGTCTCACCAGAAACTGATTCTTTAACTCTGATCAAGGTTGTCAAGTCACTGCTGCAAATGAGCAGCCCAAGTGGAGTTGTAATAAAAAGCAACAGAAGAAATTAAGATAAAGGTAAATAGTAGTCCTAAAATTAATGATTTTTGGTCATTCAATAAATTGTGAATCATAGTTCATAAATTTCCCATGGCAATTGTACAGGCTTAATTCATTTAAGATTTAAATTACTAGAAATTCCTACTGAATTTGACACTTACGTTTTCTAGTGAGAAAATTTATATAATAATAAAATTCTTACTTTATGAGAATCTTCCCTTACAGAGAACATACAGGCTATAATCTGCCAAGGAGCTAACATAATAACTCTGTTATCAATGAAATTATACTGGGAACCAATAAAAAGTTTGATTTTAAAGAGTATTTGCAGTATAAGATGAACATAGTTCTCTTCAATGTACTATTTACAATGATATTTAGTGTCCTCAGGAAAAAAAGGTTTCCTTTCTGCAGGATGAAAAACAAAACTGAAATGAGTACCGCAAAGAATAAATGTTGATTAAATTTCTTGGATCGTGGAAAGTTCCAACATAGAAGAGAAGTGGGTTGAGGAATTCACTGACAGAGAACACTGTTTTTGAGTTCTTCAATACATTCTGCTCTTAGAAGAAACCATCTTTCATCTTCTCAACATGGTAGTATCTCTGAAATACTTGTATGGGCTTCAAAGAGGGCTGTATGAAAGAAAAATAATTGATTGTCATTTTTCCAGTCATATTAAACTTTTCAGTCAATCTTTGCGAATGTTTAGTGATCAAGAGAAGATAAGTTGAAACATTTAAAATTTTCAAAACAATTTAAATTTTAAGCTTTCAAAAAGTTTAGTGAATTGATTTTTTTTTCTGTTTGCCTTTAAATGCTGAAAGATCAAAAACTACTCGTTCTTTAAGTGATTTTATTTCATCTTGAATAAATTGATTTTTTTTTATTGTATATGGTGGACTATAAAACAAATGGTTTACAAGGGTTTGGAGGACTATCTCTCTCTGTAACTCGCACAAACCTTATAACTGTTCATAAAAAGCTTAGGTAATTGGTCTCCTAGTCATAATATCACCGCTTTGGATGCAATGTAATATTTGCATAATCGTTTTTCTTGAACCAAATGTTCATTTTTTTGATACTGGTATATACACCAATCCATTGTACTCAAGTCATACGAAGAGTTGTGTCCCCTCGATCATTGAAAGAAATTATTTTTCAGTTGAGAACCGAAGTAAATATTACTCACTTAAATCTAACAACTTTGAATGTTATCATTCAGCTTAACTCTCAAAATCGACTATTGAATACAAATAATTGATAATTACATGTTTTCAAGTGTTAAAAATATGGAATGAAATTAACAACAGATGAATTTGATTGAAGAACACAAGTATAACTCAATGGATGAGGGTAGTTTCACAGCATTCAAGGGTTTGGTTTTTCCATGTAATGCCGCATTAACGACACTCACTACATTGAGTTTACTTGTAAGAAAAAAAATGTTTATTTCAGATAAAAGCAAATTGAACTCAATGTGTTGGATTCAGTGTAATACTTCTAAAAGTCCTGATATTTACAGATAATGTTTTCAAATGTATCAAAGAGCTTTAAAAAAGGGAAACCTAAACAGATTGTGCGATTTGAAACAGGTGAATTGAATCACTGTTGCTCTACGAATGGCCTGACCAACCAGCTAAGCGGGCTACATATTCTTTCCTCTTTGAGTGTCTGTATCTATCTGCATGCGTGTGTCACTGGGTGCCCTTGGTCACATTTTGGGGCTACAAATTGAAAATTGGCAAGCGTACATCATTTGGCACCACAACTGAGGAAAGGAGACCACTACATCTACCTAGGACAAAGAATCTCTATGAAACCCACAAAAGAAGAAGAAATCAAGTGAAGAATCAATTTAGGATGGCTAGCCTTCGGCAGAGCAAGCTCAACCTTGAAAAACAAGACAATCCCAATAATCCTAAAAAGAAGAGTATACAACCAATGCAATTTCCCAATAGTCACTTCTGCAGCTGAAACATGGAACCTAACCGAGAGACAGACCGGCAAACTGAGAAGCATGCAATCCGCACATGAAAGAATCCTTACATGGAGAGATCACAAGACAGCACAGTATATCAGGAAGAAAACGAGAGTTCGAGACATTACAGAATCTATTGGAAAACTTGAATGGCAATGGGCTGGTCATGTTGCAAGAATAGCAGACAACCGATGGACATCACAACTCACAACATGGATCCCCAAAGATCATAAGTGAAACCGAGGCTAACAGAACACAAGATAGAGAGATGAAGTAGACAAATTTAGAAAATGCTGTCTCCACGACGTCCTTGATAGAGAATTGTGGCAGATCCTGTGGAAGGTCTATGCCCAATGACGTTTAAAGACTGATGATGATGATGATGAAAAATTTTTTTTTGTTTTTAAAAAAAATGGCTTTTTGAGTGTCTATGGTGATTTTTGAACCAACAATGCCCATATCTTGTGCTGTTTGTTTTTTTTTAGATAATTTCAGATGATTTTTGGAGAGTTAGTTCAGGTTTATGCATGGCCTACAGTGATTCACTTATGTGAGGTACGGATATTTTGTTTGATTATGTATTGTCAATTAATGATAATGATTTTAAAAGGGATTAAAATAGGAAATTAATCAAGAGTAAGGTTATGCAGAAAAAATCAATTAGCAGAATTTCACATTAGAGACTTTCATCTAAAATTTTCTTATAAAAAATATAAAAGAAGAGAAGAATGTTTGAAAGAAAAATAACATGATTATTCAAACTAATATCCTTATATATATTTTCTTGAAATTTTTTTCAAAGTTTTGATTAATGTCATCTTTGGTATTCTTCAGGTCAGGCATGTCCCATGACTAATTACTCCTGGGGGGCAGTCAGTCAACCTTTCAAAAGTAAATTGTCAACAAAAGCCTTTACAAACCGTAAATCTATCTTATATTCTAAGAAATAAAACTAAAAAGTTGCAAAACAAAGTATTACTCAAGTTTATATTGCAGTTCAAATGTTCCAGATTTAGGACATTAATTAACCTTCGTCAGAATTATTTTAGAAAAACTATTGAATCGATTTAAATTCTTTTGGTCTTCCTCGATATTTTTTGAGATGTCATAAAATTAAACATGGAAGGAATTCATATGTACAAAAGTAATTTCCACAAGTCGTTTTTATCAAAGTAATCATTTCATAAATATATTCAATAAAAAATGAATTAATACTGGAAGTTTTATTCAATTTCATTAATTGGCTGATTTTTTTGTAGATTCTAATCATACAACTAAGTGTATGTTTCACTGAAAATTTTCCAAATGATTTGCAATGTGTTCTTTTTTTTCATGTTAACACAAATTTCAAAAACAAACCCATTTTCTATGTAATAGAAGAAAGTTTTTATAGCCTTTTCAATATTAAATTTAAAAAAGAAATGAAATTAGCTAAATCAACACAAGAAGGCAACGAAACAGATGTGTTTATGCCCCACTCCTCTAATACTACTGCAAGACTACTGACTGTAGCAAAGTATCTCTAATGTTTATTTCACCTAGCAAAGAAAGAATTATTTTTGCTCTTTTCTTTGTTTTTTTTCTTCTTCGGCTTGTAGTGATCTCGATAGCACGTGGGGGACTGATATCCTTAATTGTGCTATATACTGAATTTGAAGGGCATGGGAGAATTATGCTGAAGATGAAAATGATAACTATTTACTGAATCAAACCTTGCCTACCGAACGGCCTATCCCTGTTTCAGGTGTATGTTATATGTGGTAATCCTTCGAATGTTACTCAGTATTTTTTTACCTCATCAGCTGAAAGAAGACATTCAGCATTTTTTCCATTCTGATAACAACTTTTCCTAATCTAAACTTAAAAAATTATTCAGATATACTTTGAAAGCAGACTTTCATTTTTGTATTAAAATATTTCATTTGAATTATAAAAAAAAAAAGGGGGGCCATCTGTTTGAATTAAGATTAAAAGGGTTTCATATCCAGAGTACACCATGGCTGGAGGAACACACTATCAGAGGCAAATGACAGGCATGAGGAACATAGTAGAATGTTTTATTTGAAGACCCTAAGGATCAAGAAAATGAGTTTCCATAGAAAAAGAAAAAAAATTTGAACTGAATAAACTTCCACTATTTTTGCATGAAAGATTATATTTTTTTATAATTTATTCGAGAGTACTTAATAAAAATAAAATCTTCATATGAACTACCATGATGTATTCTTTTCACTCAACATGGCACTTGGTTAAGGCCTGCCATATAGCTGAGATATTTATGCATTTCCTACCAGCATTCAAGTCCAGGTAAAAGGTTGTACTTAGACTACTGAGGTATAAGGTAGAGGAGCCCTCCCACCCAACTCATGTTACAACAAGTACCAACAAAGCAGATATCAAATAATAAAAAAAACCAACTTTTCAGTGCCATTTTTTGACAGTATCAGTATACTGCTATTTGTGTTTTTATATCAGTATGTTGCTAATAGTGTTTTAATTCATGAGATTTTGAAAAAAAGATGTACTTGCTTTCAAAACTAAGAAAGTAGTTCTGCTTCTGACGATATGATGAAATAAATAAATACCTCTATAGTTGAAATAGCTGATATGGAGTTTACTTTTATTAAATATTTGAATTTTTCACTTTGCTTCAATCAGATTTGAGATCTGCTAAGTTAGTATTTTGTTGTAACTTGGTGCCTCTACAACAATCAGGATGGATTGGGATGCTAAACTATGAGATTGCCTCCTTCTGACCAGCATAAAAAGAGAAAGTTCTAACGCGTTTTTATCCCCAATCTCTAGTTGTGTGCTTCCATTTGGACTAACCTCCCACTTTTGCTGACTCAAA
Source organism: Thysanoteuthis rhombus (assembly GCA_963457665.1). Classification (NCBI taxonomy): domain Eukaryota; kingdom Metazoa; phylum Mollusca; class Cephalopoda; order Oegopsida; family Thysanoteuthidae; genus Thysanoteuthis; species Thysanoteuthis major. The sequence continues at coordinate 52,978,932 of OY735209.1, forward strand.
CACTTCACATTATTTTAATTTTGTGCTCTATTTTCAGTACTTGAAATATAGGTTCTGGGCCAGATGTGATCTATTTTCCAAGAGCTAGATATTACGAACAGACCGGCTCTGCAAAAGTGAATTTAATACCAGAAAAGTTGTCTGGTTACTCTCTCAGCATTGCTTGGACAGAGCACTTAATATACACATCAGAAAGATGCTGTCAGCATATTGCCAGAGTGGAGTTGCTGCTAGATGCTCAGAAACCAGGCCTAACTGAGAGATAAGATAATGAGCAGAATGGAGGCTAGACTAAGTGATTAAAGAAAGATAAGGATCATGTTACGAAACCAAATATATCGGAGAAAATAACTGACAGTGAAAAAGGATTTTTTAGGAGATAGCTAAGATTCAATAAAAAATATCCAACATTTTACCATTTGGCTGAGTCTTCAATAGTAGTGATAGTCTTATTGGTAATTTTTATTCTGTCCTCATATTTCAGTTATTTTTTTAAAAACTTTTCAACTAATTTCACTATTTCTATACAGTTATAATTTTTTTTTTTATCATACCTCGTATTTTGAATATTTCCTCTTGCTTTAAAAAAATAACTTTCAAGAGTTAAAAGTCTTTTAGAGGCTATACTTTTTTTTCAAATCTTATATTTTGTATGAATCTTAAAACATTTCATCTGCTTTGATTGTCATTCCAAAGTCATTACTTAATTTCTTTCTTTTAATTTTTTAATTTATCTTATTAATAATCTATTTTTTCTTCTTATGAAGTGTTAAAAATAGTCTTCCTGAATGTTATAATGGAATTTTTTTGTTTCTTTTTTCTTTTTTTACTTTGAAGAAGAAAAATTATGATATTACAGATTTTTTTAAAAAACTTGAGAAAACAAATACTAAAAGTGCACCAACAAATTTCAACACTAATAGTCAAGAATAACAGCCATTCTTTATAGTTTTTGATGTCCTTCAACTAAAACTCACTCATAAATCCCTTCATGGTGAAGCCCGCTATCTTTATGAAAACTCCTAGATAAACGGGAAATTCAAATCGGAAATTCCTCAAGCTAAAGATCTTAGTGACCTTGGAAGGGAGCTTCATCATTGAGTGCTTTATGAATGTGTTGTAGTTGAAGGACATCAAGAATCATAAAAAATGTTTGTTATCATCATAGCAATAATTAATTGATTATTGGCTATGTAGTGTCTACAAAAATGCTCACATGAAAGAAGCCCACACGGAAAAAAGCTCACACAGAAAAAAGCCCACATGATGAAAAAGCCCACATGAAAAATATTTTTGTTGCATGTAGATAAAATCAGATTGATATTTTGATATCCAAACGTTCTGTTTACAAAACCATTCTTTTTACTCAGGTATTGGTAAATATGTTTAACCATTTTTAATGTTGCAATGGAAAGGAAATACAATTTATTTTAAGAGTGATTTTATGAAAAATGCTTATACGATTAAAGCTCGCAACCCAATTCTTTCGTTTACAGATTTTGTTGAAAAGTATTATTAATCAAAGTATTTGTGAGCAATCTGGTAAGGATCAAAAGACAGATGTTTAATTTCATTTGTGTTAATTCCTGGTGAGTATTTTGTTTAATTATACTTTTTAATAAAAAATATACTTTTTGGAGCCTTTGAATATATTCCTAATTTCTGTATCTTTTACATATATATCTTTCATGTTTCTTATGTATATAAAAACATTATATTTACATACTTTCTGGTATGCATATTCAGTTTATAGGTACCTCTTGCACAGAATAGTTAAATCAGTGGAAAGAAAGTTTTCAGCTTTAAAAAAAAAATATGTACATTGAAGTCTTTAAGATGGTGCAAATGAAAAAAAGGCTATTGAGAAATGTGAAGCAAAGCAATCTAATCAATTTTGATGTTTTTATTACAAATGTGAAGCAATTAGAAATGAGAAAACATTAGAGAACTGCAGAGAATAAATTTTCAAAGCTTTCCTAGCAAAGTATTGGTGACATAAGGATTTGCAATAAACCTACAACTTCTACAGAAAAAAAACTGTGAATACACTAAGCGGGACACCTCATCAAATGGTGTTAACCTTCGTGAATGGTTTAATCACCCTGGTTGTGTAGCAAGTGACCTTTACTGAAGATAGATAGTTTTGAATTTTCATTACTTCTCTAAAAAATAGGTTCGACCATTTTTCTATTCACCGAAATACCTACATAAAATGAACGGTTTTGTATACAGAGCTTTTGGTTTCAGAATTATCAATCATAATTTATAAAGGGTCTTATCTACATGCAACAAAAATTATTTTTTCTATGTGGGCTTTTTTCCTGCAAACATTTCTGACTTTGGGCCTTTTTCTGAAGGGAATTTTTGTGTGGGCTTTAATCATGTGAGCATTTTTCATGTACATAACTTGTCTATGTACATCCCCTCAAAGTAATAAGGAATTAGTCCATCATCATGGTGGTGAAAGAAAGGGGAGACAAACATTTTGACAGTCATTTTTGATAAATTAAAACCTTTAGATAAAATTATGTACCACCAATGAAGATTGGAAAGGATAGCGAGAAAGTACGGGCGTAGAGTGAGAGAAGAGCAGAGGCATGAGATAATGGAAAACCTTAGTTGTTAACATCTGTTGAATTTCCATGGATCCAGCTAGTTGCCTATTTGTTTGTGTACTTTTAAAATTTGTTCTCTCAATCTTTGAGGAGCCTGATGACACTACTAATGAATGTCCTTCAGAGAATACCCTACATAAGTCCCCCCCAAAAAGCGATCAATTAGCAAAACATTTAACAAAACATTTTGGAAGGAATTTTAAAGAATTCATTTGCAAGAATAAAAAATAAATTGATAATGAAAAAATTAAAAGGAAATCAAGTTATGACTTTTCAAAGCTGAAAGTTTCCAAAATACATCTAGAATATAAGATTTGGTATGAATAAGAAACCCTATTCACTGCAGTTACCTCCTTTTTCTTTTTTTCTTTTGATATTTCAAGAAAGGAAAATTAAATTCATATTTGTCTTGACAAATTTTTTTTACTGCTGTATTTGATGGCATATAAGACACTTGTTTTTTTCTTAAAAAGATGGCTCTAAAGGTAAACATAATCTTCATTACCGAGCCCTAAATTGGCCAGAGCTTGAAGAGGAGTTCAAAAACTAAGTGATTAATGGGAAGAATTCAGGGAAATGAGTTTCTTTCTGAATATTCCTTGCTTTGATGTGTGTGTATGAGATGTCTTATATGCCATTGAATATGCAATTCAGTGAATTTACTATGCACATATATAAAACTCCCTAACTGCTCAATTGAATACTTTATCCAATCAGTGATGACAGATGCAGGCTAATATGAATGCCAATTCCAAGGCTTTGGATCAAGGAGAGATAAAGGGAGGAAGGCAAAGCATCTCGTCTCTTGAGAGACAATTCCCCATGGAGTATGGAGGCCGGTGATGAAGTCCTGGTTTCTCCTGGATGTGTCAGCTTAGCATCTTTGTAACTCTCAAGTTTGGTTGAGACTAGGACTTTTTTCCTACAAGTTTTTATGACAACCTCTTGGCTGGATGCAGGTCCACCCCCATCCTGATCACATAGCTTATAATGTACTCTATTAACTGCTGGATGTACAGGGAAGTTTTTCCTAATGATTAGTTTTCCACAATTGAAAAGTTAGAAAAAAAACACACCAAAAATTAGACCCAGGACCTTCTGTTTGTGAGGCAGATGTGTTAAGATTTATGTTATCAGAGTGGACGTTGGATATAGTAATCATAGATAAAAACTTCATGTGTGTGTTTGTGACTGAGTTCATATTTGTGCTTGTGCTACGGAGCCAGAAAATGATTTGTCAGAAAAAATTTTTAAAAATGGAAGGAAGAGGAGCACAAAGGAGAAAGAAAAGGAAGATTAGTTAGCAATACTGATATTGGTGACCTATTCATCCTGATTCTATTAAAAAGATCAAAATACTATTGAGCCCTGGTGAACAGGGGCACAGAGAGATCATATAATCCTGTTACGCATGTATACTTCAGTGTTATGAAAACTGAGCATAAATGAACATTATTGGGAAAGGCATGAATCCTATTCTCCTCGCATTCTATGTATGTACTAAATGGAGGTGCAAGGTAGCACAGTAGCTATCAGTGGAATCTGCAAACCAAGTTTGAATTTTTCGTGAGGCTGCTTGTTAATCATTTAGCTCTGATGCTTTTGGAAAAGGCATGAATTCACACTCCTGCATTCTGCCCCATTACCAGATATCTTGAAAAAATTCTTGTCTCTGGCATACCACAATGATTGGCAGAGAAGAGAGCGGTTGAGTGAAAACAAGTCACACTCCTATAAACCACCTTATCCAGCCAGGCACTTGTAATAGTAAAAAGCTATTGAGCCCATTGTCAGCCATGACAGGAACAGTTAGGCAACCAAGTGAGGTTTGATTGGAAACCATGAGTTGAAGTAAAAAAATTAAGCATAAGGGATGAATGTGAAAGAATAAGTCAAAGTCCCGATGCCTGTCCATTGTCTCAAATTTGAGTGATCAAAGTACGAATACTATATATACTAGTATATAAGATGGACATTTGATAAGAAAAAATTCTATGCAAATATCACACTGCACTCAATGCACTATAATCATGACCAGGGTGCCGTCTACCAAAGTTTGCTATCAACAGTTATGCGGTTCGGATGAGTTGCTCTGAGGTGTAGTCCTCCAAATATCCTTTTAAACCATTTGTCTTATAGTCCAGCATACACAGTATCTTTACCAGTAGAACTTTAATCCCACCCTGCATGTCTGTGATTGGCAGTATTGAACAGAGAGAGTCAAGATTTCTGCTCTGTTAGTCTGCATTCTTACTAATTGATGTCTGCGTCAGAGTGCAGTCATTTACCTATGGCCTAATGTCAATGCAGAGTGCACTCAAAATAGATTAGTCAGTACATATATAATTATATACCACTTGCTGTGCAAGTACTTTTTCAATCAAACAGGCTAGAGTTTTGACCAAGTTCTCTGCCAGTGTAACTCTTTAGCCAGACATATTGTGTTCTGATTTCAATTGAATCAAAAAAATTCCAAGAAATCACTTGATAATTCCAAATCATTATTATACATCAATTCATTTGAAGTGATGTCCTCAGGCAAAAGTATTGATTCTTTTTTCTTTGGGCTACACATGAAGCCAAGACAGGGGGATCCTGTTTAGGATCTTCATACATTCTGCCTATGGGCTTACACCCTCGAGAAATAGCTTCAGTGTCATTCTATTATCTGCCAAGACAGAAGGAGGTCTTCTTCTAGGTGTCATCATCTTGTTTGATATGATTATAATATTTGATTGCATGGCTATAAGCATGGAAATATATAACATATGCAATCAGCCAACCATAGTTAAGAGTGTTTGTAGAAACAGTGGAAAGGGGGTATTAAAATATTCTCTCCCTTCAGACAAAATTGGTCCCCTGTTTGACTGAAAAAGAAAATTCATCCTTTGTTCAACCCCTCATTCTCTCTCCAGCAAACATTTTGAATCAAGTGAGAACACAATGACAGTCTTACCACTAAATGAAGAACATCACTGGCCTACAATGATGAAGTATGATGTTACATTAGTGTGTTGCAAAAATTTGTGTGTCAATTGATGTGTCAAACTTAGTTTTATTACAAGACAATGCTCAACTTTCATGACAAAACAGTCATACATTATGGTGGACTTGGTCCAAAATATTTGTTTTTGGTAAAAATTGCTGAATTATTTGGTTTATATGATATTGTGCAAGACATGTAAATTAGGACTAGAAATACAACAATCTTTTTTTAATTTATTCCTGTAAACCGCTCGTGGAGCATAGCACACAACCATTCTGCTGTGGTTTCAAGTAGCAAGTACATTTAAAGGGGTTGAATTGCTAGCCAAATGCCCAACCCTGTTCCTTTACTCAAGCTTGTGACCAAATATGGTGACTGCAAAGCTGAAGTTTCCTTCTGTCAGAGTAACCTTCTTTTAGATTGACTTCCTTACTGATCCGACTTATTTGTGTTTTAAAGATTTTTTACTCAAAATTTGATTTTTCTACAATTCAAAGATCACTGTGTCATTCTGTCATCAAGAAATGAAAAGAACAAGAAACAATTATCATCAATTAATTAATTTCTTGTATCCTAGCAGGAACAGGGACCCTAATGTTCTAAGAACATAATTAATTTTCAGAGACAGTGCTCAGGCATGGACACAGCATATCAACAGCAGATAGAAATTCTGTATGCCTTATTTTACAAATTACTAAAAATATTATGAATTATATATATATATATATATATATATATATATATATATATATATATATATATATATGAAAATAAGTAATGAAAATACTTCAAAGCCATAGATTCGCACAATTTTTGGAAAGAGTGGCTTCAGTCCAGCAATATTGTTACATCATAAAAAGAATCCCCCCCATCCCATTTGTGCTTTGGAAGAATGATTTCTCACTGAAATCAAGGGAACTAGCTGCAATTCTTTGCAGCCTCAGTTTTGCATGATAGTTTTGCATAAGTACCAATATGATAACATCAATATGAGGTCAGGTAAAAAACTAAACAAAAAATTCAAAAAGAATGTCTGATCAGAACAAAAATATTCTCTGATGATGTTATAAAAATTTCAATTTGACCTGATCATCTTGGGCATAAACTCTAGGTCCAGTAATTGTATGGTAAATTGAACCCCCCAAACCAGAACATAATGTAATAAATGAAAATCACCTGGATAAATTACAGCAACTTGATGATACAAGGCTAAAAACACTCAGCCTACTATGTGCCATTTTTGCTGGGTTACAATAACATACATACATAGTCATAAGAAAAAAATCATTGTTACAAAGATAAATATTGTAATTCAATAAAGATAGAAAAAGAAATAAAATTTTGTGTAATCTGTTTTGGTGGTATTGACCTAAAAAGATATTTGTATTTACACACATCTAATTTTAAAAAAATATATTTCATAATCATTAGAAGATGAAGAAATCTTGGAGAGATTATGAGATACATTTACTTAGGTCAACTGATGAAGTAAGAGAAAGACCACAAAATCAAAAAAATGACATATAATGATTAGTTAAAAACCTGGCCAATCTTAACCAGGCCTAACAGCCATGTGACTGGGGTTTTTGATTGGGAGAACTAGAATTTTTTGATTGATAAATACAGCTGGTGCAAATGGTTGGAAAAGGTTACCTGTCATAATATTTTGATGTCTTTATGTGTCTTACATACCAAAACAAGAATCACAATAAGCCAATTGGTATTTATAACTATTATTGGCTTATTTCTATAAATGGAGGACAAAAAATAATTAAGAATAAAAAAATGCAAATGTAGAATATTTTCTTGAATAATTTATATTTTATTTTAATGTAAAATGTTTTTCAGCCATGTTTTGATGAATTTGTACTTGCATCAGAAAATCATAACCTACATATTGATATTTTAAAAAAAAGAGGATCTGTACCAATTAATGATACCAAGCACAAAAATATTGTTACTGCAAATGTAATAATGAAAGCTGTTATTACAAAAAAAGGATTCTAGACTGCTGCCTTCATCTATGTTGTGAATACAACGTTTTGGCTGTCATCTTCATTTCACCATATTTTTTCTACATTCAAAGGTCAAGAAACACAAGTTCAAAAGCCAATATTTCAACATCAAAATCTTTAGTGTGGTTTTGTAGTTGATGAAACAAAGCAAATTCACCGGAATGGGAGACAGAATAAGAACATACAGAGCCCATTCATTGAATAGAAGGTTTAGTTTGAAAATCTATAGGTTACCAATTAAGACAGAGTGTTGAAAGCAGTAGGCTACGATGACTGAAATGTTGTGGCAAAAACAATGAAGACGCTGAGAAAATTTCTCTAATTAATAATGAAAGTTCTTCACTTCAGAAAATCCAAAAGAAATAAACAAAACTGTGCATTTTAATGTTTCATTAGTTCTTTAGTATGATCAGAAATCCACCTCAAAGAGTGATTTTTCTTTTCAAGATCTTTTTATATGAAAAAGAGAAAAAGCACTCCCTGGACTCCCTGCTCCACCATAAAAGAATAACAAAGAAACCAAAATCACTTTATTCATTATGAAGTAGGTATATTTTTCCACTATGATATTGCAGAAATAATGAATCATTTGTTTCTACTAATCAATTATTATTTCTCATTGATCAGAAAGCAGAGACAACATACCTGTAATTCGGACAGAGAGTGATTTCAACTTTTACAAAGCGTAAAAATACATTTTTCCTCCATGATATTGCAAAAATAATTAATCCATTTGAATCAAATGATTAAGTTGTCTTGAAATTTTAGCTTTCTGGTCAATTATTATAATTATTTCTTGTTGATCAGAGAGTTAAAATTTTAAGACAACTTCAAAACCTCTACGCTGGTTCTTCTGTTACTTTAGGAGACTCGAACAAACAATAACTCTCAAAAAATATATTTTACTTTTATATTTTCCATGCACTCTTTTCATATTGAAATGATACACTTCAGAAAGCCACAAATATTTTTCTTAAAGAATTTTTGCAAACATTTGATTTGACATCATTAAAAATCATGAAACAGAAAAACATTCAAAGAACTAGGTTATCCTGTGGAATTTTCATATCACCACTATCTATTTCCTCAAAAAACTCTTGAACTCCTAACAATAAAAAGCTGTATCATTAGATATTTTCTCCTCTCTGGGACAATCCTTTCGTGTAATATAGCCTGCTACATAAAAACGACCTTTTAATATCCTTGGGGATACTAATTTTTATGTCTGGTAAGTGATCAAATGTTTGGCATGCCATTTCATCCACATTTAGAGCAATTATGTCCTTGATAAAAGTTATATTCTTCAACATCAACTTTCAACCGAAGAAGTAATTTAGTTTTTTCAATATGAAATAATATTTTGTACTGTAATAAAATATGCACCACCAGAATGTAATTTACCAAATGCATTTTCAAGATATGCTTGGAGAATTCACCACAGACTCACAGAATTAAGCCCACTGTTAAATAGATATCTACAAACATCAATTAAACCACTGAATGTTTGTTCAATGTCTGCACTTGAAGGTCCCCAGTGAATGATATAATTCTCTTTCTTTGCTTCCCACTGATTTGTTTTGCCATTATTCCAAAATTAGTTAGAAATGTGAAATTTCCGTCATTTAAATCTGAAACCACTTTTTTCAAAAGATCATTAGTCCAAACATCTCTGTAAACTTCTTTTGTGCTTACAATTTTACCAAATTTTAAAATCCCTCAATGAATGTTACAGTCTTTCCTAGATCATCATCATTTATTGATGGATGAGTTTCCATTGCAGTTTCAGTCTCATCATAAAATACTCTTAAATAGTCAATAACTGTTTGTCTCTCAACTGGTTTAGGGTAAGCCGTGACTTCTGTTAGTTTTGATAGCTTAACAAATTCAGGTCTTTCATGAGCAAAAAGTTGTTTCATAATTTTCCATTTTGGTATCATCCTTAACCGTTGTTCTCACTCATTCTGAGTTTAGGGGAGACAAAATACCTGGATCTAATTTTGCTTGTCATAATTTTATGACAGGCTGTTACACAGTACTTTTTGACCATATTGAGATAATACTTAATGGTTGCACTTAAAAATCTAACTTAATTTCATTTGTAAAAATTATATATGCCAGAAAAAATTTCAAGAATAACACAAAATTTAGACCAGGACTTAAAACCTACAAGTTATAATAACATCCACCATAATCACATTGCATAGAGAGTTCAGAGTTAGCTGCTGTGCACTTAGAAAATTTTATCCTAATGAAGAATTTTTCACACTCTTTGCTTATACTAGGAATTGAACCCAAGGTTCTCTGTGTGTGAGGCAGATGTGCTAACATTATACTATTTAAGTGAGCAACTTCAGACAACTGATTGACTAACCATTTGAAAAAATGAAAAATAATATTTCATAAAAATAATTCATACTGTATTAACAAAAAAAGTCTGCAGAAAAATTCTCAGATTTAATTTTCTTCGAATATATTTAATAAAACCAAAGAATTTGAGAAATTAAAACACTTTTATTGTCAGCTTTTTCAATGAAATGGTGAGAAAAAAAAGTTTCTCCCTGCCTTCAATTTTGACTTTTACAGCATACTCACCTATTTAAGACAATTTAACAATCACCAGAAATGGAAAGATAAAAAATCAGAACTAAAGTGAACTAAAACTAAAAGCATTTTGTCAAAATCGAGACACATTGAAAAGTGCAATGCCAATATGCTTAAAACAATAAAGTGTACAATGAATGAATAATACTAGCTATGACATATTGATGTGAAACATGGATATTAACCAACTCACTTAAAAACAAAGTGAAAAAATTACACTGAGAGCATTGGAAAGAGCAATGCTATGAAACTTTAAGGGATAGAAAAAGATCAACATTGATCTGAGCAGACCATAGTAAGAGATATCATAGAAGTAATTGGGTGACAATGGAGGTGGACTGGACACACAGCAAGAAAGAAGGAAAGCAAATGGTGCAAAAAGTTCGATTGATGCTCAAGGTATAGTAAACACAGTAGGAGAAGATCAGACATATGATGGAGAGAGGAAATAGAAAAAAATGCTCGTAAGTCATGACATAGGTTAGTTCAGTCATGATCAGCATGGAAGAAGCTGAGAAAGGCCCTTCTTCAACAGTTGCTGATGATGATGATTGTCATTGATAATTTCTGATGCTCATCTTATGAAAAACAAATAAGATAGGAAGTAAATATTTATCCTGTTATTTTAAAAATCCAATTAAATTTAGAGATTATCAATAAAAACATTTTGAAATCTAAATTTGGATGTGTGTACAGTTTGAACATCTTTTTTTTTCACTGATTCCACATCTTTTCATCCAACACTAACAGAGCCAAAACTCAAACTAAATTCTCAAAGTTCTTGACTTAGTACCAATTACTGCATTTGATGGCATATAAGAAGCCTCTTTTTTCAGAAAGAAAAATGCACAAAACGTAAATGTAATCTTTGTTGTCCAGTTGCACATTGGCCAGAATTTGAGAAGGAGTTAAAAACTAGATGATAGATTGGAGAAATTCAGAAAAATGTTAAATCTATAGATCAATTTCCAGCTGAAATGAGGGGGATCTTATATGCTATCAAATACAGTAAATAAAGTTCTATGATACCAGATTACACTTACCTAATTAACCAAATGTGAAATTATTTAATTCTTTTATTCATCCAAAAATTGTTATAAGTGATTTGTGATTTGTGCCATCAAAATCTTTGAGCTCAACAATTCAGAATTGATTTTCTAAAACTCTATCCAAAAAGCAATAACCAAACAATGAAAATTTTAAGTCTGAGGCAATATAGAGTAGAACCTGCAATTCCCAATCCTCACATTTTCTGACCAGCAGGTCCTAACAACCAATTTCTCAATGCAAGGATGGTTCTGCAATGTTAAGTGACTTGTTGTGAATGACCACCTGCAGAACGTGACCAGTGACTAAAAGTGGGCAAAATCAGGCAAAATAACCCTACAGATGATCACATATACAGCCAAAAAGTGCCTCTACCCATAAATTTTCACGTCATACTCAAGTTGATTGTAAAATTCAATCATTTAAAACAAGCCGAAGATTGATTTATTTGATTAGGTAAATATGTAAACGATTTTGTGATACATAATGACATATGCTGTTTATCATTTAGTGGACAACTATAACATTTATTTTAGCGTGACAGAATAGTGTGCAATTTGTATCTACAAACAAACACCATAACAATCATATTTACACTATATCTAGGGCCTTGAACATTTGCAATGGTTAAATAAACATCATAATTCTTTTCAAATCATCCAAATCTGTTGATAATGTTATATTTATGGTGACAGAAATACCAGTCACATACTACAGGTGGTTTTAAAAAGGAGGTACATGACTGGTTATCAGTGTTGCCTACTCAAAAAAAATTTTTTGCGCCGAATCATCAACAAAAAAGGAACAAAATACACCAAAATTTGATTAAAACACCTTCAACCAGTTACGGCCATTCCAGTAGCAAGACATGGCCAGATTTGTCTAAAATGTCTTGGGATTAGCTCAAAATTGGCTAAAATTGCTGGAAAATAGAGCTGAGAATAGCTCTAAAAACTGAATTTTAGCATTGCTAAAACAAGAAACATATCAAATTTAGAGTGAAGGTGAAAAACATTGTCAGTTGTTCCGGCCATATGATCCATTCTTCAGGATGTACATCTAGTACCATGACATGTAATAAAAAGAGATGAATAAAGAAAACAAATGTATAGCTTGGTGCAAACACCTTTGCACAATAAAAGAAATGAAAAATAAAAAATAAAATTAAAAAATAAAAAGGGTCCATAGAACACTGATGCCTTGACACCACATTTCCATAGTTAGAGGATCCAAACAGTCTACCAATTGAGTAAAAAATGGCTTTGATATCTATAAATGTGTGGTGATCCCAATTTAATACAAAAAATATATAAAAAAGAAAATGATTTCATAAGATATAGCTTTGTTTAAAATACTACACACACACACACACACACACACACACACACACACACACACACACACACACACACACACACACACATTTCTTTCTCCCTGACTCTCATTTGTCAATTCACCTGAAAAGATAGTAACTAAATTTGGAGGAAGAAACACACCAGAGAATTTGCTAAAGTCACTTTTCCTGGATTTGCTGAAATTATCCCCCTCTATTGTAAAAGATGAAAATTCCCAGAAAAAGGCCTGAACTTTGAAGAAAGCAAAAGCTGCTATTTATTTAGGTGGAGTAAAGAGATGAGGGATTGTCTGGCAAAATCTCTTGATCAACTACATGTGTATATGATAACACAACAGCTTAATTATAAGTGAAGTATCTTGATTACAGACCTTTCATTAACATGTTGAAAAGACTCTACATTCACTACACATTACAAAAAAATATTTCTCTTATTTGTTTAAAATTCATATACATCAATAAATAGTGTAGCATTTTTACGTGAGAAAACTTAATCATTTATTCTCCTGAGATTTTTCTCTCTCTAGCTTGGAAGTCCCTTCATTTTTACCTGATTAGCTGAGTGATAATAGCCACGCTCTCTTCTTAGTAGTAGTAAGTACATACCCAATTTTATCTGTGAGAAACTTCTTATACTATATTATAAATCCTATCTTAATGGAGTCAGCAATAAATGATGATAAAACTTAGAAACAAACTTTTTTTTTTGATCGGCCCAAGAGGATCTATCTCATGTTGAAGATCACTATAAATCCGGCCACACAGAATCATTTTATTATTGTGATAGAATTATTAGAGGATTTGTTCAGGCTAGCGTGAAATATAAGTCATATGAAGCCACTCAAATTATTGAAGTAAACACGAGAGAAAAGTGCCAATCATTTTGCTAGTTTTTTTCCTTACAAAGAATAAAGAATATTGGGGGAGGGGGATGTTGAATTTATGAGATTGTGAGTGTTGTCAACAATTGTAAAAAAGATGCATTTGCAAAAAAAAATCAGAAAATAATGTACAACCATGATAATCTACAATTTTAAAAACTAGAAAACATTTAATCCAAAACACATTGTTGTTTCTTATTCTCAAGGTTTCCTCAAGAATATTTTAAAATACATTTTTATTTCACCAAATTAATTATAAAAATTTTAGTAAATACAATTAGGCAGAATACCTCATTAGCAATATCCACCTTTGTATTTTCATACATACAGTATTTTTATTATTTGTCAATTGAAACATGATTTCTTGAAAATATCAACAAATTTTTGATACTTTTACAATATGTATTTATAAAGTATTCTTTTGAAACTATATAATCTATCTTTTGGAAAAACTTTTACAAAATTATTCCAAGGTGTAGTAGACGGTTCTCATTCCATTGTCAATGCCAGGTTTTATCCAACATAAGTTAATTCATCCTCTTGAATGAATCAGAAGCATCTCTTTTTCTAGAAAATGGTGGAGAACAGATAAGAAATGATGGCAAATATGCTGATCAGCTCAGCAGTAAATATCACAGAAGTGATTCCATTCTCAACAACCTGTTCAACACAGGTGATAACATATCCTTATATGAAATATGTTCTCATTCCTTATGGATAATAAACCTGAAAAAAGGTGTAGAATTGAACAGTTAAAATGTTATGTCTGAACAATTCTTGGATTAATTGTAACTCATCTCTAAATTATTGAAGTAAATAAATCTTCATTTCAAACTAAGGTGTTTAAACCAACAAACCTCTGCAGTAAAAACAAGGACATTAGTCCAATAATGCCTTTAGATTCAACCTGCAATGCAATTGAATCTTTTACTTACACCAATCCCCTTGGACAGGCTGAGAAGATTCACAATCAATATATATTCATGTACAGGTATGTATGTAAAACAAACTACACTGTATCAGGGGATGCATGTATCAATTTAATGAATATTTATTATCTGCACAATATGAATATATTATAGACAGAGCTATACCAAGAATGTCTATAACAATATGGTAATTATGTCTTTGGTATTGTGAACAGCGTTATCTTCTGGGATACCTGTACTGATGGTATTTTTATAGTACCGATATGAGGTCAGGTAAAAAAAATGATTACCAAAAGATACTATGGTCAATCAGATCGTTTCGTTCTTCAAATTTTTACGACATCAATAAAGAATTTTTTGATTCTCTAAATGATGTAATTCCAAGTGACCATAAAGTCAGGGTCCCATTCTGCAGTGTAACTGTGTATTAAATTGAACCTCAATCTAAAACATGATGAGACGGGCAGAAACTACACAATTTAATTTTATTCATTAAGTCAGAACAAGGTCAAGGCATGGGGCTGAAAAGATTTCTTACCATGTGCCAAAAATCGATTTTGAACATTTTGGAAATGGACTGACCTACCTGGAGACCCTATTATAGAGATGTGTTTGGATGCTTTTAAAAATTGTGCTTTTATAAAGATGCACTACATGATTATTAATATAATGACTAAAAAACTACATGACTACAAATGCTAGAACTAATACACTACATGATTAGAAATACTAGAGGTAAGGTGTTTCATAATTATAAATATTAGAACTAATACACTACATGATTAGAAATACTAGAGGTAAGGTGTTTCATAATTATAAATATTAGAACTAATACACTACATGATTAGAAATACTAGAGGTAAGGTGTTTCATAATTATAAGTATTAGAACTAATACACTACATGATTAGAAATACTAGAGGTAAGGTGTTTTATAATTATAAGTATTAGAACTAATACACTACATGATTAGAAATACTAAAACTAATACACTAAATGATTAGTAAATATAAAACAGAATTTATGCACTAAATAATTAGAAATACTCAAGCTAAGGCACTATATAATTAGAAAAAAACAAAAACAGAACCGAATTAATGCCAAGCAATAAATAGAAATACCAGAACTACTGCACTACATAATAAGGAAAAAACAGATCTAATGTCCTACATAATTAGATTACTAAGCTTAGCTGAATTAAGTTAAAGCCCAGCATTGTAGGGAACCCAATGAGAATCATAGTCACTATCAAGTTGGAATGTTTTGCAAGACTAGCTTACTAACCATTACCCTGTAGTTAGGTACACACTGAACTATGTTCTTTCTAATTTCTTGTAGTCAATGTGTGCAGAGAAATCTATGCTTTTCTACTGTGACTAAAGTGTGTGTCCACTGACTGTTTGTGCAAATGTAAACTTGAAATTGTTACAAGATAATTTTGGCACAGCTTATCATCTCTCATGGCAAGTAAAACTGTATAGGCAAGTTTTTGTGTAGTATAAGAATGATAGCATTACTGACGGTTTATTTTATACTCCTTTTTTCAGTTTGTTATTCCATTGGATAAAAACATTAACGATTATTTCTCATTTTTATGTGATGATGATGATGATGATGATGATGAGGATGATGAGGATGAGGATGATTATTATTATTATCATCATTATTATTATCATCATTATTATTATCATCATCATTATTATTATTATTGCTGCTGTTATGATGATGATGATGATGATGATGATGATTATTATTATTATCATTATCATTATTATTATCATCATTATTATTATCATTGCTGTTGTGATGATGATGATGATGATGATGATGATGATGATGATGATGATGATGATGATGATGATGATGATGATGATGATGATGATGATGATGATTTAAAAAAAATAGTTGCTGTAAATTGTTCAATCAAAACTCGCTCAACTCATTTATTACTACATTATTTTAGGTATCTAACCTTTCGTGCGTTCATTAATTTCCTTTGTGCTGGTTGTAAAACGTGTGAATATATGTACAGCTCAAAGGGGTGAATTAAATAACTCACATGAAAGAGAAATTTATCTCTGGGGGTGAAAGGGACAATTGTCTAAAAAGGACGAGATTTATGCCCTGATATCACGTTTCAGCAAAACGTTGTCAGTGACAATTTCTTTTTTACATTTTCATTTTTTCTCACTTTCATTTTCCATACATAACAGTCGTGCTCTTCTGTTTTTAATTGATGATCGCGTGAATTTAAAAATCAAAGATTTTATTCCCCTTTCTTTTTCTTTCACGGAACAGAAATCACAACAATAAAAAAGCATGCATTGTTTCAGGGGTAAAATGATATCCTTCCGACTGTGAGTAATTCTTTATTCTATGCTTCCAGTACGTTTGTTCTCGTACATACTTACTTCTGCAAAGTTTGAGAATATCGTTTCTGATTGGTCTAATCTAAAAGTGCACACGGTCCTTTTGACTATTCGATAAACGACCAATTGTCTTTTTTCGCTTGGTGCATATAGGACAAGCCAAGGTCGTCCAATACGTTTTACTTCCACATCAAGCGGAGAGCCCTATGTTTTTTTTTCTTTAAATACGTCGACTAGTTTTACAGCCACGTATGAAACTTTTATGAAATGGCAGATGCCAACCAACTGCGACTACGCCATGGTGAATTGTACACAGTGACATACGTGCTAACGCCTCGCTCAATTTTAAACTAGTCCATGACCCGTCGTTTCTCCGACGATTATCATAAGTGCACAACAACAGTCTCGTCTGATGGCTGCTATGGATACTGTGTTTGATGGAAACGGTAGGAAAGGAGAAGAGAGAAAGGAAAATAAATAAGAGGGGGATAGGAAGGGTAAGGGGAGAAATTAAAGTTAGGTAGTTTAATAGAAGGCTAGGAGAGGAGAATGGCTATTGTAAGTCTGACAGACACGGCTCATCATATGATATAAAAATCCACAGTATCAAGAGGTGCCTTGAATGCTTCTCAAACGTCGAGTAAGGAATGTGCCCCTTATAACATATCTCGTCATCTGCGAATGATTCAGGTAACACATCTCTAATAGAAATCACTATTCATGGATATTCGAGTCATAATGATATGAAAACAAGAACTTGGAATGAACTTGGACCAAAAAAATGTTCGTAGATTATGATTTTTGTTGAACATGTTTAGATCTCGACGAAAAAAACAAACTAACTGTTGTTATGATTCTCATAAAAAAAGACTGCATCGATTTGAATTTGCACAAACAAGTTTTCCATCAATGTTTTAACAACTAAAATTAATCATATTGTAATTACTTCATATTTTTATTTACTACATTTATCAGCGATAATATGTAGATTTAATTAATAATCGATATTATTAAAAATTCCTCATTGATATTGTAGTTAATGTACAATGTAAGGATTCCAAGTAAACCTTCACGCACTCGATGTTAAGACCAGAGGCACAAATAAAATTAATGAAAAACACAAAAAAAAAAAAAAAATAATGGAAGTAAAGACATCTTATTCTGCTTTGAATTTATTCTATTATTAAATTCTTTATATTTGTGCACCATTTTTAATATCGAGTGTGCAAAATTTACAATTTCAGGACCAACTTTGCTGCATTCCATTTACAGTAATTATTACAAGTTTATGATCAATGTAATTACAATATAATTATTACAGTTTTTCATCGATGTATAATTACCTCAATTTTAATGAAAAATATCTACACAATGTAATATTGTATAGATATATATATCTATATTTTTGTTTTGCATTATTATGATTTGAATGAGGATACTGCCATTTACCGAAAATCCCCGGAAATAAGGCAAAATATTCTAGGTACATAGGCCGTAACGAGACGAAATGTTCCACTGAAGCCAATATTTATAAGCATTCAAGTCATGATAATATAAAACAAGCTCTTTAAATAAAGTTAAAAATCATACATTTATTGAATATAACATTTGGTTGATATTTTTTTCACTGATTGTAGTGATCGATATTACCAATACTGCTTAAATACCGAAATAACCTTCTGTGTCTCAGGGGTATCGCTAGAATTTGTCTGACGAAGGAGCTGGCTTCCCCGACAAGGTGGGTAAATCACCCAACAACCAGCTGGGGGAGGGGTCCGCAGGCATGCTCCCCTGGGTAATTTTGAATTTCAAGATCGATAAAATCGCTATCGAAAAATTTTCTTGTCACAATGTTAATTTTATGGAACCTAACGATGGAGAAAATTGAATGTGAAAATGGTTTAGGTACTCCAATCTCCATGGTATCTGCGGTGAAAAAATGACCAGCAACACTATTTTTGCTCTATTTTAAGGTGTGTCAACCTCCATATTGAAGACTAATACAAGAGTCCACGATACGGTTTTGAAGTAAAGGGGCACAAAGTTAGTATTTGCCGGGGCGCCCCCATGGTTGGCGCCATAGTGAAAGTTTGAAAAATTAACTCTTCTAGATTGCCAGAAAATGTATGACAGGAACGTTATTTAGTTGTTTTGACATTCATTAATATTAGAAATCGGAGGTATTACGAACATGAGGAATTGCACCATATTCATGACACCCTTCGCTTTTGATTGCAATTTCTTTCAACATAAGTAACTCCTCAACAAAACAAAAATAAGACTATAAAAGAAATTTCGGTTATCAGATTTGGAAGTCCGATTTATTAAATCTACCAAACGCGGAGAACCTATCCTCGTGAGTGTGCAACGAAATCATTTCCAACTTTTAAAAGGTCAAGAGCGCCGGTAAATTCCTTATAGCTGCTCAATTTGGGCAGAGAATTGAACCTCTTCTGTGACATACTCAATCGTAACCATGTCTTAATCCTACGTTCCAGTGAGAATGATCACTCCGGTGATGAGGTCGTGGCAGAATTGACGGGTAGCAGTTAACATATCAGATGGGTGTTAGAGATGAATATTTTTTCTTCATTTTGTTGCTCTTTCAACTGTTCATAGATCTTATTGAAACAAACTGTCTAAACGCCTTGAAACATTGTTTTTAAGATCTCAAATTCTTTTTCCGTGACATTAATATTGATATCGCCTCCATAGATCTCTTGAGGGTGATTCAGCTCATCAACATATTTCTTCCTATGAATGGCATAGAAGATCTTTCAACATTGCAATTGTTTTGAAACATGGTTATTCAAATCTTACCTCAATCGAAAGAATCGTTGTATCTATACTATCAATGTAAATTCTTTTGTAGTGATCTTCAACACCTTCTTAGTCATTAATGTTCATCGTCGAATAATTTGATCTGTTTTGCTTTCTTTGTCATAGAGGACTCTTCCAGCAATGGGTGTTGTTCTAATTTCGCAGCTACAGTTTCAAAGAACAATTTAAAGGAAGCATAACTTTGCATCCCTTCAAATGTCAGAACAGTTAGATTAGCAAGTCGTTGTCCATTAATATTTGCCATCTTCTCACTTTGTAAACTTTTGGACAAATTGTCTGTTGATGAATATAACCGCTGGGTGAGAGGAAGACCAAAATAGAATGAAAATTTCTGCATCTGTAAATTGCACCCCACGATTCTCGCTCTAACATCCTCCGTTAATTTCCTACGGATACACATCTCCCATAGATCCAACAGTTGATAATAATTGACAAGTATTTTCTGAAAACACGAAGCGCAAAATTTCCATCATTTTACACAAAGCCTGTCAAACGAGCACGCCTTGCTGTGAGCATATTTATCAGATTCTAGTTCTACTTTCATGTTTTCTTTGATGGAACCCCCCCACCCCATGCAAAAATATCTCTCAGTTAAAAAAAATTCCTGGGTTCCCTCTAAAATTTAATCACCTCTTCCTTGCAATATTTTACCATTTCACAAAATTTGACTGAAATTCATTGAGAACGTTCGCAGATACCATGTGGACAGACAGGAGCGAGTACAGAATTTAACGAAAAAAAAATTCCGTAATTAGCAGACACATAGTAGAACATAAAAATGAAGGAAAAAAGTTTTTAATTTGTTTATGAAATTCATCCATAAGAGCGTCTTCCGACTGACTTGCAACAGAAAATGTTCAAATACAGTGTGGTAATGATTTCAATAGATTCGAAAAATGTTTTTATACAACATTTTTTTGAATTTTGAACAAAACAAATAAACACTTCGAAGACATGCACAGATAATTACAGGCATAATGATTGAAAATCAAAACGCACTAATAATGCAGTTGAAACAAAATAGTTTTAGTGCAAAAACAAATTCTCTCTGTTTGCACTGTACCATTTTTTGTTTTGATGTAAATACATTCGCCAAATACTAACGGAATAACAGCATCTCACACGAGTAAAACTAAAATGAGCTCGGCCATAGATGATAAATAAATTTCTTTATTTGCTCCTGTCTGTTCCCACGATATCTCCAAAAGTTCTTAATAAATTTTGATGAAATTTCGTGGAAGGTAAACGTAAGATGTTTTAGATTTTGGGACGAATCCAGGAATTCCATCTTGATTGGGAGATGTTTTTCAATTTCTTTTCTTCCAACGTTCCCGTATTCGCTCCTGTTCGATTACACGATACCTCCAAATTTTCTCAATGATTGTCAATAACATTTTTAAGGGAGGGTAACACAAGTATTAAAAAATATCTGATTAAATTTCAGAGCAGATCCAGGAATCTGTTTTTGATTTAGAGATATCATTGTATTTTTCATATGATATTTCAAAAAGTTATGAATAAATTTCAATGATATTTTGTTGATGACTGGACGAAAGGCTATGGAAGAACTGCCCAATTACCCCCCTTGACAATGACGTTGGCAGATGTATACGCTTTCAATGCCTTCCTGTTTAAACTGGACTATCTGGCACTCGTGGCTAAGCCTAACCAACACGAGAAGGACAACTGTCAAAAAGTATTTATTAGCCAGCCAAGTTCATAGGTCATCGCTAGTGTCTGTTGTAGTGACCCTACAGAGGCCGTATGGATGACGTCGGCTGCTCAGTATAATAGGTGACATCTAGCGGCGTGTGTAAATAAGCTGACATCTCATGATGAATTAACATCTTTTGCTTAATAAAAGACCTTGTTTATCATGTGAAGTTAGCCCAGTTGTCTCATTATTAGGACATTGAGCCAAACTAAGCTAAGCTTACCAAAATATTTGTAATTCGTTGAGAGGAAGAAGTTGTGCAATAATACAAACGGTATAAAAGTAAACAGCAGGGGTGCACTGATAGTGATCGGGGCCCCTGTGCAAAGAGGATTATTGGACCCTCAACCAATCTCATCCTACCATGAGTAGTCACACCATGTTCGACTTCACCCCACCCTCGCAAATATTTTTTAAAAGGATATATTTTGGAACCTACGCAGTTGGTTCAACGTTCTGCTACCCCCCATTCCAAATAGGAATGTAAAATCTAGGTAATTTTCGTTCTCCATGTTTCAAAAATATCATCATCATCATCATCATCACCACCACCACCACCACCACCACCACCACCATCATCATCATCATCATCATCATCATTTTAACGTCCATCGTTGGACATAGACCTTCTCCAGGATTCGCCACACTTCACTATCGTGGGTATCGCATGGCCAGTATTTTCCGAATTTGTCTTTTTTATCTCTCCATCTTGTATTTTGCCTGCCTCAGTTTCGCATGTGATATCTACAGACCCATAAGTGGCCATCGAGAGGATGCATTAGTTGTTGACCCTTCTTCTTAAGACTAATTGGATCTTCCTGTTTTTGAAAGTTGAGCTTGCTCTACCAAAGGCTTACAATCCTAGAGTGTTTCTTCGCTTGATTTCTCCTTATGAGGGTTTCATGGGGAATCGTTGTCCTAGGTAATTATTGTGGTCTACTTTCTCCAGTTCTGCGTCTTCGATTTTGATCTTTGTCTTCTTATCTTCGGCGTGGTTGTTGCACATTATCTTTGTTTTGCCGAAATAATCTGTTGGCCGACTTTCTTGCTTTCTTCATTTAGTTCACTAGCATTAGTTGGAGGTCGGGTAGGTTTTCTCCGAAAAGGGCGATGTCGTCTGCACATCTGAGGTAGTTTAGATATCCGATGTCTATTTTGATTCCTTTATTTTCCCAGTCTAGGTTTCTAAAGATCATCTCCAGGCGGGCTGTGAAGAGTTTGGGTGAACTGGTATCACCTTGTCTTACCCCTTTCTGGAGCTGAAAGGGCTCCTAGTCTTCATGTAGCCCGATAAAGGAGCTGTTGTTACTGTATATATGTTGCAGTACTCTGACGTATACGGGGTCTACATCTTGTAGAGTGATGGGCTTCATGACCATGGGATTTTCGTCGAAGGCCTTTTTTAATCGATAAATGCTACAGCGAGTGGCTTCTTGTATTCTACTGCTTTTTCTTTCAGCTGATTTATCAAATGCAGATGGTCCATGGTCGAGTAGCTTCTTCTGAAGCCAGCTTGCTCCCGTGGTTGGTTTTCATCTAGAGTTTTGTGATTCGGTTGGTGATGATTTTTGTAGAAAGTTTTTACATGCAGTTGAGTAGGCTTATAGGTCTGTAATTGCTGAGGTTCCCTTTTTTATATAAAAGCATTATGATTGCAGTGTTCCAATCTTCCGGGACAACTTTGTTTTATGCATAAGTTGGATAGAATAGCAAGTTCCCTTGTGACGATCTTACCAGCTTTTTGAGTAGATTCACGGTGACGTTGTCTGGTCCAGGGGCTCCTCGTTTCTTTGTCTGTTTGATGGCTTGCTTCACCTCCTATTCGCTTACTTTTGGGAAATCCTCGAACCGATTGCTCGCCTATTGCGTATTTTGTTAGTTGATTTGTGGTCCTTATTTGGAGTTGTTGAGTTTTTGGTAGAATTCTTGAGCACGTTCGACAATCCTGTCTCTGTCTATTGTTATGTTTCCATTTACCTTCAGTATGCTAGTTATTTGTTTCCGTCCTGAATTGAGGCCAGTGTTTACAGTTTCGAAGCCCCGACCTTTGACCCGATGATTGCTGTCGTGTATCTTTTTCTGTCTTCTCTTCGTTTCTTTTTTATTGTTTTATTCAGTTCAGTCTCTTCAATTTTCTCTCTTCTTTTTGTGGGTGGCTTGAGGTTTCTGCATGTTTCAATGAGATTCCTGGTTTCATCTGAGATTGTAATAAAGGTTTGTGTGCTCCTTGGTTTAAATATAATGGCGACTTCTATTAGAGAGGCTGTTATTCTGTTGTTGAGTTCGTTTATGTTGATATCGTTTTCTTGTTTGCTTAAAATTTTATGTTTTTTCACTTCAAGCTTGAAGGATTGGGTGAGCTCTTCTGGTATGTTCAGCAGTTGGTGTGGGACATTGTTCAGCGGTCTTTTTTTGTACTCTTTTCAAATTCAAATCCAGATATTTTAATGCAAAATAGCCTTACATGACGTAGAATACTTATTGAGATAATATTGAAGAATTTAGGAAAAATAAATATAAATATAAATATTAATATGAAGTTTCATACGTTTTTGTAACTTGAATGAATGTATATCTTAATGTTGAATACGTATTTCTAATGTAAATGAATTGTTTACGGAGATGTCCATAGAGGATAAATAAATAAATAACGAAGTTTTCATTTGACACGATTGCCAGCATTCCCGTGAAATTTACCTGAATCTTTTCTTATGTAAAAAATAAATAAAAGGGTAGTTTTAATTCAATCGAAAAACAAGGATATTTTCATTAAACCTTCTGTCTTTTTTTTTCACAAAACAACAGACGCACAAAAGAAAGTGAAAAGTCGATTTTATTTAATAAAGAAAAAAAGAAACATTTTCGAGAATAATTTTTGTGCTCTTAATCCTTAAGGCTTATTTATCACCGGGAATTTGAGAAAAACTAATTTAATTAGTTTCATTTTAAATTAAAATTACTTTATTGATGTTTTATTGGAGAAATAAAACTAGAAATAAACACGTGTTCAAACAGATTGCTGAAAGAGAGAGAGAGAGAGAGAGAGAGAGAGAGAGAGAGAGAGAGAGAGAGAGAGAGAGAGAGAGAGAGAGAGAGAGAGAGAGAGGTGAAAAAAATTGAAAGTTTTGCTGATACATTTGTGAGTAAATGCCAGACGGATTATGAAATTGTAATGAATTATTCTATATAAGAAGAAAACGTTCAGTTGAAAAATAAAACGTAATGATGACTGAGACATTTTAGACAGAAAAAAAGTGAAAGCGAGGCTAGGCGTGCTATTCGCAGTGTTGCCAACTCAAATTTGATTTTTTCCTGTTTGAATAAAATTGTACATTTTCTTTCATTGAATGTGATTTGTAGTGAATTTGCAAAAAACAAATTAATATCTACCCCCCAATTCCCAAAGTAAAGGTTTCACTTAAAATTCGGTTTATCGACCAAAGAAAAAAGAATGAAAAAATATTTTCCTGCATTGTTCAATTTGCTTAGACGGACCATAAAAAACGGCTAAAATCGGCTACATTCCTCACTTTCAGCTAAATTAAGGTCTAAAAATATCAATATATATCCATCTATCCATATCTCTCTCTCTCTCTCTCTCCCTATATATATATATATATATGTGTGTGTGTGTGTGTGTGTGTGTGTGTGTGTGTGTGTGTGTGTGTGTGTGTGTGTGTGTGTGTGTTTTGTTGGCTTTAGAATAAAATTAGATCGGTTAAATATTTGTTTGAAGATGGCCAGATTTTCTGCTATTTACTATCGCTGATTTTTATGGGCTGAGTAGGGAAAAAAGTCGGCTAGATATAACCGAAAAATGGCCGACTTGGTAACCCTAATGGCGCTCATGCGCATTGCATCGCTGTTAAAGTGTCCGCTAAATCCGGAAACCGTTATATCGGGGTCCGTAGGTTTACTGTATTAATGTCAGCTAAGGATTTATTTCAAAGTTTCTATACCCTACGTTCATTACTATACACTAAATTTCTTATCGTCACATAGATGCTAGCTAGTTGGTCGCTAAACAGTTTTGCAAGGAATATTAATCCTCCGGGAAATATTTCCTAAAACACTAAATTGATGATTTATTCCGTACATATAAAGTGCACTTGATTAGATACAAATACTTCTCAAATGCAGAGGAAAGTGAAACAAACTTTAAAATTCCGAAGTTATTGTCTTGGATATTTGTTCAAAATGCATTTTCATTTTCCCGATAGACAACCTTCATTTCCAACTCGTTTAGACTAATAAAAATTGTGTCTTGAATTAAATTTGAACCATTGAGATGCTCACTATTTTTGTGAAAAAGTAAATTGATTTTTTTCCGTCAAAACTTGTTCATGCACTGATGATTCCACCACGAACAAATCTAAACGATTCAACAACATGACAGTCAATAGAAACTGTCAACGTCTCTTGGCAGCATGTCATGTTAAGGGTGATCAATTAAAACTTGGAAAAAGCGTTGAACAAATGATAAGGTACTCCTCTCACTTTTTGTTGGACAGTGATCAAAAAAGTTAAAATTTTCAAAAAACATGTGTGAACGCAGCTGGACTTAAACGAAAGGGCCAGTTTAGCATAAACTTACATCGTAAATTTAACCCTCTACTAAAAATCTCTTGTATGCATTTGATCCTTCCATAACGTCTATATCTAGACATACATGATAAGGAGTAAATATTTAGATTTTCAGCCCTCTAGTTCTATTGGTGCGACTTGAACGCATAGCACATGCATACATAGATAGCCAGCCAACCAGACTATGTTGATAGTTTCAGTTCACGGTTTCCAATATTTTTTTTACGTAAATTAAAATTTGATGAAGTTGTCTTTATTAGATTTTGAGATTCATATTTATCAGATCTGATATCTTCTCTTGTGGAATATTCTCACCAGGCTCTTTTTTTCTTCTGCAAAATACTCTCCAGACATTTCTCTTGTTTCACTATGGAAGATGGCCGAGACATGTTCAATAGGGTTCATGTCAAGAGACACACTTAGCCTTTTAAGTTCCATTCTGGACAGTATTTCATTTTCTTTATGGCATACACCTCCATCCTCCATGAAAAGGTACTATGTGCTTGTATGTTTTTCCCACCCGAATAGTTGTCAGTGAATATTGGGGAATACTCCTTTCGGCAAAATGGGTGTGTATTTTTCTGACCTGATATTCTAATATTGGTTAGACCGACATAGGTTTGGAATTGTTCATCTGTTTTTCGCCTGATTATGATGAGCGTAATTCGCATGAATGACTCGAATATGATAGTCATGAGCTAGTAGGAGTAAGTGAATTAGTTCTCGTTTGACCATCCTTTCTCCAAACTGGACTTGAATGTGTTAACATTCTCTCGAGTGACTCTGGCTTTACTCAGGTAATTCTACTCCGTTGTTCCACTTGTTGCAAAGAACTGTCTTCTACCATTAGTTTCAAGTTTTAAGTTTATATTTGTATCCTCTAGTGTGAGTGTTAGTTGAGAAGTTCAGCATATGCTTGGTTGGACAGCTAGAGCAATGAGAAAAAATGTTGACTGAGTACTGGTTGGTCATGAAACGTCAAGTTTTTATTATATCAGCTCTTCTACTTTGCATACTAGAGTTGGTAGATCAAGCTGCTGCAATCCGTGGGCGGATGGGGGGTCAATTTAAGGAATAGTTTCATGGATTTCCTATTGTATACTTTCGATTGTTCAATGGTCGCGTTTCAATTGAGGAGATATCTTTGTTCATAAACTTGAATGAGTGTTTTAGATAGACCAGAACTTTTTGGCTTAGAAACTATTGAATGGATATGCTGTGGTAATTTTAGTTTGTTGTACTATAGCACTCCGAGGTCCCTCTCCACTTTTGTTTCTTTAAGTGAGTAGTACTTGCCATCGGCTCTTTTCATTTGATAATTTTCCTTGGGATTATGATGTGATTGGTGGGCGTGGTACATGCGTGGAATGGGGAAGAAGCTGTGCATGACGGGATGAATTGGGAAATCTTACCCAAATTGTCAGAAGGTGGATAGCTTGGGGTCTACCCACAACGGATTTTACGGTTTTTCGTTCACCAAAATTCGCACATTCGACTGTAACTGTCAAGGCTAAGCCATTCGTCTTTTTTACCCTTCATGCTGCGTGATAAATTTGTTGTTAAAGACGAAGCGAGGAAATTTTGTACATACTGCCATTTAAACCACGAATCATAATTCCAGCTTAGAAAAGATTCAGAATGTCAAGGAAGATTAGGATAAGCAGCGAAATAATACAGCCATTTAAGGGCCAAGGAAACGTTTTTGTGTGTCTAAAAATAGTGAGACTGGTGGTGAAGCCAAAGGAAATTCCCGACGTCGCGTTGTTGTATTTAGAAGGGAACGCGTTGGTGCTGTATCTACCAATGAGCCAGGACGACCAGTGAAATGCCGGGTAAATTTTGGGAAAGTTGAAGGAGGCGTTCGTAGAGAGATCATTCGTGGTACACGGTAAGCTGGGAAGTGTGGGGTGAGCCAGGGAGCAGGTGGACGTGTATGCAAATGAAGGTTGGCTGGGTTATCTGGATTTGCAGGTTGGAGAGGAAAGGGGTTGGAAAGGAAAGTCAAGAGAGGATGGTGACGATGGCTGGGGTGCTGATAGTGAAGAGGGCCCAATCATGCTCATCGCTGGTGGGGGGAGGGTCCTGGAAATCCCCTGCCCCGTCCCCGTTGAATGTGACGAGAATTAATTTGAGAAATAATTTTTACAGCATAAACAATTTTTACAACACGTTTGAAACTGCTTCACCTTTCATCATACACTTGGTCATGATCAGTTACGTTAGTGCGGGCGCGCTCAAACA
This sequence comes from Thysanoteuthis rhombus, assembly GCA_963457665.1. Lineage (NCBI taxonomy): Eukaryota > Metazoa > Mollusca > Cephalopoda > Oegopsida > Thysanoteuthidae > Thysanoteuthis > Thysanoteuthis major. Next base: position 53,007,108 of record OY735209.1, read on the forward strand.
TTTTGGCCGTTTCGGGGCATATTTTTTTAGTGTCTTCTTGGTGTGGTTTGGCTATTCGTGCCCCCTACCCAGACTTGAGGAATGCCCCTCCGTACCCTGGCGACGAGCCTGGGGCCAATATCTTGTGGCAGTGGCCACTATGAAACTGGTTGAAGGAGCTGACAAGCTGAGAAGGAAAGGTGCGAACGCGAACTTTCAAGGGGCAGTGTTTCAGGTGTTAGGGGCTACATATGGTTAGAGATTACAAGGAAACGATACTCCAGTTGACTTGCCAGTCTGGCCATTTAAAAGCTATTGCATTCTGGGAAACAGAAGTGGGCCACTGCGCCGCTGGTTATCCTCTCGATCCAGTAGAGGCGCTCTTGCATACATTGCCAGCAGTCTTAGTAGTTGGTTTGGGTGGGGAGAAGATACGGTCTGCAAAACGTTGAGTGGATAGGTGGAGTGGAACGAACAGGGTAAGGACGGTCGATAGGATGGAAGTGAGATGCTGGGGTGCCGGTACTATTTGGAAGGGCGCAATGCTCTGAGTTTGCAGCCAAAGTGGGGAGAACGGGTGGGTCGAAGAAACCCCTGGAGGACGGGATATCAGTTGTAAAGGAGTGGATGATTGAATATTTCTGGAAGGGGGGAGGTGCAGTACTGAAAATTAAGGTAAACTGTCACGAGAGTTCTCTAAGAGGGGGGTGAGTGTAAGAGAACGAAGTCGAGGGGTGGATCGACGAGGGTGTACTATTGCCTTGGGAAGAGAATGTGGAAAAGGGGGTATTGCCAATGATGGCAGTGGTATTACCAGCGAAGGGTGTGGTCTGGCCTGTATTAAATTTTCGGAAACTGAACATGGCGTGCCACACTAGCTCCTATAGGTCGTGAGTCTTCTGAAGAAGTTTGGGTGAACTGCGAAACTGCGAATCGTTGGAACGGGTAGCAGCGTTAGGCGTTCAAACTGAAAAAGTTTTCGGGGTCGGGAAGCGAGATCCCGAGAATGAAAGACGGTTTCCGCAGATTGAAGTCGTTGTCTATGTGCAGGAGATTGGTGGGACAGTGGTGTGGTTCCGTGTCGCGTGCGGCTATGTTAAGAGGAGAGCTAATGTGCAGAAAAAGACAGTTGTTAGATGAGAGATATTGTGGAAGAAGTGGAAAGGGAAGATGCGGAAGGAGGGAGTTGGTATGTACCTAAAACAGAGAAAAGGGGCCATATGGTATTTTAGAGGTCGATGGTGTTGCGTTGGAGAATGCAGCGTGGAAGGAAGAAGATGGCTCTAATCATTTCAATGTAGCCGAATTAGATGCCATGCTAAAAGGTATCAATTTTGTCTAGAAGTGAGAACTGTGTTCCATTGAAATCCGCACTGATTCGGCTACGGTGCTGAGATGGGTGGAGTCAGTGGTCACCGGTGAGGGCAGGGCACGAGCAGAAGGAGCTGCAGAAATTCTAGTTGTACGTTGTCTGAGGATTCTCGGAAAGTTGATTGACGAATTTGAGCTAAAACTGTGCGTAGTTTTGTGTTTTGGGGAAAATCGATTGGTCAATGCTGGCTATTGGAATGGGGTGCATCTCTCGATGATCGACTGCAGACCTGGACGATGGGCATCGGGTACGGAATTAGGATGAAGACTGCGGTCGCAATTACTGGGGTACTAAGCGAAACATTTTGGAGAGGTCCAGTGGAGATTAATGGATAACAGCACCGCATTTCGTTAGTAAGGGTTAAAAGAGGTGATATTACTTTAGACCAAGTGGAAACGGGAAAAATCACCAGAATAGTCAAGGCTAGTTTTTGGTATGATGTGTCAGTTAGGTCTGACATGTGGGGAAAATCGGTGCAAAAAAGATGTGTCATCAGGTATGAATGGAGGCATCCAAAAGCCGTGGCAGTGGTTCGAATTCGGGAGGTGGTGTGGGTGAAGCTGCCCAATCGCAATGGGTGAAGGGAAAGGTAACAACCGTGTGTTCCCTGAACAGCGTGTCGGTTGATGGAATACCTCGATTGGATGTACGAGGAGTCTGAAGGTCATCAGACGACGAGGATAGCAATAAAGGTGGAGGGGGTGAGGTTCAGGTTGTAGTCCCACGAAGGTCACTGTATCAGCCTTACTGTATACGCGACTACGAATTGGTGGGAAGGTGTAGGCGTGGGTGCCAAACAGTAAATAGTTGTAGATGGTATTTTGTTGTTTTTAGGGTCACTGTTGAATGGAATGATCTTTTAAGATAATGGACGAGTTTGATTTGATTGGTGGGTGTGGTGCATGCATCGGAGAAAAAGCATGACGTGCTTTCGTGGTGTATTCCTCTGTTATTGAGAACGACTCTCGGGATGGGGCTCATAGTTCTCATTGGGGGGTATTGTTCACTAAGAGTTTCAGCTATACCCGTAGAAGTCTTGGTAAAAGCATCGTCCTTCTTCTGATTTGGTTTACCAGAATCCTTCTTTTTACTCAAGATACACTTCCAACTTTGCTCCAAATCCTTTTTTCCAGCTTTCTTCCCATGGGTAGCTTCTGGAGAGTCAATGTTTAGATTATCTGGAATGACTAGATCAGGATTTTAGGTTATTTTTTTTTATCAAGATTGAAGTCTCGAGCAATAATCCTAGTGTTCAGTTAGCTCAGCTGTCTTCCTCAGCATTATGTGTATTTGTTCATCATCAGATATAACTGTTGTAGGCGTTCCATCTCTGTATATCCAATCCAATTCAATCTTCTCGTATTCAGATCCCTTGACGCTAAACCAGACGGTGTCTTTGAATTCCTGTAGTTTTATTTGTACTGAAGCTGATTCTAGCCTGCCGTTAACACAATCAGCACAGCTAGGAGTATTATTTTCTAGATTGTTTACATGGTAATTATAACACTTGGCATGGAGCTGTGACTCATCAGCTTCTCTGCCATTCTTTGGCTTAATTTCAGTAAATGAAATTATGTCTGGATTATTTTCTTTAATACAGATTTTGAGTTCATCAAGTTTAGTAAGGTTCTTGGCTTGGTCGTCTGGACTTATGAAAGATCATTGTGCTCAGTTCTGCTGATACATAAGCCAATTCCTTCAGTGGGCGGGAGTCCATTACATTTACACCAGGTGATTTATCAGTTCGTAGTTTTCTTCAGTGCTTTTGTGTCGTATTCCTCTGTTACTGAGAACGACGTTAGAGATAGGCTTCCTAGCTCTCAGGCGGGGTCGGGTGGGTAGGCGGTGGGTGTTAGGAGTATTTTATTTCCAAACACTTCAGAAGCTTTGACAATTTTAAATTTTAAATTACTCTCCACACCATAATCGATATTCTGCCATGTTTCATAATGGACTTCAAATACGATTCTTGGCAAAGTAATCTTTACACCAATATTAGCAATGGGGATCTCCCCCATTCGACGTTTGAAATAAAAGAGATTCAGAAGATTTACTTCCTTCATCAATGAAGTATACCATCATGCAGGTTACATTCAAAAGTGAAATTTCCAATTTCGACGCTATGCGACGCTTGTCCATTCCACCTAATTATTTACCATTAATACACCCACTTTCGAAAACTGACAATTCCCGTGAATACTTATCCCAGTGTCGCTTCCATCACTCAAAATAATCTTCAAAGTACTCTTGAAGAAAGCAAGAAAGTAGGTCTCCTTATATCATGTGTAACAAATGGATTGAGGACAAAGACACCGCGATCAAAAACAAAAAAAGTAGAGCTAAAGAAAATAGACCACTACGTCTACCGAATCTCCATGAAATCCTCAAAAGAAAAATATATCAAACGCAGAGTCACCTTTGATTGACAAGCTTTTGGTAGAGCAAGCTCAACATTCAAGAATAAAAACATCCCATTAGTTTTGAAAAACAGGGTCTTCAACCGATGCGCCAACCTAATAGTCGCCTATGGAGCTGAAACACGGAACCTAGCCAAAAGATTGGGCCTAGAACTAAGAACCATGCAACACAGCAAACAAATGATAATACTTGACATCACATGGAGAGATCATAAGATAGCACATTATATCAGAGACAAACTGGGGACAGGCATATCATGGGATCCATTAGAAAACTCAAATGACAATGTGTAGAGCATGTTGCAAAAATGACAAATAACTGCTAGACATTCCAACTCACAACATGGATTGCTAGAGATCACATGCAAAACAGTGGCCGGTAGAAAATATGATGGTATAACGGTGTAGATAGCTTCAGGATATATTGGCACCGCGATAGATTAATTTGGTAAACCTTTGGAAAGGTCTATATCCAAAGACGAATGTGAAAAGGCTAATGCTGCTGATACTGAAGAGCAATAGTTAACAAACCTTTTCTGTGGGCCCCGGTTAGAATAATTGCCAAGGGGGAGATTTGCCGATGGAAGACGCAGGGAGATAATGTCCCGATGAGATTCTTATCTTGGGAGGATGGGAGATATATATCTAAGGCTGTGACTATATATAACGATAAAGTTTATCAACTACATATATTTAAATGAATTTTCATATAACATTATATCTGACAAAGACTAGATAAACAGGAAACCCCACGTCATCTGTAGATTTGAAGGTGAGTTACTCACTCAGTCTTAATGTTAGCACTGAAAGCGACGAGTAACTGTATCATAAGAAAATGGATTTCTTTTACTTTGGCTTTCCACCAAAGATGCATCCACGCAGATCTGCTGACGTGGTACGACCATTCATAGAGTGACGTTTCACCAAAAGAGCAAAATACACACGAACGTGCACACACACATGCGCGTATGTGATATGTATATGCACGTGTTCATGTATGTGCATTTGTTCACATGTATCAATGAATTAGCACGAGTGTATTTGGTGTGTGCGTGTGTGTGTTATGTATACGTAGTATATATGTGTGAATATGCTGCTTGTGTGTGCACTTATGAATTTATGTGTGTATGCAGTATGTATGTATGTATGTATGTTGTACGTATGTGGTATGCATGTATGTGGTATGCGAGTGAATGTGTGTGTTTGTAACGTGTATGTGTTGGGATAAAAGCTACACAGGATAAAAACTCCAGTCCATTTTTGGAAAGATCATCCCTAGGTAGATTGTTGAGATTTTAGGTGAGCTGGCACCTTGTCTTTCCTCTTTTTGAAAAATGGTTCAGAGTATTTATAAAGCTCTTCAAAGGAACTGCTGCGTTGGTTGCAAGGATCTGACATATAAGGGGTCTACACCTTGTTGTATGATAACGTCAATGACCTTGGAGATTTCCACCGAGCCACATTTTATATTTTGCTGCTTTCTCTTTTAGTTGATTTACTGAATGGAGATAGTTGATGGCCAAGTAGCTTCTTTTGAAGCTTGTTAGTTTCCGTAGTTGGTTTTCATCTGGGGTTTTGGTGATTCGGTTGTTGATCACATTGGTAAAAAGTTCACAGATGTAGTTAAGTAGGCGTATGGGCCTATCGATGTTCAGTTTGGGTTCCGTTTTTTATATAATAACATTACGATTGCAGTATCACAATCTTTTTGAGGCATAAGTTGAATAGAATGGCTAGTTTCCTAGTAATGACATCACCAGCTTTTTTGAGTTGGTCGATGGTGATATTATCTGGTCCCAGACCCTTTTTCGTGTGTTTGATGGATTTCTTCACATCCCTCATCGTAACTTCTTGGAAATGTTCGATCTGGTTACTTGTGACTTGTATATCTTGCTCTTTGTTTTGTTGTGTCCCTTATTTGAAGGAATAGAAGTTTTTGTATAATTCATGGTGTCTTCCCTATGCGTTGTTAGATCTTCTTTTCCTTCGAGCAGACTTACTTGCTTTCTTCCTGTACTACAAGATTTTTTAATTGTTTTGGAGCCCCTACCTTTTCCGACAATACTTTCCATGACTGCTGATGTGCATCTTCTTTCATCTTGGCTTCGTTTCTTTTCGTTTCGTTTGTTGCAATGAAAATTATTTACTTCCAAATAATTGATTTTTAAAAAAAATGTCTTCCTCGCTTCCCCTTCTTGAAAATGATGATCCTTGCACGGGCCCTTTGCGTAGGTATTGCTAGTCACTGGGGGTCCACGGATAACACTTTGAGAACAGCTGTTAAAGCACTACAGCAGCAGTTTGACTCCACCCGACACATCCTCTCGACTCAGAAAATCACAGCATAAGGCCGATGAAACTCACAAAATGTTAATAAAATACTATTGATAACGTCTATCTAAAGATACTAAGAATAATATATCTTTAAAGGGTGTTATTTCAATCAGAAACCTCATGACCCCCATAGGCATGTTTGTATTAACACTTGGCAAACCACAGCATAATTTGATACGAAAGCCAATGTAAAGTTGTTAAAATTGAAGTGTATATTTGAAAAAAAAGTGCAATTCTAATCTGAAACCCTAAATAAGACTCCTACCAATACATTATACATCTCCGTCCGGCTCCGTCCCACAAATCCTAGCCGTCCGGCGATTAGTCTCACCCCACAGGACTTTCACCCGGAGGAACAAGAAGATAGAGATAGGCATATTTACTGTTAACCAGCCTACTTCTATTCCGACTGAAGATTTTTACTGCAACTTGTATTGTATAAACAATAAATAAGTCCGTTCGTAATCTGTAAGACCTGTCCTTGTAAGAGAGCCGTATATCAATCACTTGTTCATGAGAAATGTTGATTTTATACAATGTATCTATTAGAATGAAATATGCCCTACTATATTTTCAACATAAATGTCCATAGATGTGTAAGACTTGTCAATTTAGCTTAGTCGGTATGCAAGCTGCCTACCAATCAACTGGTCGTGATTTCAAATCACTGTTAATTTTACGTATTTCTATGTCTTAACCACCCTAACTTTGTTGCAGTTGTTGTTGTGGTAGAAAAACAAAGTTAACTCCAGACTTGGAATAGAATTTGACAACAAAACCATAATGAAAATTCCTGGACACACGAGTAAACCAAGCTGGGGTACCGGTCCTACCACTTCGTGGCAAACACCCGTTGAAAATATGTAAGTTATTTTTCATTTCCTCATTGGTAATGTCATTAACGGAGAATACTACATTTTTGATACTTACGATGTGAAAAGTCTGTCCAATAAGAATATTTTCAGTAATGGTTTTTCCTGTATTTAAAAGTCTAGTCTAGTGAAAGGAAATTAATACTGATCCGTTATTTGAAATGAGTTAGGTTTTGTACAGAATTTTGCAGATGAGATTTTAACAAATATGATAACTTTCTCTTCTATTGATAAATTTGGTGATAAATCGAACTAATCTTAGAACAAAGGCGAAATTACAGTCTATTAATGTGGTAAGTATAACCTGTATCAAAATTATCAAATCGTACCTCCCTCCTGATTCACAAGTTCACACAATCCCTCCCCGCCCCCAGGTTGAACCCCCCCTCATCAGTTGAAGAGTGGATAAAAAAACCCTTGTTGAAATTATTCTTCTGCTTTCTGAGATTCCTCCTGAAAAGTTGAGCTTTAAAACGTGTAATAAGCATTCGGAGCCAAGTAAACACTTTTCTGTCAATAAGAATGATTAGGAAGATAAAAAATAGTCGCCAATTACTCCAATTAGAAACCGTGACGGTTTAAGTGACTAACAAGACATGTTTTCGTTATATTTGATTTAACCGAGAGGGCTTTGTCCTGTTACATAATATATTAGTACTCCTACTAATTAACCAATGAAGCTGCTGCTACAAACAACCAATAATACTAATGCTAAAAAAGGCAATTATGTCCTTCGGCTGTGATGTCACTTACCTATACACTACACAGTGTATAGGAACATGTCTTCCAACTGAACATACACTTGTCTTTTGTCTTATCTATCTTCCATCTTAATCCAACCACAATTCCTGAAAAACAAATTGAGAAAAACAACTAGCAAAAATCTCCCAAAGACGACATTATGTTACATTCTAATACTCTAGAAGAGCATCTAGAGAGATTGAAACTTATTTTTGACCGATTACATAGAAATGGTTTAAATATAACAAGTCCAAGTGTATTTTTGCTCTATCTCTAATCACATATTTGGGTCACTTCACCATTAACGAAGGATTAAAACCTGATCCATCCGAAGTTGAAACTATCATTAGCATCCTCTTACCAGAATGCAAACAAGACTAGCAAAGATTTTGGGGCATGACATTTTCTTGTGAATTTTTTCCAAGATAACGATATCCCTCTACTCCATGAGAATTACATCATCTGGGTTTTTGATAAACCTCAAATCGAACTAATCATCCTGCTCTATAGTTTTACGACCCAGATTTACACACGAAAATAATAACTGACTCAAACGAACAGGGAATCGGTGGTATCTTTGAACAAAACCTTACTGGCAACTACTTTTACTGAACAAAACTATTTCCCCTTAGAAAAGGGATGCCCTTTACACACTATTCGGTTACAAAAAAATTAATCCATCGATCTCACCTGACGATCGAAAATGAGCATGAACCATTGAAAAAAGCAAAATAAAAAACAACCAAAAAACGATTCACAAATTGTTAGCATCACAACGTTACGATTTCGAACTGAATTACATACCAGGATGTAACGCCATAGTTGCTCATACATTATCTCGTGCGTATCTCCAGGACAATAGCCCTGAAATATCTGATACAGATACGAAAATTTACAGAATTACGTACACTGTAATCAACAGCCAGCTGAACCACGACTTCCTCGTGAAATCCCATGGGCAAAAGTAGGAACAGATATATTCCATTCATATCGGAAATCATACTTTCTTGTAGTGGATTCTACTACAAGATATTTGATTTACAATAAAAAAATGCTTTAAGAAAATCCGCCATTCCTTCAGCGAGTCATGATTTTAAAACATTCGCTGAACAACGGGACTTCGAATATTTAAAATCTAGTCCAGATCACCTTAAATCTAATCGAATGGTAGAAAGAGTCACTCAAATAATCCAAAAAAGTATTTAAAAAAGCTATAAAGGACAATAATCCGAATTTGGCACTCTTACCCCAACAAACACCATCGAAAATGGGACACCATCTCCTACAGAGCAACTCATGAACTGAAACTTACCCACAAATCTCCCAAACATGATCCATCATAAAAATAACTCACAACAAAAACAAAAAAAAAAGGCTCACTCATCATATAAATTACCTATACTCAACCTAATGATAATGTACGAAATTTTTTTAAAGATATTTGGAATAGATCGGATGAAAAAATTAGGGAACTACAACTGAATCGTTCATACTTAGTAATCACTGAACGAGGAAATTATATAAAAAGAAATCGACGTAATCTCCTCATAGCAAAAATGTGCATACAAATAATTCCAGTCATCGATCATGAAAATATCATACCAAACGACTGCAGACCCACTATGATCGCGGCAACTGGACATGAACAAATCCAACAGAGAAAGTAGGAAAAAAGAACACGCAGCGAACGAAAAATACCCCTAACACAAGGTACCGCGAATAATCACTGTAACAAAAGACATGAAAGAAACTCTATAAACAAGACCCAACCAAATTGAATTGGATGATAAAAAAGAAATCATCTCCCGTACACCATTCAAAATCAAATATAGAAATAAATGAATAAACGAAAAACGCACTCATTCACATAATCCAAATTTCTCACTATCCCTCCAGCTCAAAGGCAAAGCTTATCTAAAAAAGAAGGATGTGACGTCAACATATCAATTCTCCTACTAACCAATAAAGTTGCAGTTGCTACTAACAGCAACTAATAATTCTGATGCTAAAAAGGCAATTAAGCTCTTTGCTGGGACGTCACTTACCTATACAATACATAATATCAAACATGTCTCTTGTCTTGTTCATATTCTTAATCTAATCGCAATTCATCAATAGAGTCCATCGACATACAAAATGTTCCATGTTGCACTTTAAGTGGTCAATGTCCATTGAGCATTCTCAAAATATATCGCAACACACCTGCACGGTTTTGTATTAAAAATGCCTTGTCTTCTATTTTTCAACAGACACTGATATTGGATTTTGAGGAAAATTATGTGATTATTTTCTTATTTGCTGAAGTGGCGAGTGATTAAAATGGGGATTAAAATGGGGTACGCGTCGGTGAGGCGTCTACCTGGACCCCAAACCCAGCCTGACCATATACTTTGTTCCCAAACTAATTTCCATCACTGGTTGTAGTCATTATAAGCTTGGTTAGAAGTAAGGAATTTATGCATGCATAGTTTCGTGTTCCAGACTCTTTATATTACCGATGTAGGGTGAACTTATTTAGTGATTCTTCAAACAAAAAAACCCCCCAAACTGAACATTGATCCTCGCTTAAGCTGTTTACAGAACCTTTTAAAAAATATTCATCTTTTGGGAGCCTTGATTTGAAAAATTCCCAAATTTGAACACTTCAGGCAGATAGTCAAAAACACCCGTTTGAAATGGCGCTAGTCCCATGATGCTTAAGCAATGAAAAGAAATGTAATTCATTAAAGAAATGAAATCAGAACAAAGGGAAATAATTCATATAAGTCGTAAAAATGGCGGAAAATAAGCGTCTAGTTTAGTAATATAGTTACATTGTCATCATTAGCCTTTCAGCGTCCGTCATTGGAAATAGACCTTCCCCAAGATTTACCAAACCTCTCTATCATGGGCATCACAGAGCCAATGCTTTCTGAACTTGTTTAGTTTGTTTTGCTATCTTATATTCTGCCAGCTACGGATTCGTATCTGATCCCTAGGGATCCATGATGTGAGTCGTGATATTCATCAGTTGGTTGCCATTCTTGCAACATGACCAGCCCATTGCCATTTATGTGTTCTAATGGATTCTATGACATTTTGGACTCCTGTTTTTCCCATGCCGTACTGTGATCTCTCCATGTGATGCTGAGCATGATCCTCTCCTGTATATTTCTCAGTTTGCAGGTCTCTTGATTAGGTTCCATGTTTCAGCTCTATAGGTGACTACCAGAAGAATGCATTGGTGGTTCGAATTTCCAATGTATTAAAAGCACCTAAAATCAAAAGAGAATTGGAGAACGGTGTTGTGACCAAAAACGAATCTTTATCGGCATTTGTTTTGCTACAAGCCGATATAGAGTCAGCACACAACCTTTTCCTCTATCCAACACCCCAGTTTCTTGTGCCCCTACTATCCAACCCCCGATATCTCGGCCAAACATACTATCATCATTACTTTTTGATCTACGAACCCAGAAGAAAATTCCCATGTAAATATATGATAATCATTTCCTCACTACAGTATCTTTTTGGAAAGTTCTACTTTTGGATTGCGGGGTAAAACTGTATATGTATAGGCGGATTGGATAGCATTTGACTGCGTGAATTTTTTGGGTTATTCTTTTGATGTGTCCCAACGGCTAAACGGCTAAACTGGTAAAGACTATAGACACGAATAGTTGAACCGTAAAAAAAATGAATGTTTGTGACTCTTCGCTTCGATTAGGTCTTAATTTTCATAATTTGTAAACTTGAATAGATCGGACTACATCATTGCAAGTGCGCAATATATATCTATGAACAACTGAGAAAAGTTACATTTAAAAAAGTTTATAGAGCATAACCTTTGTTTTCATCCCACTGAACAGGTGTCTTCAATTCATGCAAAGTGCAAGTAGAGTGTGACAAGTACCATAACTCCGAAAGTTAATCAATTTTGCTCTAAGTAGAGTCGTTTCTCTCGTTCAAGTTCCAAGTTACACAAAACTGCTTAAATTCAATGTTGGTAGCTATCAAAATCCTTGATTTATAGTTTCGATATATACGGTTCTTGATTTAGCTAATTTATTAATGCACATTAAACACTTTATTGAATGTTGCCTCTGTACCCGTGAATGATTACAAGATTATTTACGTACGGATCGACTTTTCTGTCCAGATTCAGAGTACCTGAGCGCTCTGTCTAGGATCAAAGTGAAGTATTTGTGTGTCTTACAGAAGTTACATAGTGTCCTTCTTTTTAGTCATGCTATTACAACTCCTTAAACATAGACTCAGCGCAACCAAATTTGCCATGCATATTCATGAGACCCAGGGAAAGGTTTTGAAATTGAAAGGTTTGAGAAAATACTTAATTTTTAACTTACCAAGTACCTATAAAGCCAAAGTGGTACCTTATCTTCCCTCCATTTAGGCATCTCATTTTATATGTTTCTACATAACTCTTTAGGGTGCCTGAAGTAAACGGAAACTCCCTCCTCCATTTATGGGTTAGAAGTGATGGGAGACTTTTTCCTCCCTGTGAAGGGTCAAAAGTGAACGGGGGGGGGATTTTTACTAACTTGAAAGGATCAAAAGAGAAGGGAGGCTTTTCCCATCTTTAAGGGGTCAGAAGTGCGGGGAAACTTTTCCCCCATAAGGTGTCAAAATTTAAGGGAGATTTTCCCCTTTCCTGTGGGAGTGGGGTGTCAAAATAAAATGAATGGTCAAAAGGTGGGGACAGAGACGTTGCTGTGGGTGAGGGTTGGGGCTGTTTAAAACGCCATCCAGGATCCCAACGTGAGGGGCCCCATTAATAGTTCATTTACTCAAAATCTCTAGCTAAACCCTTGGGTGAAGGGGAACTTTTTTACAAGCTTTAGTACTATTGTTTATCCTGAAATATCTTATCCGGCATAGACGGGTATTCAGCAAGTATACCATAAAGCCGTGTTGAAAACAGGGTTTAAGCTTTTACATAGTTACCAAAATAGTGCCTCCATACCTTTAGAGCAATCTTTTCAGCTAAAAAATGATATATTGGTTATTACTTACCCATTTTTACCTCGTAAGAGTCACCGTAAGGTCATTGTATATATGGGAGCATTACACGTTTTACAAAACTCATGTAAAGTATTCCCGATCCAATTTAGTTAAAGTTCTCTTTTGCAAGAACATGATTTTGTACATTGTCAATCACGTCATAGATTACATCATAGAACCCCAAATACTTTACGTCTGATCACACATTGGAACAACTTGTGTTGGGTTAGGATACTCGAATCATTGAAAAAAAATAACTCATTCAATATCATAGCTTTAGGCTCCTTAGTGTCGATCCATACATAATTAACCCTGTCATTTTGAACTGGTATATGCTAACTAATTTGTTTTTTGTCGGAGCTCAAATTAGTTGCGCTGATTGGTTAATTTTCCTGTCTGCGTTTCTCTTATGAATCTGAGGCAATTTTGCCAAGTTACACAGGCAAAAATAGTCTGTTAAAAAAATACCGAAAGACTTTAAAAAATCATCGAAATCTACGAAGAAAAATGAACATTGAGGTAAGATTTCATTATTACTCCTCACGTATGTGAATTGTTTAATCACATCAAAGAACAATGCATGAAGTTGTTTTTTTTTAAATTGATACGGTATATATTCATGGATTTTCTCAATTTTCAAAACTATAGATTTGAATTACTTGTGTAATTCTCTTCATCTTTGTTGTTGTCAACTGCAACCGTAGCAATTTATTTAGCTAATTTAGTAGGTATTTTGTTTATAATAAATCCAGTACATACTCAACTCAAATCAAACTGTTAGGTAGAAATGTTTTCATTTAAACGAGCATATACCTGTAAGAAAGAAGAGACAATTTATGTATAGATTCATGTATTCTAATTTCAGGTTATTTTAAAATTCATAACTCATCTTGAGCTGTTTTAAAGGGTGTTAGTTCATACGTAAATCACATATACTAATTTTGAATAAAAAATTTGAACAGAAATCCAAAACTACACTAAAATGCTACCGAAGGAGGACTAAAAACAGATAAAACTTATGACCCTGTTGCATATCAAACAAAAAACAAAAAAACAAAAAAGAAAAAAGAAAAGAAGAAAATCCACGAATCCCTACATTAAAGGAAACTTACAGAAGCGGGATAAATCATATTTTTAACAATAGAAGAATAAGTTATTGTATTTGAAATATTAATAAATATCAATTCAATCAAAAATAAAATAAACCGTAATATATTATTACAAATGTAATAAACAAAGAGAAAATGCATTTTACATGTTTTTATAGTGTTTGCTTTCTCTTGCAGATTAACAGCTCAAAGATGGGATAAGTACGAATAAGATCTTATCTTAATGTTTCGACTAAAAAACTATAAACTGTAACAAAAGATGAAGAAAATGCTGTATTTTCAATATCTAAAATATAGTTTTCAAATTTGAATAAACAGTTCAGAGATGCAAAAAAGTAATAATAATATCTCAACTCAATCTTAATGAAATTTTTTTCGTTTGATCCTGAGTGTCGCCATGGCAACAAGGTTTGTTTTTTTTAAATAATAGATTTCATTCATTTCCTTTTTCAAAAGAGCGACTTAATCTTATTTTTCCTGCTTTAATTCTTGACCAATCTTGTTTCATTCTACAACAGAAATTATTATAATGAAATGTTTTGTAAGACAAATATCAATTTGTATCATGTGATAAAAAAAATGATATACATATTTCCTGTGCTAAATATATGGGTAAATTGCAGTAAATAGTAATTTTACAAGGGAGATAACCCGCATATACGCTACAAACGATTGCTGCTGTTTGGCCATTTTGAATGACTGAAAGTGGCTAGTTTTTTAAGATTTTTTCACTGATTATCAAATTTAATCAAAAATACTGTTTACTTTGGAGTCAATACGGAATGTAGGTAGGCTTTCTTAGCATATACGTAATATGGGCCATTTATATGGCTAAAAGTGGCTAGATTTTTAAAAAATTGGGTAAATTAATTCCCCGGTAACAATATAGATTTCATTTCCCCTGCATCAACATTGATTTTGAATTTTAAAAGCGATATTATAATCACACTTATAATACGCATGTGTAAATATATTTTCAACTTATTCAATTCAAATAACGTTAAAAACCTAGCCACTCTTAGCAATTTAGAATCTACAATATGAAAATGGTTATTTAGTATGTAGGGTTAGTGTTAGAGTTGGTTGCTAGGTTTCGAATTAGGGTTAATAGGTAGGTTTCGAGTTAAGGTTAGTTGGTAGGTTTGTGGTTAGGGTTTATTGGTAGGTTTAGAGTTGGGGTCAGCAGGTAGGTCTAGGGTTAGATCTAGTAAGTAGGTTTGGAGTGACTGCTTAGAATTCCCCAATTATTTATCTGTGTTGACTGGTTATCGGGGAAGTAAATCTACCCGATATCCATTTTTTTTGTTTTTGTTTAGAAATGTCTAGCCATTTTAGCCATTTAAAATGGCTAACTCCAAAATGGCTGTAACTGATTGGAGGGTATCCCACATTATTTATTTTTTTCTTTAAATTGCAACACTAACCCTAACACTAACCCTAGATATTAACACTGACACTAAACAGTAACCCTTAATTATATATCCTTTGCAGTTGAAATTAATAGTATACAATTTCAAATGTGTAGAACATAGTTTAATAGCAACGGCAGATATTCGCATATATTGAGAAATTATCTCCCCTGTAAGATATCTACTTGACGTTTAAATGAACCTATTCTAAATTATTACCGAAATATCATATATTATCATTTTTCTACATAAACTATAATTGAACTCTTTTCATTGAATTAAGTTATAATTCGAACATATTTAACTTTTTTCACTTCTAACGATATTAATGGTTATTTTCTTTACAATGGATCTAATTGATTCATGTCCAATCAACCTTACAAACCAGCTTGAAGTCATTTGAGACTTTCACACAACTTACATTTAGTAGATTATAACTGATACATTTAAATTACCTACTACATTGGCTTTTGGCTCTTTACTGCCAATTCATAAATAACATCGTCATATGACTGGTGATATTCTAGTCCAGGCATATAAAATGCATATATCCGTATCCATATATTTCATGTAAAAAATATGCGTTCTTGATAGTTTTTTTAACATTTGATGTTTATTGAAATTATGATGTTCAGAAGATGATACTGATGAACACTGAAAATCTTTCGTTTGCTTATCAATATTTGATAACCTACAAGCACGTTTCTCGTACTTACCACCCCCCTTAACTGGAAATTATCTGACAGAGAAAGTTTCTCTCTTTAAACAACCTACTTTTTAACAAACAACGTCCACTCAAGCACGATGTTCACAAAATTAGTCAGAGTGTTAGTAGATAGATTTTTACATGTTAGTTTAGCAAACCATTTCTAATGAGTTCCTTCCACACCGGCTGTTCCACAAATGAGACCTTGTGCCAAATTCGGCTGCATTTAACAAATGATCTACACATGCGAATATTAGTCACTTGAACAAGTCAAGAAATAATATTCCACTTTATTGCCTAATATATATTTATTTTTGCAATAGCGGTTGATCAGTTTGTGGATTTTATATGGTGCATAACTTAATTTGAAAATCAAATCCGTACATTGAATTATAAATAGAATAATCCTCGATATACGTTTTGGAAACACGTGACGTATCTCTCAGTGCACCCCTCGATAAAGAATTGCCTTTGTTGTATTTGATATCCCCGTTGTATGTATAATACTACAACTGAACAACCGTAGCCACCAAAGGGGGAGAAGGATTCTTTGCCATTTTTTCAAGTACGAGTGTTTGTATGTTCCAGCGCTCCTGGCTATACCGTTTTGTCTGCAGGCATGAAAATTGACATCAGTACTCCATTAGACCCTTTCTTGAAATGTTTCTTTGATTTTGGGGAAAAAAAGCTTTTTTGAACTTTTGGAGGCATCATTTTGACGCGTTTATTAATAACATCTAGATTTTGGAGATTTTTCTAGATGTTTTTTAAAAATATTTCCGATGTGTTGCAGTGGAAAACGTCAATGCTGTCCTAAATAGAATTTATTCTGCCCATATTCATTCTCAGAACTTTTTCACATGATTTCAAATTTTGACGCTACGGATGTTCAATTATTGACTGTGATGGTGAGTTTTATAGTCAAGTCTGTAATAAATATAAACTGCGATTTCCCATGCCTATCTATGCAGGCAAACATATGCATACGTTTACATTCATGGCTGTTAATAGGTGTGTATGCATGAATATGTCTATGCGCATAGATATACATGTAATATATGATGTTATATTCTTGTATACGTGTGAGTGTGTCTTGCACAGTTATGTGTGCGTGCGCACCTGCATGTTTGTATATCTATACTGATATCCCTCGCTTTTGGGGAGTTCGTTTTACGCCACCATTGTTTTGCTTTTATGAAAAAAAAAATGAAAAGCGAAAATAACGTTCAACGTTTGTTTTGTTGCGAGCTGTTATAGAGACAGTATGCACTCTCTTCCTTTCCCTTCCAAACCCCAATTCTCTGTACCTATGATCACCACAAGCTACAACAACTAGGTCGAACACGCCATCATTACTATTGTGGGTTGGGTGCGAACGCTTTAAAGAATTTTCCCTTATGAATGATGCGTAATTGCTTTTTCGTTTTAGGCCATTTCAGCTTAAAAAATATTTTTTCAGATAAGAACGCCATCCTTTTGGAAAGTAGGGAAAACTTTAATGTTCTGGAAACGAGACTGAGTTACAAAACTACTAAGCGAGATATGAGGATACTTTTTTTATAATTTTGAAGAGTCATTATCCATTCAAGAGTTGGTCGAACTACCGAAAGGACATTTTTTTATGTTGATTTTGTTGATCTTCTCCGTGTGAAAAATCCATATGAAACTCTTTCTCTCTCTCTTTGAGTTGATGATTGTGGTAGATTGCAAAGCAGACTCTTCTTCTAATATGGAAAGTGTACCTGAAGAAATCTGTAGAATAGATTGACCGAAGTGTTGCTGTATGAACGAAAGCAAAATGAAGATTTAGTTTAATAGTTCAAACAACCCTTGGAATGAAACATGAAGTTTCTTTTTCCTCGCATCAGTCAACGTTGCAGATTTGTTTTATCAGATTACATTGCCGTCTGCAATTTCTAAGTAAAACTGTTAACGTGAGCAGTTTTATTTAGAAAATGTAGACGGCAATGCGCCTTTCCCTCACTCATTTTCTCCTCTTATGTTCATACTTTAAGCTCACTCTCCAAGTGGTGCACGACAGACAATACTAGAAAGTCTCTAGCTATACATAGTCACAGCCGTTATAGGGGTCGAAGGTCAGTATGATAAGTATGCAATCGCTGTTGCCCTGATGTTGATTTTAATGCCAAACTATCTGAAGTCAAGAAGATTGTCACGCACGGTTGAATTTCGCTTTCAAAATAAGAGGGCGGTAAATTGTGCCGGTTGATTATCCAAATGAAGCTCTACAAACCGCTGTCTATTCAATTGATCTTTTTCCTAAAAAAGAAGGTATTTTCTCACTCTTCTAACGCATGCTTAAATATTCATGTTCTGAATGCGCTTTCTCCCTCCCTGTCGATACTTATTATGTTTAGCTTAGTGTGGCACAGGGCCACAATAATGGGGCACACAGTGAGCAATTGTTTTGCGAAACTAGTAAGCTCACCATCACTCCAAGGCAGGCAATACACACACATTTATAAATGGATATATTTGGTCCGACAACAGGAATTATAAATTGTGTTATATTAAATAGAAACTTATTTGAATGGATCTATCCTCGTTATACGGTTAATATATCACTCAATTTAGACAACGTGAATAGAATAAACATTTATAGAAAATGGGACTTGTGCAGGAATCGAACCTGCCACCGATTGGTTTTTTATATGATGTAACACATTTTATAATTCATTCTGTCTGACCAAATATGTCCGTTGTATAAATACATAATTGTCGCTTTGAAAGAGACGAATAGATCGGAAATAAACGAGATGAGAATTTAGGTTAAAAGCAGTTATTTGGCCTTTAAAGGCATTATCAACAGCTGTTCATTGTTATGTTGAGGCGGCTCCCCTAATGCAGGTTCGATTTCTACAGTAGGCCCATTTTCTTTCTATTTACATTGTCTAAATTGAGTGATATATTAACTGTGTAACGATGCTAGATCATTTCAAATGAGTTCCTATATAATATAACGCAATTTATAATTCACGAAAAAGTACATACCCACTCACATATACGTATGTGTGTGTCTTGACACGTATCTATTAGCTGGATTTTGATCAGAAATTCTCACTGCATGATATTCAATCGATTTGATTAATATTCTCCATTGCATCAAGTGCACTAACAAATCAACATTCAAAATCCTTGCCTTCTCTTGAACGCTGCGAAAATGTTTCTTGCGAAGAAATTGTGATGGCTGATCAGAGTCAAGGGAGCCCGGGCTAAACGAAATGAACCGATACTTATCATACCAAAGATTGATCTTCATCCTCAAAAGATGATGCTGTGTGTGTGGCGGGATTGGAAAAGGGGCATCTACTCCTTCTAGAAAATCAAACAATTGATTCGAACAAGTAATGTTCCCAGTTTGTGTTATTGATAAGAGCAATCGATAGAAAGGCGTAATATTCTATCAGAATTATGCTAGACTACATATTTTCACTCATCCGTCGTAATTTCAAAAATTGTCATTTCTTTTCATTTAATAAACCGGACATTTTTTCACATTACCAATATATATTAATTCCCTGCTACCTATAACAGACCAGTTTAAACACTGCTGTTGTGTTTAGGCTTTATTCATTATTGACATTTATATGTATGCATATATGTATCCGGACTTTGCCCAACCCTTAACGTTTGTAGTAGAAACTTGGAATTTTACACGGATTTGTCTCAATGTATAGGGAAAACGGTTTTATGTTCTTTGAAAATTCCCACGCTAAAAAGTTTTTTAGTGGGTTAATCAATTTACAATGTAAGTTTGTACTCAATTGGTCACTTGGATTGTGCCCGGCAGCATTCATGCCTGTTGGAAGAATCTAAGATTTGTAAATATCTATATAAAAAGGGTGGTAAATTGTAGTGTCCAATCTCGATATTATGGTCATCTGAGCTAAAATGGATTCGGAAGATTTTTTTATGTACAATAAATTGTTCTGTAAAGTCAGTCGATAACCTGCCCAATAAATATCAAGTTGATAAAAAATCTTTAGTCACTTGGAAATAAATATCTTGTGACTGACTGACATGTCCATCTGGTAATAAGCCGGGGGGTAACCGTAGATAAGATATCCGAATGGAATTTCGCAAGGGAAATGAAATGTAAATAGAATAGTAGGTAACCAATATCAAGTGATTGTCATTCTGAAGTAGATTATCTGTTTGGTTGTGAAGATAGTTGCGTGTTTGCCTCCAGCGCCGATGGGAGAAGTTCGAATCTTCTTGAAGGTTAGGATTTCAAAGATTGATCGGCTTCCAAAGATACGTGATGCAAGTTCTAATCTCGACAGAGACAAATTCTTTATTTTCTGATCCATGCTGGTTACTTAAGAGTTGTAGAATGTAAAGAAATGATCTGATTGTTTCAATAAAAGGCAATAAAAGTCAACTTAGTCAAAATTGATGTGGTATGTGAACTTTCATGAATAATGATTTTTAATTACATTGAAGGTGAGGATTTAGAAAATTTTTTTTCAAGTTGGCCGTGTAGACTTTCCACGCTTCAAAAATTGGCACAACACAATCTTTCATCTTACATTGCAGTCAGAACATTTGTGTGCTTGCATAGTATAATGTGCCAATCTACCACAGGGTTTTCAAATCTATCTGGGGTTTGCAGGCTCCTAGGGGTGCGTCAGTTAATGGCTGGGGGTCTGCAGATGGAAATTTAAATTAATACCATTAAAATTTGAAATCAGGATAACTGAGCGTGCGACGATAATAAATTTGAAAAACATAATGATTGAAACAGACTTGTACTATATTTTAGGATTCTAATAATTGTAATCCATGGACGAAAAAATGATTTTTAACGGTAAAAGTTGCTAATTGTTATTCATCAATTGCTACATAGAAACTAAAACGTAAAAATAGTGGTCGCTCCTTTACAAAAGGGGTTTTCAGAGGTTCGAAACCACTGATTAATTAATGGGCGGAGTGGCGTAACGGAATCGGGAAATTGTGTTCATGTTTTGGCCGTGGATGTTCGTGTTCCTTTTGCACCAATGCTCTTGGGGAAAGGCATGAGTCCACTTCCTGTCCAGTTATGGGTAAATTGCAGGACATAAAGATCCCTTTAGCTCTATAAGGCAGTTCAACTTATAGGGGGCTACTATGACAGAAAAAAAGCTGCAGCTGGGCAGAGGACGTTCTGGTTATTCCCTCATCCCAAAAGGCCACCAGTTATTGTTCCACTGGAAAACAACTCTGAATGCCAAGAAAGTGGGATCTTTCTTGTGCAACGACTACCCCACTCTGCAAACATTTCCCGTAGAGGTTATTGTGCAAAAGCACAGTCACAGACATCACCGGAATGATGGTCAACTAACAGGTATATTCGATTAGTCTCGGATACTTACAGACAGAACGAATGGGTGCCTCGTCGGGGATTAATAGTTGTCTCACTTGACCATTGCTGCTATAATGAGTTCTCTCCTAACTGGCCTTGTGTCAGATGAAGGTAAGATTAATCAATCCCAAAGAAGAAGAAAAAAAAAAACAACAATCATTGTATTGATTGAATAGATGGGTGAGGGTTATACAATGAGTTATTTGCCAAAATTTGCTCAGACGGCACCACTGATTGAAACGTCGTACGCTAATCTCAAAGCTGATACAAGTTCGAGCATCCCCTGGGGATAATAATGTATACCTAAAGCCATCATAAAAAGTCATTATTTTATCCAACAATACAATGCGTTCTATTGTTCTACTTCACAATTAGTACATTAAAAGGCGGTAGTAAAAACTTTCATAAAATTACACCAAAGGATTATGGCCTGGGGACATTTTTTGACGATGTACCGTTCTGGAGGCACCGTGGTTGCAGTACGGCAGATGGGAAACGAAAGACGCAAGACTCATGTCGGGATTCAAAATCGCACCTTTATTTTTCTTCTTCGGACGACCGGAAGTACATCGAAATCCTCAGAGAGAGAGAGAGAGAGAGAGAGAGAGAGAGAGAGAGAGAGTTCAATGTTATTCTACTGCCAGCAGCCAGGACCAGCAGCCCGTAAACCGTACGTTTACTCTGGCACTCTGGTATCTCTATCTGCCTACTCAGCCTGGTGACCAACCTTTGGTCTCCTTTTCAAAGGCAAGGATCTCTTTTCCTTTGCTATCTATTTTACAGAGTTATCTTACCCTCTTCTTTTACCTGATATCGAAACTAAATGACCATCTACCCTTTTCTCTTTTATTTTCCTCCTATTTTCTTTTGTTTTTCATGCAACTAAAATAATTATCTTTCTTACTTCCGCCGCTAGAATCCTTATGCACCATCCTTTTTCCCATCAATCCCTTTTCAATTTCTTCCTTCTAATGTCTTTTTAATTAACTGGCTGTGACTGGCTATCTATCTTTGGGTGTTCCAAGCAACCACGCTCTATCTTGTCAATGGATCTATTTAAGATGTTTCTATAGTCCTTTTGGCGCCTGAAAAGAGTAACTCTGTAACTTATCTAATCTTTGACCAAGTGTGTATGTAAATACCAAATCAAAAAGTATCTTTAACAAAAACATGCTATTCAAAAATAGAATCAAATATTTAGGAATAAAATGGACCATTAAATCAAGGAATCCCCATCAGCCCTCTTACTGCAACAGTATGTGTTACTGATTGCTGCTTTAAAAAAAACTCTTCAAACATTTCTAAAATGTTGATATAAGTTGATTTTCCAACAGGGATTCAATGCTTTTTGTAGGTTCGCTTCACGCTATTTTTTCGCTTTTACGAAAAAAAAAAAAAAAAAAGATGAAAAGCGAAAATAGCGTCTGGATTTTGTTTTGTAGCGAATCATTAATGATAACCTACTCCCTCTTCCTCTCTCCCATACACACCAGCCTCTTATGTTCCTCTCACCGCCACAGCCATCGACAACTCAGCCTAACCACTTTTGGGGTCTCAGAATGCCAGAATATTTTCCCACTTAAGCTTATGGTAATTGCTCCTTTGCTTTACACCATTTCGGTTTACGAAAGAATCGCTCAACGTTTGCATCATCATCATCATTATTAATATCATCATGATCATTATTTTAGCGTCCGTTGTTGGACACTGACGTTCCCCAAGATTCGCCAGACTTCTCTATCATGGGCGCCAAAGAGCCAATACTTTCTGAACTTGTCTAGTTCGTCACGTCATCATATTTTTTGTCGGCCACGGTTTTGCATGTGATCTCTGGGGATCCACGGGGGGGAGTTGTGATATTCAGCAGTTGTCTGATATTCTTCCCACATGACCAGTCCATTGCCAGTTTTTATTTTAATGGATTCTGAGATATCTCTGATTCCTTTTTTTCTCTGATATACTGATCTGCCTTATGATCTTTCAATTGTTGAGTAAGATTCTCTCGTGTGCACGTTGCACGGTTTCAGTGTAAAGGGAAAATCTTTTGGTTAGGTACCATGCATCAGCTCCATAGGTGACTATCAGAAGGATGCGTTCCATGCTATTTGCTTAACGAGGATTAAAACGACCAGAGCGTTGCAATAAAAAGCAGTAAAAAAAAAAAGAAAGAAGATAAATCGATCAAACTTGAAAATGCATCGTCTATAAAAATTCATGCAGGGTTTATGAATGATTCTATTTACTCACAGCTTAATACTCACAGAGCGATTATTGGCAAGGTAGCTTCGCAAGTCGTCGCTAGTGATTTCAATTATCACTGAATATTCCATAATTGTGGCCCTATGGTAGTGAAGCTATGCACATATGCTTCTTTAAAATATGGAATGTGGACTTTGGACTCCGAAGGCCAAAGGGAAAGCGCAAAACGAGTCAGAAATGCAGTAAGAAACCGGAAATAGCACGTGACCGAAAGTAGTTGTAGCGAGAGAACTGGAAATGCCCTTGTTTTGAGACAAAAGGTCTCACATGGTTGAGCAAGGACTATCAGGAGTTGGTGAAAGAAAGATAGGAACTTGGAACGTAGGGATTTCAGGGGACTTGGAAGCTAGTTCCGCTTGAGAATTGTACTAAGGTGAATCCTGGTGAATGGGAATACGTAATAGGCTGCATCGAACTGCAGGGGTTTCTCGGAAGTGCTTCAACGAGGGAAAGCTGGAAAAAGCAGATTGCTTGTATCCACATGGTAACAGATGGAGTGGATAAATCGAGTTGTTGAAAAACCAATGTGCAGCAGGAAAGTCTCAAGAGAGAAAGGGTTCTGAGAAACTGACTTTGTCCGTGTCTTCCTCTGAGTTGCTGGCATCTGCTCAGAATAACGTTTGTCTAGTGACGTTCATTCGCGTTATGCTGAGAAGAGCACAAGATCTGACTTTGTATTTTCCCTTAAAAGTGGACCCGTTCCAGGTTTTGGCACAGGCATGCATATATTCCCTCCCGTGAGTGAAACATTCACCATGTGTGTTTGCTTTCTGTTCAACTCATTAAAGGAAATAGATCTCTGCTGAGCCTCCAAAAGAAATTTCATAAGGCGGAGCTAAGATGTTCTTGGGCCCATCCCACAAACATACATTGCACGAACACCCTCGTCCTTCAGCCATCCTATTTTCATCTGCTACGGTTGCTTTACCCGAGAAACTATAGGGTACCCTTGGCCCTCAGGGCTCCAGTGCGTTACACTAACTGCACCTCCCCTCATAGGCCTCTGTACCTCTCCATTGAAACACTGCTTTTTGTGTCCGTTTCGCTTATTCACGTCTGCTTACGTCTTATCCCTTTTCAATCTTCGTCTAAACTCAAGGAAAAATACCAACTGCTAGGATCATTCGTTTGTCGTCTTTCAATGTGTGTGTCTGTTTGTCTGTCTGTCTCATATTTCTTCCGGTGGGTGTGCGTGCCTTTCTCCATGTGAGCGTTTGTTTGTTATATATATGTGTGTGTGTGTGTAGGATACAGAATCAAATCCACTCTATTTATACATCGGTTGCAAACTACCGATCTAGGTACGACTATCCCCCGCTTTTCAAAAGTTCGCTTTACGCTGTTATTTTGCTATTACGAAAAAAAAAACAAAAATAGCATTCAGCCTTAGTTTTGCAACGAGCCGTCATAGAGGATGGATCCATTCTCTTCCTCTATCTACTACACCTAATCTTCTGTATCTCTCACCACCCCAAGCTCTGAAGACTCAGCCTAACATATCGTCATCATCACCATATTTCCCATGTAGGTGATGATTGCCTATGCACTTTTCGCCATTTCGGTTCGCAAAAGGTTTCTACGGGTACGCTCTATTTCCGGATAGCGGGGAAATATATATTGAGGTTTAAGTTAGATTTAATACCAGACCGTAGCTTACAATAAGGAAAACAGAAGTTGAATGAAAATCAGCAAAACAAGATTCGTGAAAGACTTACTTCATCTTTGGTAGATTTTTAACCATGGAGTTTTCAATTTTCAATTAACTGCTACCGAACATACTGCAATTACTGATGTCTTTTCGATTTAAGTTAAGATTGACTTTAAAACTGTACAATTTTATTTTGGCTACTTTCTTTCACGCAAAAGTAGGAAAAAATGTGGGATCGAATTTAAAAAAAAAAACAAACTTTTTTTCTAACACGGTGTTGAGGTTATTTTAAGAGTCCGGGTTCATTTGAGAGTCAGGCTTTTGAAAGCTAATATTTCACTGTTAATATCAGGGACAATCTTAGAAAAGAAGAAATAGGTCAATTTACCCAACATCTATTTGGTGACCCGAAACAAGGCTTGAGATATCTTCCACCAACCACCAACGTGTCTTCTTGTATATGGCGTCTGTACGTAGCGGGGTTCGCTGTGATAGACATCGCTGTTAGATTTACTAATCTTCCACTTTTGCTGTCATAATTTTCAAAATATTTGCCCCCGCCCAAGTGACTATGTGATTTTATATATTTGATGTGTCTGGTTACATACATTATCATACATTATCTGAAATGCAGGTCTATACCCACATGGGCTATTTCGGATTTTATAAGCAAGATTGAATTAGTCAAGATTAGCATATGATGTAAAAAAAGAGAACATGACCTCCTTTTTCAATTGAAATATAATGTCTTTCTTTCACCTTGAGATATAGTCTTTGTTTTGGTTTACACTTCTTTACAAGCACAACTCGCGGTGTGTGAGCCTGATTGTAAGCCCCACCCTATCACTGACGACCAATGAACAACAGGGCTGGCTATAAAGTGCATGGATTTTTGAGGTTATCTATCAGTTGAGAAACGTGCTCTGGTCGAAAATAGCCAGCCCCTAGAAGTGTTCCTTAGTAGGTAGCGTAAGCACAAGATTATTCAAATGTTCTCTTTCCTAATGAAAGTTTACATTCCAAGTTTTGTTTTACTTTGAAATGGTCTCCATTTCAATTGATTCTAGAACATTATCTCCCTTTCCCCTTTTTGCATCTAGTAACCCTAATTTCTAAATTTATGAGGCCACTCGGTTGCTCTTGGTCTCACTCGGTTACACTTGATCTCTGGCAGACTGTTTGATAGTTTCCCCAATAGATCAAACTCACTGATAAAGTTATGTAAATTGTTACGGGAATTTTGTCATCTGTTGCTGTCAAAATAGATACATTATGAACTGAAAAGTTCACCCATCGTAGAACGAAAGTTAGCAAGCAAGTCTCGCAAACTATTACTATTGTGATCAGTTGAGTACTCCTCACTTAACAAATCTCGAAAAGGTATATACTATTAACTGAAAAAGTTCATAAATTACCTCCTGAAAGTAAGCTTCATTTTTGAGTGAAAAACCTGAACGTCAAAAAAGTTCGATATAAATTCTTCCCATAGCCGGATTAATCTAATTCGTGGCCCGTAGCATATGTTCCAAAGGAGCCCTGTGTTGTGAAAATCAAACGATTATCAAAACGCTTAAATTTTTACTTGAATAGTAATGTCATTAAATACAGCCAGATAATACAAAAAAACAAGTTTCACATTTCAGTAATAGTATTAATTACATTTAGGAACGAATTTCAAATTCTCGAAGACAAACATTTTTACGTCACTTCAGCCTTCACTGTTATAAAACAATAGGTACTAAAACTTTAAATTGTAAGTAATCGTAATCAAAACACCCACTATGTTTGGATATAGAACCAAATAAAGACCCCCCCCCCCGAAGAATTTCACGAAAGGCTAGAATTAAACATTTCTTGTTCATTTCAACACAATACAATTCAAATCCTGGCTTGATATTTTCGACGGTTGCCAATAATGAATAATGGCCGAGACTGAGTAACAACGAAACTTATCTAAAAAAAAAAAGTATTTATTATCTACAAGTTTTACGGTATTCATTACGGGAAAATTACTTTTAACAATGAATTAAAAAAGTGACAAAAACAAATTTATTTGAAAATTTAGTGAATAGCATGGAAATATTTTTACAATATTTGAGCTCTATAAGGAGTATATTTCTGTGTAGAGCTTAAAAAAAATAGTTATTCAGGTTGCATAAAAAGAATTTCAAAAGCATCTGCGACCTTGAATAGTCTTTGCCTGGTCCCACATGGAATCACGACCCCTACTTGGAGAAGTTCTGATTTAAAAGTTGCATTTTTCTAGCTTTAGTATGAGCAAATTTGATAGTATGAGTAAATTTGATATTCTGTAAATATCTATTTCACACACACCTTCATGTTCAATACTCATTAGAGTGAGATTGATTAATGGTGTTCCTTGGTTCATTTTTTAATCCTTTTTAATTTTGAAGCGTTCTTCACAGCAGTTGGTAACCATCAGCGTCTAATTGATGCACATAACCATTTCTACATATGAAAAACAAGGCTGCACAGAATTGTCGATTATTAAATAATAAGCTGTAACTCTATAAGCCTTCATTTGGCGTCAAAATGTAAGCACAAATTCTTCACCAAGATTTTCTTCCAGATCTTCCGGATATGATTCAATGAGATTTGATGATCTCTTCAGGCTTAAATGTCTGTGACTGATGAAGGGATCCGAATTCATCATTCAACTTTTGATTTGCTTCCTGGCGTTTCGACAGGACAGAAAGCAAGCTATCTATAACAATAAGAAATGTCCGGCTTTTTAAGAAGCAAAAAATGTGTTCAGACTTCCTTCAAATTCAAAGATAATTAATGCTTCTTGACCAACCAAATTTAGTGAATGTGCAAAACATGGAATGTGATCTGCAAATCATTCAGCTTTTTAATCAGTGTACGTAAGCCACTATACCTGTCACTCATGTTACTGACATTGTCATAACTTTGACCACGACAGTCACTCATACCGATTCAGTTTTCATTTTACAAGTCAAGTAAACAATGAGATGTTCAGCACTATGACCTTCTATATCGAAAAAACTCAGAAATCTTTCAACTAGTCCACACGATAAAAATATTTCACATTTCTGATAGTCAGCTAGAATCCAATGAAATAAAATAATACTTGTGTTTTTAATTTCATAGATAATGTGATTTAGTATGCTGAATCCAATCTGATTGATAAATTCCTCACATGTAGTCTTAGATGAGTATTACTTATGTCTCCTTCCTTTGTTTGCATGAGTATGTATGTGCTCAATCAGAAGTGGGTCAAACTTGGCAAGTAACTCTTACAACCTAGTGTAATTCCCATTACGAGAGTCGACAGTTTGATCACTACTGCGAAATGAAAGACCTCGTTCTATTAAAAGCTCAAACAACACCAACTATTTTTCTCTAGAAGTGTGCGCCAGTACTTTTCATTTCTTTCACTAGTTGTGAATCGACGTCTAGACCTTTTGTGCATCAATAGTGGAATCAAAACTTGTCTTCATATCAACGTAATGAATTGCATACATTTTATCAGTAAACCCCTCTTCAGTAAACTCTGATGGCTGATAGATATATTGAAGTCATAAAACCCTGGTACTGAAGTCATAAGCTTCAAAGGGGAAAGGAATAGTCTTCCTTTACTTTCTGAATAGCATAACCAATTTGTTACGCATTGCTTGTCCGTGGGCTTATGACGGTTTATGAAATAAAATTCCTGGCAGAACCGAGGTTTCCTTCCATTGTCATATAATCTCGCCTGAAGGAAAAGAAGTCACTATGAGCATGTTGATATTCATCATTTCTCTTGGCTATCGAATATTTACGATTGTTTGACCATTCACTAATATCATTATAATAATTGTTCTTTTCATTTATTCTTTCACATTCTCTGAATGTTGGCAGTTCCTATATGTCTTCTGACGCACTAGAACGAGTTGTTGATACATATCCGGTCAGCCTATCCATCATCATGAACATCAACAGATTCTCTCAACTTGCGTGTTCTCGATATCACAACTTGGTCCCTTCTTTCTTTTCCTTTCTTTGCTTTACGTTTTGCTCTTTCAAGGACATAACGGGGTCCTATATCCCCGGCTTTACTACTAATTGGTGTCTGCCGTCACGAAGATACCACACTCCGATTAATTAGTATTATTAAATCAGTCCCTGTCATATCTGAAATGACACTGACGGTGAGGTGGGAATTAGCCTTAAGTTGAAAAGGGCAGGATAAACCGGAAGTAACGTGCAGACGATACCAGGGAGATTCTGATGGGCTCCTGATGATCAGGGTTGCCCCTTGTCAGATTGGCATTTTTACGCCAATTCTGGAAATCTGTTTTCCTCCCGTCAAAAAATGTGTTTGGATTTTTGGCCCTTTTCTAGTGTTTTTACCAGCTGAAATTATTTACTTATGCAATTTCACACTACTACATAAACTTCTGAAGTTTCTCCAAAAAAAATTTCATTTTAATCAGAGGAACATTTTAGCTGATACAAATTAATATGTTGTATAAAAAGAAATTCAAACTGCAAATTCAACACGAAATTTGTATGAACTCCTTTAATCGCAACCAAAGAAATGCTGTCGCAAATATCTGAATACTTCGTCTCTGGTATCTTCTTACATCAATAAAATTTGTTGATTTGTTTGATTTGATATGTTCTTTAGTTTTATTACATATTTCCCCCTTTGAAGTCTTATCGCTAAACCTACACAGAGTGGATACAGGAGACGAAATGTTTATTATTACCCAGGGATTAACTAAAGGGTAATATCGTACTGCTATGAAAAAAATTAACGAGGCCTCAAAACGGAGTCGATG
Organism: Thysanoteuthis rhombus; assembly: GCA_963457665.1. Lineage (NCBI taxonomy): Eukaryota > Metazoa > Mollusca > Cephalopoda > Oegopsida > Thysanoteuthidae > Thysanoteuthis > Thysanoteuthis major. Next base: position 53,037,122 of record OY735209.1, read on the forward strand.
TTAGAGTTCTATGGCGAATATCTTGGGCATCCACCACGTTTCTGATGCTGGGTAAGGCAGTGCCAACACCACTTTGTTTTGGAAGCGTTTGGGTTTGATTTTAAATCCTACAAATTGACCATGAAGTGTACTTTCTAAACGTGCTGATATTTTGTGGTGAAATCATTTGGCCTTTACCTGGCCTTTTTTTACATGCTAAAATTATCTATCGTAAAAACGAGCACGTTTCTATCTAACATTCTCTAACAATAATTTTGTACTTGTCACGCATTTGTTTCATTTTCTGAAGAACAGAACCATCCTACAAGTCTATATTAAACAGAATGTGTGAATCGCTCGAATATGGAAACTGACATTTGTATGCATAAACATCGAAATTCAAGAATGCAAAATATACCGGAATTCATAGATTGCAAACATTCACCGCGGGGTAACGCGGCCCATAGCGTTTGCTTTTTTTTGTACATAGTTAATCCGGCACAGATTCTTCTTTGCTCCTTTTGTGGTTAAAATTCTCTTCTTTCTCATCTGAGACTTTCCGGTTTCTGCATGTTTGATTATGCTTTCAGCACTGACTTTAGAACACAACCATCTTAAGTTTCGTGAGACCGTCATTATTTGACAAATTTGATTTGGACTGCGGCATTGGTGGGAATTCGTGTGAAATCGGACATTCTTGTCAAAATTCAAAGAAATGTTTGAAATGAGAGACATGAGATTTCATTCTTGTTGGCTAGATGATTATCTTCAACACTGCTAACTTCCTCTGAAAAAGCAAGTTCAGTTTGAAATTTTATCTAAGCGTTTATAAATTCGTGATATTAACAAAATATTCATCATTCACGTACATAAAATGCAATGTGCAGGTATTTGTGTACGCGCACAACAGTTTTCAGTGAGCGTACAGATACTACACTCTGATTTGTACTTACTCACTTCCCTACAAGAGTAAGATAAGACACAAAGTCGGTTTAATGTGGGGGTTCCGTACAGAAAACTTGAATAATTGCCCCTGTTCCCGCGACTGGTGATGCTAAGGTGTCAGGGCAAGACCGACTACGTGCAATGGGAAGGTGCTGCCAAGGGCTTGTGACCCCCTCCCCCCAAGACTAGGCAGATTTATTTTTTGAGGCCACAGGACGGATCCTGGGCCTCTTGCGCTTAGCAATATCAAGCCTCAGTAGGTCACTGTGTTGCACCGGTGCAAAGCTACCAAAAAGTGTACTGCTGGTAGATACTACACTTTAATCCGTAGTTATCTGCTTCCCCACAAGAGCAAGATGTGACACAAGGTCGTTTTTACAGAGGGGTTCCTATTACGGCTAAGCTAAAAAAAAAACAAAACGACAATTGCTCCAGTCCCTGCAACTAGTGGTGTAAAGGCGTCAGAGCAAGCCCGACCCATCCCTTTTAGTGTGATGGGAAGGTACTTCCCCTGAGCGTGCTGCTTCCCCGAAACTTAACAATGCCGAGCCTCACTAACCCATCATCGGTCACAGCATTGCACCGGTGCAAAACCAACACGAGTTCTGCGAACAGATTCTGCGCTCGGATCTATATTCACTTGCACCCACACAAGACCCAAATGTTTTTTTTTTTATGGAGGATTCTAGTTACGGAAGAGCTGCAAAAATTGTTCCAGTCCCTGCAATTAGTGTCACGAAGGTGTCAGGGCAAGTGTGACCCATCCCTTCTAAAGCAATGGTACGGTACTGCCCCGGAGCGAACTATTTCCCCGAGATTGGGCCGAGTAATTTTTGAAGTCATAGGACGAATCCTAAGTCTCTTTCGCAAAGCTATACTAAGCCTCTATAAGCCATCATTGAGCCACTGAATCGCGCCGGCGCAAAACCAAAGCAAGTTCCAAAACAGATACCGCGCTCGGATCGTAGGCAGGGGACGGGGAGTAACAAATTGATCCTCGACGGTGCGCATAAGTACTCTGATCCAAGGCAGAAGTGCCGATCTACGCGTAAATACGTCTGTCAGTTTTTTTACGTGTATTTCAATAACTAACACGTACCTGAAACAAATGATGGGGTCATTCATGTGCAGATTTTAAGGTGTTTTTCCAAGTCTCAACTCATCTCAAACTTCATAATGTCTTCATTATTATGTCATAATAGTAAGGCAAATTAACCAATCAGAGCATCCCATTTAAGACCAAACGGATAAACAGAGAATAAGTTTGCATATGTGCTATAGATGTATGCACATACCTGAAGACTCAGCTCCTGTGATAGAGATGAAGGGGTCTGGGTTGGCGAGAGGTATTACTATACACTCAATCAGAGATTATACGGATGTAATATAGGTAAGAAGCAGTGCTACAGGAAAAAGAGACAGGTAACCTGAAACATTGAGGTTACATTTTAAACACAAAGTAAACAAGGCTTATCACATGCCAGAAAAGTGAAATTCAATCTCAGGTATAAAATTAAGGCAAAGCATTTTATAATCACAACGCAGTGAAAATTCTGTTGATAATAACAAAAACAGTCTAGTTGCTGAGGATCTTCATTATGAAAGAGTTTAGATCTAAAATATTACCTTCTGGATTAGTGAAGACCAACCTCACTAGTCCAGAGAATATATACATGTATATCTATTTTTAATTGCTGCATTCGTAAAGATGATCGCAATCCACGGGATTTGAATCTTTGAGCGTGGGAATTTCACAGGGTCATAAGAGGAACACACTTACTTTTTTTGACATGGACATTTTTTGATTTCTAAGTAAGATTTTATGCTTCACTAATACGGATTTATTTTCATCTAACCAGGAAAGGATTGTTTCTAAACTACGAATTTACAAAACCATTATCTTTATTAAGTTGGAAAATATTCCTTGATGTCTAGTAAGTACAGAAGGTTTCTATTATGATTTACCGACTGAACTGTTTATCATGTTAATGCGTTTATTATTTGATTGCATCTATCAGAAGCCAAGTCAGCAATTACACTAAACTGACGCAATCCTTAGCTTAGGAGTCCCACAATTCAGAAAATCCGAGATGTGTTTCTCGTGCATGACGGCCTCTCATACATTACCCGGGGGTTGATTCATCAGCTGTCGTTATTTATCGTGAGGCCAGCAACACTCTGTGCATAAGAAAAAGTAGTTCTAAATTTCCTCTTGCGTTAACTAGTTATTGATAAAAAACGTTAACAACTTCAGTTTTGGTGGCTGCTAAGAATACGCACGCGGAATGCTAGCACTATTTTTAGATTGGCCTCCTGAGAAATGTCTGGTTTATTCCTATATTTAAGGCTATTGCAATTTATGATATCTTCAAAACGGAGGATTTGGTTCATTCTTTTGATACAATAAATCAGGAGGTTATATCTGCTTATATTGAAGATGATTCTTTGACAGAGTCCATCCTTAATATTTACAAAGCTTTTACAGCGCGAGGCCAAAAGAAGTGGTGAAAAGATTGTGTCATGCCAATCTGACTGCCTTGAAAATTAGCATTTGAAGTCTTGGTTTTTACATAGACTTGAACACGAGTTATCTGCCACGGATGGAAAATTCGCAACTCTTTCAACCACAAGGCAGATCCAATACACATAGTTACTAACCTTTGCTTAATCTGGTACTAGGCCACAATAGTCGGGCAATCAGTGTGAATCGAGCTCAATATACCAGCGAATTGGTCAACTAGATAAGCTTGCTAACCATCGCACCACGGTAGGTATTTTTTGGATATTCACCAAGATTAACTTTGTCTGACGTAGGAGTAATAGCGCGGATATGTCGTGAGGATCGAACTTACGGCACTAGCAGCTGGCTGAGCGAGCTACATAGCCACCATTTTACACCAGACGCTCATGGAGTGTATTCTATCTTAAATATTGATAACAATAAATTTGAATATTAAAACCTTTTAATCCAGTAAGATTGTGAAACTAGTGGTTTCATATAATCCCTAGTGTAAGATAACTTCGATGAAAATTTTCAAGCCTGTTTTGTATTTTGTGATAAAAACATATGATTTGATGCACTTATAGCCAAAAGCATACCAAAAGAATTTTGGATATCAAGTCATCATGAATTCTCAAAATGTCGCCCATGCTAGGGATTTTTAAAATGGCTGCCAGCAATAATCTTTTTCAAATTAATTTCAGCGATGGATATTATATGATATTTTGGATATAATTAGTTTATTCATTCACCAAACATGGTTTGATGGGAATTGACAATCGGAAAATACATGAGTTATTGAAAATTCAAGATGGCCTCCGTAACTTCTATGAAATTTGTAATTGCAATGAAGTTGAGCATAATGGAGCATCTTGGCTGAAGAGAAATCCCCAAGAATAATGGATTTTGTGATGAAAGCATATAATTTGGTACATTTAAAGCTAAAGACATTTTAAAAACAGATAGATATTGAGCCAACAATGTTTTTTTATGCAGCCCATGGCAGCTATTTTCTTCTTTTAGTAAATTACCCAGTTTACGTTTTCATAACTATCTACTTATAAATACATTTACTGCAACCATTTACGATGGGCTTAATCTTGATTTTACTTTTAATCCGATGGAATCTTGATTGTAAATGTTTTGGTCTTCGAGATAAAAGATGATAGTGATGTTGGTTGTGATGATTCTGATTAGGGTGGTGGTGGTTATGATGGTGTTGGTGATGATAGGGATAATGTTGCTGAAATCATAACACATACAATATTTTCAACAAGAAATATAGCCCCAACAAATATAAAATACATTGTTCTAGGGAATTACCATTTGAATAATAAATGAAAATTCAAGATGGCACTCATGCTTAATGAGAAAATTATAATTTTCAATTGCAATAAAGTTGTGTGAACGAGTCTAATATGTATTTTCCGAACAAAAGTTGATATAGTCTGATATCGATGATCTCGGTGGCGAATCACATATTTTTTTATGCTGCAATATTCGAATTTTGAACTTTGGGATTGCCCAGAAGCTTCTTTCTATCTCACAATTCAAGATAACCACCATGTTTAGGGTCAGATACTAGTGATTTGCATGTATTATCCGAATGATGATTCCCCCAAACTATGCATATTAAGTAAATTCATGTAATCATGTCTTCGATTTCATATATCTATCGTTGATAAGAAAACTGATCTGAAAACAATTTTGAAATGGCTGCCATGGGCGACTTATTTAATATTGATGATTTTATGAATATGCACATTCTTTTGGAATGTCTTTGTCTATAAATGTACAAAATGCTTTTATATGCTTTTATCACAAAATGCAAAATCATTTGGTTAAGCTGCCCCACAACCGGAGATTTTGTGAACTCCATGAACATTCCAGTAAATTCATCAAATCCCTAATTTCAAAACCAATGAATAGTTAACAAGCTCGTAATGCAACCCATTACTACTGCAATGAGTTCAATCCTCACTGGCTGCCCCACTACTGTGGCTTTCTGTCAAACTAAGCTAAACTTAGTTGATATATATTCTATTCCAGTATTTACAGCGTTTATACAACTTAGTTCGATACAAGTTCACAGTAATGTGGCACCCGGTGAAGATTGAACTCATCACAGTGTTAATGGTGAGTATCACAGGCTTGTTAATCATTTCTACGCTAATTGTAAAATTCATGCAGTCAGAAGATCATCAGAATTTACACTCTGACTGCATGCATTTCAATTTGCAATATCACAACATAGGTGAGAAATAGGCTCCGAGAGACTTTTGCAGAACCAGAAAAACAATGGCTTCTCCCCAACAACTTTCTTCTTTTCAACAAGGAAAATTACCAAATAATTCTTGCTTTCAAAACAAAGCTTATTCGGTACCTTTTCTCTACATGCATCCTTTGCAAACAACAATGATACTTTAAATAATTCGCCATTTAATAACGTCCACAAGTGAATACAAACTCACTCATGAGATTTCAAGTAAATTCAAACTTTCCTTATCATTGCAAGCGTTGTTCGTTCAAACACTTAACAAATAATGTTATTTTATCAAATCCTTTTTTATTTTTGTTCATACTGTTTGTTCTTTAATTCACAAACAGCCAATTTCTCCCACAATTTCAGTTAAACCTTTTATTGTATCGTATGTTGCCTATACACAACCCTCACAAAAGTCTATATTTCTTAACACTTACATGATTAGAGTAAGATGCCGCTACATCAGCGAACATCAACATATTCAATGCTTGAAACCTAAAATAACCAACAAAGTGATGTATAGTTATAATAAAGGAGACTATCCTAAAATGGGCGACATGTTAAACAAGAGCTGGAAAAGACTTATCAAGTCCATAGACCTCCTAGAGAATGTGAACCAAAATGTGTAATGATTGAGTTCCAAACATGGTAATAAACATTCACAAAATAGAGGGCAAGAATAGATTGAGTATTACATAAAAGAGAACCAGGCCGCACATACAACCAAGTCTGCAAGACGAAGGCACAAGAAATCACTGACAAAAGAGTTCACAAATGTGTATGGGAGTACCTACGGGTTGCAGAATAAAATCCCAACCGAAATACCTAACCCGCGAAGAACTGGTGGCAGGTATACAATCACCGGTAAGGAAATTGCTGAAACATTGAATGAGCCGATGGCATTCATTTTCTCAACTCTCAGATTCATTTGCCGGACGCCGATTTATCATTTCGCTGACTCATCGCATTGCCGACTTTGAATTCCCGGGAAAACATGGAGAGAAAATTCTAAGCCTTTCTTTTATGCTTGATTATTTACAAAAAAACTGGTTGACATTTTTTTCCTAGAATTAGTGCGATGAATAATTTATGAAAAAAAAGCAACAAAAAAATCTATTGTAAAATTTGTAAATGTGTTATTTATTCACAATAAGATTCATTATTTAGCATATCTCGTGTATAAGATTTACGAAGAAAATAAATATGTGTATGGCTAAGCCGCGTAAAATTGGTGAAAATTTATCAAATGAAGCAGTAACAATGCTTTTTATGTGTGTATTTGTTTTTCTTTTAATTCTCTTATCAATTTTCATTTTTTCGCTATTTATAACTGTTATAAAAGGGCAAACAATTGTGATATTCTTATTTTCAAAATCTTGTTCGAATAAGCAATAATTCATTAAAAAAAAAAATTGAACTTTTTAAGAATTTTAAATATTTATAATCAATCAGAAACTCCTGTAAAACATGAGAAAACAATTCTGCGTAAATGAAGGTCTCATCAATTGAAAGGACAAAAAATACTTGTTTTCTTCTATTTTTGAGGTGGGACCTTTGTATGTCTGATAGGTCATTGTTTTTCATGTGATAAATTCAGTGTAAGAAATAAATAAATAACGAAGGTTCTATCAATTATATAAAGATCACCAGTTTTATTTATTTCATCAAAAAGTCAACCGGTGTTTTTGTAAATAATAATGTATGAAAGAAAGGCCTCGAACTATCTTCCTTTGTTATTCGGGGAATTCATCGGCAACGAAATAAGTCATCGTGATGAATCGGCCGATTGGCGTCCGAAAAAAGAACAATCGTGAATCTGAGACTCAGCAAAATGATGCAGACCCAAATGAGCAACACTGCAGATCTTTCACGAAGGGAGTATTGAAAGAGAGGGTAGACACGTACACTAGTCATTCCACACATTTTCGCTGCAATGGATTAAATAATTCCTGACCGACTGCCGCCAGAAAGTTCAGGTAAAAGGAAAAGAGTCATCTTGGTTCCTGGTTTTCAGTTGATTTCCTAGGAGATCCATCCTGGGGCCCATAATGTCCTCACTGTTCGTGAACGATCTGCAAAAAGATATCCGTACCCCCATAAGTATGTTTGCTGAGGACACAAAGACTACTCCTCGTCAACACTTGATGAATCTAGAGACGCACTAATGGGGACCCCAGCAAATTACAACAATGGGCCCAAATAATGCAAATGAAATTTCATCCCAACAAATGCAAAGTCATGCAGCTAGGTAGAAACAATACAAGAAGAAACTACACCACAATTAAAGATGATAGGACACAACACACACTGGAGGAAACTTTAATGGAGAAAGATCTTGGCGTTGATGTAGACAACTCACTTCACTGTGCATATACAAAGAAGTGAATAAAGTAAATAAAACACTTGGTTACATACAGCACCCATTCAATTTCATCGATTATGAGAGCTTCCTGCTACTTTACAAGTCTCTTTAGAACATCTCAATCTGGAGTTTGCTCCCTGAATATGGTCTCCTTACCTGAAGTACAACTCAGATGTCAGAGAGAGTACAGAGGAGACCATTCCAAGTCTGGTGGGTATATCTTACGCTGAAAGATTTAAACAACCTAATCTAGATATCCTATAATACAGGAGGAAGTGTGATGACCTATTGGAACTGTAAAGAACCCGGAACAACATACATGGGATGGATACTGACTTTTATTACTGCGCTGATGAAAAAAATGACGGTTTCATTTATCTCCAGTAAAATCAAGGGACACAGCCATGAACTACAAATTTAGATTTCCACTGATGTTAAAAAAAATCTTCTCGGCAACAGCAGCGAATGCATCAAACAGCACAAATTAAAAGACGGTCACATCTAAGAATATCAATATTTTGAAAATAATCATAATGCTGTCATCAGCCATTACAAATTTAAAAACCAATTTTATCTATTAGTTGAATCCCAAGCAAGTAAACTGGAGCTGGTTTAATGACGTAATTACCTGCTGTTAAATAACCTATTTCAAGTACATTCAAGTACATATATGTTAAAATTTCATTATACAGAGTCAGGTCCTCGGCATAATAGCGTTTTGCATCACACAACTTCTTGCTTAAGCTGTCGCTTCGACTAAATGAGTCGTTTTTAAAAGCCGTATCAATGTTTACCTCGATTATCAGTGGATGGATAACAAAATGATATTTTCCTCATAATGTATATTAAGATTTTATTATGCTGAGTCAGGCCCTCGACATAATAACGAATTGCATAACGCAATTTTGTGTTTAAGCGGTCGCTCCGACTAAATTAGTCGTTTCAAAGAGACGCGTGAATGTTCCTATCGATTATAAGTAGATAGTAGATGCATAACAAATATTGTGTTCTTTCTATCAAAATATTGTTATGCTGAGTTAGGCCCTCCGCATAATAAAATATTGCATCATACAACTTCTTGTTTAAGCCGTCGCTTCCACTAAATGGGTCGTTCTAAAAAACGGATCAATGTTCCCCTCGATTATAAGTGGACACATATTTTTCTTATAACGTCTATAACTTTGAGAAAAGTCATTAACATTCCAAAAATCCAAGAATCATTAAACTCATATCTAGTGTAATGTTGTCACTATTACATTTTGTTCGAACTATTCTACAGCTTTCTTCGGGTACATAATGCACAAATAAAGAGAATGGTCTTGAGAAAAAAGAGATTTCTTTTCTCCTCGAGGTTTTACATCTGGAGAAGGCTGTTGAATAGAGCGGCTGCAATGTTGTCGTAACTACACAAAGAATGCGTTCACTTGTTCTAACAAAGCTTAGAATTATTTCTCTTTCAAATAATCGCAATTAGGAGAGTCTTGTTTGATTTCAACCGTATCTTTAAGCAGGTTGTGGAACAAAAAATCTAATGATTTTATTTTTTGCCCCCCCCCCCTGTTTGAGTTTGAAGTAATAATTGGAATAACAAACTGAACCAATATCAAGTTAAAAGGAAGGTCACAACATAAACATTCATTCGTAGTTGGTGGGACTCGTCGAAATACACGTTTATTGCAAAACAATTGAAACAAACACACATACATACAATGATTTGGTAGATCGTCGGAGTATCATGTTATATTAGTTTGATTGTAGGAGTGAGAGAGAGAGAGAGAGAGAGAGAGAGAGAGAGAGCTTATAGATATAAAAAAATGGGCTTTTTTTCAAAGGAAAACTAAGATGTAGCAGTCTCACTGGGTAGTGAGTCCGCTGAGCCAGTTCATTTATAGCCTTAGGCTTCCCCCACAATTGTATATTGGACCATCTCAGACAATAATGTATGATTTGACACCGAAATCTTCCATATCCGATTAGTCAATGTAACTTTATTGCAATTGCAATGTTCATACCTGTAAAACTAACTTCCATCTTGAATTTTCAATCATCCCAATGGAATTCCTGAGAACTATGTATTTTACATTCATGGTAGCAGTATTTCTTGTTGAAAATATTAAACGTATTATTTTGTGATCGTGATGATGATGATGATGATGATGATGATGATGATGATGATGATGATGATGATGATGATGATGATGATGATGATGATGATGATGATCATCATCATCATCATCATCATCATCATCATCATCATCACTACTACCACCGGATCTAGGTTTGCAGACTTGCTAGCAGTAGTATGTGTTCTTCCATAGGGACATAACTAGGTGTGAACATAAAATCTTGAATTGAAGAGAGGTGTCAACTTCTCAGAATCGCTAGTTGGCAATTTTCTGTAAGAAGTCATCTTAGACTACCAAAACTATCATACTGCTTCAGAGGCATCGTCATAGTATTGGTGAATAGTGAAAGAGAACCATGATCAACAGATTCAAAATCAGCTGAGACGAGTCCAAGCTGTATGAAAGACTTGAGGATATCCTTGTCAGCTTTCATGAAGGTCTTTCAACAAGTCAATTTAGACTTCCTGTAGAATGTACTTGTTTTTTTTTTTTAAATTTTGATTGTATTTATTTTAGTCGATTGAGAATTATAAATCAAATGAATAAAATTTACTTATTGTGTCGTATCCTGTGAATGTATGGAAGCCTAGAAGAGTAGTGCACTTTTCTCGTCCCAAAGACTCATGACATTTACCTGGCGTCTACCTTAGTCCCTTCCAGTACGGATGATCGTGCCTGTGCAAAGGTCAGGATAATAATGCAAGTAGAAAAACACCTGTATAAGGAGAAACAATGAAGACTTCTTTGTAACATTAAAACAGTGCTGAATCACAAGGGTATCAGCGTCTTCGTGGTTGAGTAGTAGAAACTCGGGTATAATGCTTTCTAGTTTATGCATAGTTCCATTCTTGTACGACATTGCATATCATACCTCTTGCTAGCTCAAAGCTTTCAGAGATGTGTTGACTAAGGTAGGCAGAAAGTAGCTTTTTAGCGTCAATGTGTGATAAAAATTCTTTCACGTTGGAGTCACTGAAACTGTGTCACACACGTTGAACTGCTTCGTGACTTCTCTTGTGCGTTAATGTCTAATGGAACTGTTGGGAGTGTGTTGGTCAATCATCAGTCCGATCTCTTGAAATCCTCTGGTCGCGTATGTGATTCACTCAGTGAATGACTCAGCCATACTCACATATTTCAATGAGTGCTCTTTTCTCAATTTGATTTACCACTGCCATGGCATCAAAGATATTGATTTTACAATTTTCATGTATCAACAAGGTATGCTTCAAAACGATGCCCCCCAGAAAATATGCCACCATCTCGTAAACTAAAACAAACTTCCGAAGAGTTTTTTTGACGATTTAACCCCTTCTCGTTGTTTGTGTTATAAACATAATACTTCGGTCGATTCATTCTACAACCTTCTTTGGGTGTAATATCCAAATATGATGGTAATGAAGAGAAATCCAAGCTAAACAAAAAAAGAGGTTGACTTCATGACGTAGCTCTCATAGGAATATTCTGTTTAATACCATCATTGAAATGATTCGGCCAAAACGTCGTGTTTATAACACAAACATCAAGGAAACCAATCACCCGAAAAACTCTTTGAATACTAACGATCCTTCTCGAAACAACAGACAGTATTTAAAACAGACTCGTCACTTCCCAGCAGAAGTTCACCATCAACAGTGAATATAGATCTGGGCCTTACAGAAAACTCAAATTCGTTAAGATCCTGAGGTATGTTAATCTCGCTGTGGTGGTATTTCGATAAACCAAAAACACTTGGGAAACATTTTGTTGCGATTTGGGGGGTATAGGGTGGGGTTCTCTATGAATGCAGCCATCTAGTTTGAAAGTTAACTTGGACGCTATCTTGAAATTTATACTTTTTCCAGTAGTCGACTATGGAAGACTTTTAATATGTTATCAAGGACCTTGATACAACAAAAAAATATTGAAAAAACTTGTCTTGGATAAATAATTGACGGGTACTGGAGATTCTAAGGATTTAGATGCCATCTTCAAAAGTATACCTTTCTAGTGGTCAAACTGTGCTAAACTTTTAGTATGACATCATAAAAACCGTTGAGAAACTTTTATTTAGCAATTGGGGGATGAGATTTTCTTTTTGTGAATGCACCCAATCATGTGATAGATATTAGGAATTACTACAAATAATGACGTCATAAATTCTGTTCTGTATACTGATAAAAAAATGGCAACGTGTTTTTTTTTTTTTTTTTACATCTCTTATACGCGTACTTCGATATTTCAGCGAAATATTGCTTATAACATGATGCTCATGCTGGAACAGATTTGAGACATAAGGCCCTACACTATTATAAATGTTTCAATTCATCTGAGACTAGCACCATGAATAATGTGTATCGAATTAGCCCCTTTCAGTTGTTCCCATAAGAATTTTTTCAACCTTCAGATTGAAATAATACTATGGATTTTTCATTGGTTGGTGTCCACACACTGCTAATGGAAAACACTGTTCCACGATTTAATTTTAATGAAGATCTACTTATATAATACGCCAGGCGATACAGACAACCGGGGAGATAACTCATGATGTTACCTCCAGAACTTGATATCTTGAATTTTGGTGATCTTTTTATCTTAATACTTATTCATTTTATATATTCATCCTCTATCATTAGATTTGATGCTTACATTTACTAACAATTCTGTTCATACCGTATCTTTTAAAAGACATACAATATAACTAAAAAGGCGTCCGGGGAGTGATGGTTGATTCTTATACTCAACAACTCAAATTCTATGAAAATCCCCCAGAGAAAACCATTACTCAGAATCACCAAGTAGGCACGTGGTTCTCTCAGCAATGGTGTCATTGTCAGTGCACTCAAAATATCATTGAAATTCATCGAGAACTTTTAGAGATATCATGTAGACAGAAATGACCTTTTAGCGATATCATCTGGACATATGACTACAATAGAGGGGGTCCCAGTCCGTCCCAAAATTCAAGCTGCTCCTCTGTTGCCTATTGTTCACCCTTCCACAAAGTTTCATTGAAATCTATGGAAGATTGTTGAAAATATCGTGTAGATAGACTTGGGGTTTTAGCGATATTTAGTGTTAAGATATAACTATGACGTAGAGGAAGTAATTATGCATGGATAGACACCAACATTTGATCTCCCCTTCCGTAGCATATTGTCCATCTTTTTATAAATTTTCATGGTAAATTATTGAAGACTTCTGGATTGGTTGGTTGTGGACAGTTATGAACTTTTTGCGATATGATGTGGTGTGTTTATATAACTATGATGTAGGGGTGGTAATTGTACATGAATCCATCCCAAAATCCAATCACCACTTCTGTGGCCTATCGTCTACCCTTCCACAGAATTAAATTGGAATTCATTGAGAACTTTTGGTGTCACCCGGGGTGGACTGCACTCTACACCTCCGTCACTAACGTAATTGTCTATATTTTCTGTCTATAACATTTTTCAAGAGAAATAACGACTAGATACCAATCGTAGGGTAATTTCCTTACCTTTTTTCTTTTCTTTTTTGTCAATGTATAATAAATCTAGCTTCATTCTGATTGAATATAAATAAGAAAATGCAGAGCAACATAATATTTTCAAGTACAATGCAATTGCAAAATTATATAAAGTAAACTAAATACCCATCTTATCAATAATTAATAGAATAGATAGATGGATGGAAATCAGACAGTATTTGATTTAATCAATTAAGTAGGTGTGGGTTGGGTTATCACCGTTGAGATAAGAAGCAACTAAAAATCAAGATGAAGGTGAGAACTGGTCAAGATTAATAAGTTATCTAATTGGTTTCAAAAAAGTGATTTAATGGTACTCTTTCTTCACACTATTCAAGAGGGGAAGCTGATGTAAAAAAGGGGGCTAATGCTGGAAGAGAGAATAATATTTTACATGGGAGGGGGCTGAAGTTGAGACGGGATCTAATTTTTGCCATTGTTAAGAAGAGGGGCGTAATGTCAAAAAGGGGGGCTAATGTCAAGAAGGGGGAGCTAATTAAAAATGGGGGCTATTTTTTTTTACAAAGTGGCTGTTGGTGCGTTAAAGTTGAAAGAAGGGTGTTAATGTTGGAAAGTGAAGTGAATGTTCAAAACGGGGCCAATTTAAAAAAACGGGGGTGGGATGTTAAAAATTGGGAAGATGTTAGAAATGTGAAGCATAATGTTTAAAAAGAGAGGTAATGGTAATGTTCAACATATATATATATATATATGTGTGTGTGTGAGTATGTGTATGTATATATATATATATATATATATATATATATATATATATATATATATGTGTGTGTGTGTGTGCGTGTATATGTACATTCATTCATTCATACAGCATGCCAAATGATCTTAACAATATATAATTTAACGTTGTTGCTAGATTAAAAGAAACTCTGGAAAAGGTCTCTCTCAAAATGTATCCAAGAATGTTTCAATATATCTCTTTCTCTTCGTCTCCCCCCGCACTCCCATGCCCACTCTTATTCCAAAACCTATGCTAACGGACTCTGGCAGCGTCATAATTCTTTGTCACAAAAATCGGGTTAAAAATGTTTTCATTTCAGGATGAATTTACCATGTAAATCGACTCCCAAGTCATATTTTGGGGGATGGAGTTAAAAAATGAACTTAGTTAAAACCTGTATGGGAGCCACGTTGGTACAAATAGAAAATTTCATTGGGTTATGTCAAGCATTCTTTGCGGTAGGTGAGCATATGCAGACAGGCGGACGGACTTTTGGTGAATCATAGTAAGATACTTCCGTTATTTTTTTTAATGGAATGAGTAAACTAGTAAATAAATAAATATGCTTTTCGGATGTTGCTATTGTGTTGCTTTGTGAGTAATTCATATCAAAATATTTCCCACTTCACAGATATACCACATCTCTATTCAAATGCAGGTAAAGAACGTTTGTGTACAGACCTAAAGTTATCACTTTGAATCCTTTCATCGATGCACGTCAACGGAAGTGACGTTAAAATTGGCTGACATAAAAATAAGATATATAATATCCAGTAGTAATCAGCGTGAAGAATGCAGAGGATTCTGTACTTCAGAAATACAAACTAGCACAGAAATATCTTGAAAAATTAAACATGATATTCTCTTCGTATGATGGTTAATATTAGATACGCGCTCATCAAATCAAATTCTATGAAAAACCCCGAAAGCAAACCATGTATCGTTAACTAGGCAGGTGGTTCTCTCAGCAAGTAGTAAGTACTTCAATATGGAGTCAGTTGGCAATTCGACTATTGAAATTGCTTACTGCTTTGTTCATCACCAAGTGTACTATTATCGTGGCCTTGCGCCAGACAAAGTTTATCGCTTTGGGTATATACTGGGCGAGTAATGCTTTGTGGTTCTAATATTTTCGCACTTGCTGTGCGAGTCAAGGCTAAAGCTAATTTTCAAGATAAGTATGCTATCCCCATTTAGAAGATTTGTGCTACACAATCTTCATTTCTTTCATGTGGCCCTGTGCTAGACTAAAGTAAAGGTATTAAATTTCCATATCAATTGGATCATTCATAACGATATTGTTTTGGTTATCAGGTTCAGATAAAAGCCATGTCGATTCATTTTCATCAAGCGCACATCGACACCAGGCAGACTCGGTTGCCCCAGTCTTCCAGGTGTCTGTATGCTACCCATTTTAGGATCCATATAATTGCGATTGTATTGCCGCATTGCAATTCACCCTTTCACAGTGAAATGTTAATAGCATTAATCTTACAACCGATGAACAATGAAATCGTTTCTGGACACCTTGAACCCGCGCTAACTTAATCCAACAGATATACCTCGTATCAAACTAAGCTACGTTTAGTATCAATTGCAGATTCCATATCGTGGAGCAATTGACCCGGTAAACGGTTCTCACAGGTCATCGTCAATCATTCTAATTCACATTTGGTCCTTAGCCAAAGCTGACCACGCCCAACAAATATCTATTATACTAACTGGAGTAAGTTGGGACGATGTACTGCGTGAATAAACAGAAGAGAAAAGTCACCATTATTGAGTTCACGATGACACTTCCCCAAGCTTTGATAATCTGATACTTCTCTTTCACTGAAATGCAATACATGTTGCTTTGTTATTAAACTAGGTGTTCATGTTAGTCATTGTTTGGTTTCATTGAAGAAAACATCAAAACTTTTATTCAATGTAATGATTATATCTGATGGTAGGAAAAATGAAACAATAATAAGTTGTTTTTTTTTAGCACAGTCTGCAATTGAATCCAGTGTACGTAGCCAAATTTTCGACTTTTTTCACCATCGCTCACAGAATTTACCGCTAATCCTCTTCTTCGTTTAAGTTATAAATATTTCTGTCGAGAATGAAAATAATTTTATGATTGAAAACCAAATGTTGCATTTTTTTGCCAAAAATTTGTTCCAAAAGGCACTCGATTTGTGCGTTGTGCATTGAACACCAGAAAAAAAAAAGTATCGTCGTTGGTCAGGGATTGAATTGAAGCAAATATTACAGCTAGAATAGCACTATCAGGTGTATCATTATACTATACGAAAATCGTGTCAGCGTATAGATACTAGTCTGCAGCGTAGTTTTTTCTGTGAAATTCGAGAATAAATATATGAGACACCGTTTTATACAACAGATTGTGCGACCAAGTACTTGGTGGAGTAGTAAATATTCTCAGTTATAACAATCAATTTAAAAGTTTTACTTTACATGTGTGTATGTATATAAAAAAGATAGATAGATAAGAAGAGATCTCATCGACTCTTGCCGATCATTGACTTTTAAACGAAACTTAGGAAATGTTATTGTTGATATCTCATCGAGGCTGAATCGGTAAATTTTCAAAAATCTGACCACGTATTGTCAAATGAGGTATGTCCAGAAAGTGTTCAAACATTTTTCATATGCGTGAACAATCAATTTCCTGGGGGATCACACTGTCGGCGATTGGGCATCACTAAGTGAGCTTGTGCACTGTGTGACCGTTGCATTTGCTATGGCCGAGCCTGTTCATTCTTCACGTCTCAGGTTGAGAGTTTTGGGATAAAAAGGGGATTTTGAGAATGAAAAAAGGTGTTTGAATGTGTGTGGGGCTCCAACGGGGGTACTTTGAAGGGGCTAAAGTGTCATTGCCTAATGTAGGGTATAATTCATCAATATGATAATATGGAGTTCAAAATGATTGAAAAATGATAATCTGCAGAAGAAATGTAAGGTGTTTACGAAGAATGGTGCAAGACGTCATATCCTAATTCTCCAAGCTTAAACACAGTCAGCTGAAAGTTGTGGGGTATGACACTGTCAAAGAGCATTTCACTCGGTTCAAGAGGGGACCTATATTTCCATTTTTTTTGCCTTCCCTTTTGCCTTCTCTGGAAGGTACTTGTACTGTTTTTCATGGGTCGTTGGCCAATGCTGTCAATTCTTCATCATTAAGACCAGGTTTTGGCACCTGTCAAAGTTTAGAATTGGAATTCATACTTCCAGACCTGAACCTGAACATTTGCACTTTGTTGACGTCATCAGTAGCTTGAGCAGCATAACATCCGAATTTGAAATCGTACTTCGAAATTTTCTAGCTTCTTGAGTAGACGCCATTACTATTGAGACCTCAAAAACCTTCGATAACGTGTTATATTTTTGTTCACTTTGTACCAGCGAAAAAGGAAATGCAATTATATTAGTGAACCTCGTGCGTGTAGCATTATTCTCTATGATGCAAAAAATGACATTTCATGTGTAAAATCCTAATACCCTCAAATGCAGTAATTTTGGGTAAGAGTGCATCTGAAATTATTTCTTCGTAAGAACAGCTGAATTGTTTACGATGCCTAAATGGGGTGCTGAGGGGACGCAAGGTAAATTAAGCTGCGGCCTTGAGGGATGCAATCTGCATTGCATCCGCAATCATGGGTATAATTTTCAGTTTGTGGCACCCCAGCTAATGTCAAGGATTCGCCCAATGTATACTTGACTTTCTCTAGGGTATTTGTTCTCTTTTTACTCATAGAAAAAATAGAAGAAGAGAAGAATAGTCGCTAGCAGAAACAAGCAGCACTCAGGGTAAAATAAAGCGAAATTCGATCTAAGTTGGGGGAACCCGAAAAAAAAATGGCATTCAATTCTTCTGCAGTAAAGAGGCTGGCATAGATTCGAACTAAGAATCAGATATCAGACATTTTTCCTTCCTCGGCCTACGTGGATCGTTATACAGTAGTAATAGTAGTAGTAATATGGATGATTGTCCCCTCCCCCTGAAAGAAAACTTTTTGGGAGAGGAAAATGATAAATGTTAAAAAAAATAGGGAGCTAATGTTTAAAATGTGATGCTGATGTTAAACGTTGGGGGTGTTATAAAAAAAGGAGTACATGATGTTAAAAAAGGGAGCATGACGATGGAAAAGGAGCTGTGGGGTTAAAAAAAAACGGGGCCACACGTAATGTTCTGATATATATATATATATTCCATAGGAATAGAGCACTCTGGTGGATGGGGAATATATGCTAAATAAATATATCACTTAGATTCAACCTAACTGAGCAGAGGTAGGATACCGGCCTCCGGGTCTGAAGCGAAGGTTTCAATCCAGTCTCGTTGTACTGGTGGAATAATTGATAGTCTACAGCCACACTGAAGAGTTGTAATACAACGAAACAGCTGTCTGTGGATGACAAAACAATTATACACACACACACGCACACACACACACATATATATATATATATATATATATATATATATATATATATATATATATATATATATATATATATATATATATTTAGTGCCTAAGACGAGTAATGTGAATAAAATCTTATCAAAAATCTCTTGATTTTCAAACTGTTTTCAAAAATTAAGCCCCCTCTAAAACCTGATTTTTGATTGGACTTTTTAAAAACCAACTAATGCAGTTTTGTCAATGTCTCATGGGACATTGATAAGACCGCATTAGACAGAGAACATCAACATCCTTTACCAAAATATCTTGAAGTGCAGCCAGAAATGAACTAACTTGCTAGACTAAAAACCTCATCGGTTATAATCTGAGGTATACTCTTCGTAGATGATAGCACTCTGGTGTCATACAGTGCTGAGGATATATTCCAAGTACTTGTGGTTAGATTCAGTAATGCCGTGAAACAATTTAGCTTGAATATTAACAAAGAAAACAGAATGTCTTTATCAGCCTGGAGAAAGTTCCATCGCGTATATCCCCCCTACTCCAATGAAAATTGACAAGGACAGTCTTCAGACACTGCTAGGTTTGACGACGAAATCACCTACAGGATAGAAAAAAACACCATGTACCAATCCTAGTCAAATGCCAAGTATATTGATATGTTGTAGTGAATAACCATGTTATATGGAGCTGAAACATGGCCGATATATGATTCACAGGTGAAAAAGCTCAATGCATTTGTGATGAGGCACCTGAGACAGATCATGAATATCTAGAGGAAGGACAAAATCCTAAACGTCGAGGTCGTATTGAAATAAACCTGAGATGGTTAGTCATGTTGGGTTTGTGAATACAAATAGGCTGCCTAGACAACTATAATACTCTAAACTAAGCAGCAGTGAAAGAAATCAAGAAAGACCCTGGCTACGGTAGAAATATAAATGCAAAAGGAACATGAAGAGAAGAGACCTCGACCCAAAAGGCTGGCAACAATTAGCCAAAGAGAGAGTTACTTGGAGAAACAAGTTTACCACCTATAGAACAGACATCATCGACACGACGGACTGCCAATGATGAATAATGAATAAAGTTTGTGATATCTGAAATGCACTCAGAGGGGGGCGAAATGGTGCTACTCGCTTCACCATACGCTATTTTACCCATGTCTAGGAGTTGAAGACATGCCTTTCCCAAGGTCATTAGTGCCAGTATCTGAACTTTGAACTCGAGATACAGAGTCCATTTTCGACGTTACTAATCGATCGCCCGCCAGCACGTCTTGTGACATTTGGTAAAACATAGTAAGATAGTGAATTATAATGTAAGGACGAATGCTACTGGGAACTAAGTGACCAATCTAGCATAAAATTCTATTGCAATCTGAACACCTCAGCCAAATCTTTTCTGGAGAGATTTCCAAAAACTAATCCCCTAAAAACCTGCATTGTAAAATGAATCCACCACAAAGAACAAACTTTTATGTGGTTTGGGTTTTCAAGAACTACCTTGCCATAGACTTGCTCCGGGCCCTGATAGAGATCACAAGAATTAGGTAACCGTAGCTGACGCTGTTTTTGAATTTCCCTAATATAGACGGACAGAAATTTGGAAAAGATGATCAAACTCGAAATCATCAACACAATGATAGGCTGAATATAAAGATATTCATTATAAGTTATGTAAAAAACATGCATCTGTTAGAATATTGGAGGTAGTTGTCACTTGACCTTGCTAGAATTGAAAGTCAACTAACACAGCAGTTCGTTTGGGGATGTGTGTGTGTGTGTATTTATGTAAGTTGGTCAGAGCCAGAGCGGACGTATACGTTGGGGTGTGGGCGAGATGACACAGATACAGGAATTAACTGGGGCAGTACTCAGAGCTTTATCCAGGGCGCATAGCCAACCAGTCTTCAGTCAGCTAAAGCTCAAACCCCTGTGGTTTTCAACGTGATTATTTTTGCTTTGTCATTTGGAGTTCGGGATACATGGAGCTGAATAAATCTAATAGACCGATTTAGAAAAAAGAATTTAGAAAAATCAACAGTTGAAACAATAGAAGCCCTTTGGGGCAGATGCATCTTAGGATCCCTCTGAGGACCAGCAGCCGAAGATACTTGGTAGAAGTTTAATGACCCGTTGCCAAGTGGAAGAGAAAGAGAGGGAGTACATATAGACTAAGTAAATAGAATTAGGAAGTCGCCCAATGTTTTTGGTTTCAAGTTGGAAAGTTACCGTATGCTAGTTTAGAGATATACAGGAATGCAAACAAATACAATCCTTCATTTATCGAAATAACGACTGCATATAAAACGACATCTTGCTCTCGACAGCTCATTTGCATATATTTTATATAAAATGTAGAATAATTAGATAACGTTTTCAATAATACAAAGATTAAACATAATTTATCATACAGTCGATTATTATGAGGTAATTTCTATCAACAATCTGTTACTCGAGTGAATTAATCAAAAATTGTCCATAAAGAAATTCTCATTTACTTACCCACAAAATACAAAGCCAAATCGTTGAAAAAACAAACTAATTTAATAATTACGTCTATAGTCCTCAAATTTGACACAAATTGAAAAGAATGTTCTTTCTATCCTACCTAGTGTTGCCAAGTATGGTCTCTTATTTATTGCAAAACCTGTCTTGAAAAAGTTCTAAAATCATCTAGATTTTCTAATTTCCAGCTAACTTATCAAAGAAAATAACTCGATATTAAAATCCCAGAACAAATTAATAAAAATTGTATTTTCACTTTCATTACACTTATCCGATTTAATCGGCTATCGAAGATTTTTCATTGGCTAAATTGGAAAAGATCAGTCAGGTCTAGCGGAGAAATTGCAAATTTCACTGATTTGCCACTTTCTTACCTCTTTCTCTTCGTCTTCCCTTTGAAAGAAGCAGATGTTCCTTTCTTTTGTTCACTCTTATTCTAGAACATTACCAATGTAACATCATTCTATTAGAGAATGGCGGTGAAACACTTTAATTATTTTGATAGAAAGGTTATAAAAGGAAAACATACGGATAGACCACAGAAGGCGTCAGCGTGCCTTGATAGAAAACTCAGGGATTCATGGCCATCATAGGGCTCCTAAGTCCGAACAAGGGTGATGGGTCAAGAGGCGGCAAGGGCCCTTGGTATGTTGTGAAGAGAAAACAAATGGATGAAAACATTCAGACAAAAATCAATGAAGGATTAGCTGCTATAAAAGCAAACATAAGGTTTTCTGATTACAAATTATTTCCTACGTTCATTTTACAGCCTGTCTGGACTGAAATCCTTCAAGGCTGGCTATGATAAACAAAAAGTATTTGTCGGGCAATTAACATTTAAATTCACGCCTAATTGATTTTAGTAAATTACTGACGCTTCATTTGAATGCAACAGCCCTGTTATTCAGACGGTTTATTTCGATTCAAACAAATAAAACCCATTTTCATAGCTCCTTCGAAACGAGTGTTCATGTTTCCCGCATCTGACGGAGAGAAAAGTACATGCAACTTATCTGCTGTCTTATACAATTCCACATTTTTAAACCTGAACAACAAAAGTTCTGAAACGATTTTGGATGACAACCTCTTCATAAAACCCATGATTACCCATCGAGCCCATCCTATTCTTTGATTTAGAAAAATAAAACAAAAGAGTATAACTTGATAAAAATATGATGATATTACATTGAAAGTAAACGAATCTTACCTGTTTTTTTTTTTTTAAATATTGATCCTTTAACATTCCTAGGGAGGAGGGATTTGGTTGACGATCTTTGATAAGATCCATAATATTTGTTTGCAAATTGTTGAATTTTGACTTGTTGTGGTTGAACACTTTTAGATGTGGTAATAAGTTAAAGCTACCAGTCTATTTATTGAGTTATATCATACCTTTGACTATTATTTTTCCATCTTATTTTCTGCCACTTTTCATCTCAACTTACTCAGACTGTCAACCTACAGCAATGAGTTAACAGTGTGGATCAGAAACAAAAGTTAATCCCTCTGCAGGACTCGAACTCACCTCTCTTTTGTCTCAGGAAGTCTGGATCTCCGTATCACTACCTTGCCGCTTGAGCAACAGAAACTTTCACTACTGGCAGATCAAATCTAATCATTGCACCAACTCTTTCATTATTTCTGATCGCTCGACTCCACATTTTTTTTTGTTTTTGCATAAACTATTTGTAATTAATAGAAGCAACATTATCTTCATTTTACATGAAAGAAATACTCGTTGGAAAATCAATAAATTTGTATGCTATGAACAGAAAATTTATCCTTTTTTATTGAAAAAGAAACTATGAAGAACACTCATTGTTTTTTGTTGGTGATAAAATTCGGATTACAACGACGCTCTCTTGTAAATCAAAAACAAGAACGGTGAGAAGTCTATCATACCCAAAGGTGTACGAACCAGGGAGCACCCCCCCCCGATAAGAAAGCAATGTAAAAACTCTAGCAAATCAGTGTAATTCGGACAAAACCATTCAATTTTCGGGCAAATCAAGTCCTCTGTCCTCCTCAACCCAGGGATGTCGCCTGGAAATTCCCGACGAGTGAGCTAACTTCCCCAATAGGGGGCTAGATCATCCAGGACACAGCTGGGAGAGGGATCTGCAGTCACGCTCCCTGGGATAATTTTGAATTTCACGGCGCTAGGATTGCTATCGAAAAACTTCGTATGGCACAATGATAATCGAATGAAAAGATGCTTCAGGTACACTAATCACCCCGTTACCTGCGATGAAAATTGACCGGTAACACTATTTTTGCAAAGTGTGTCAAACTCTATACTGTTGACTAATACAATAGTGTCAGTGCCCACGATACAGTTTTAAAAGAGGAAGGGCACAAACATCGTGTGCGTGGCGCTCCAATGGTTGGTGCCACAGGGAAATTTTTAAAATTCAACTCATCTAGATTAATCCCACGTTCCAGTGAAAATAATTGATCAAGTGATGCAGTCGTGACAGGATTGACGAGTAGCCGTTCTCATATCAGAATGGTGCTTGAGATTAATCATTTTTCTTCTCGTTGCTCTTTCAAGTGCTCATAGATTTCATTGAAACAATCTGTATAAACGCCTTGAAACATTGTTTTCAAGATCTCAAATTCTGTTTCAAAGACATTGATATTGATATCGCCTCCATAGATCTCTTGAGGGTGATTCAGCTCATCATTGTATTTCTTCCTATGAATAGCATTGGGAAGAAAACCTTTCAACATTGCAATGGTTTTGAAACTTGGTTGATCAATTCTTACCTCAGACGAACGAAGTGTTTTATCTATAGCTTCAAAGTAAAGTCTCTTCAACACTCGAAGAATGACAAGCAAACACTCTTTCACAGCCTGCAATAAGTCCCGTCGTCGAATAATTTGGTCTGTTTCGTTTTTTTTTTCTGGCATAATGGACTCTTCCGGCAATTTGGTCTGTTTCGTTGTCTTTGGCATAATGGACTCTTCCAGTTACACGTGGGGCTTTCATTTCTCAGCTATATTCGGACATTCGAAGGAAGAATCACTTAGTATCCCTTCAAATGTCAGAACAGTTAGGTTAGCAAATCGTTTTCCATTAATATTTGCAATCTTCTCACTTTGCAAACTTTTGGACAAATTGTCTGTTGATGAATATAACCGCTGTGCGAGAGGAAGACCAAGATAGAATGAAAATTTCTGCATCTGTAAATTGCACCCCACGATTCTCGCTCTAACATCCTCGGTTAATTTCCTTCGAATACACATCTCCCACAGATCCAACACTTGATAATAATTGACAAGTATTTTTTGAAAACACGAAGCACGAACAGTTCTTGGTGTAATGCGATACCCCTTGTTATGTGAATATTCCTCAAAACTAACTTCTCCAATGTCTTCTCGTTTGAGAGAGAACGTAACAGGAACACACATTTCACCTACAGTTCCCATTGTATCACCAAGGATTTTACATTTTCATTGATAAACTTTGGGAATTCCCATGGCAATGGTTAACAATGGCTCTTAGCTGGATAGTCGAAATTTGGGAAGCAACACTTGATTTTTCGCTGCGTGTTGCTTGCACCTGTAATCTGATAAGGATGACTACATTCGAATTAGCATATCTTCTATTGCAGAAACCGTTGTGTCACCTTTTATATCTGTCAGTTGGTAAAAATCAAGAAGGTCTGCTTAAACACAAAGTGACGAATGAGTGAATACATAAGAAAACTCGCTCTTGCGATATCAGTGTATTCATCACACATAAAAAAATTCTCTTATTTCATTAATCGGATAGAGCTGTCATCTTCCAGAGGTACATCTCCTTGAAACGCCAAGACTTGTCTACCAAGAAACTGCACACTTTCTGTAACTTAAATCAAGTATTTATCTTCCTCTAGACTTTCTTTGCAAGTCTTAGTATTCCGCATTTCAACTGGATCACCGAATTCCGAAGCCAGAATGGAAGCAACTTACTTAAATGCTAAAACTGAATGTTTTGTGAGAAAAAAAACAATTTTTGATCGTACAGGGAATATAGAAAAAAATAGAAAGAAAAAAAACACACAACAGGCTGAGAATAACGTAACATTCACACGAAAGCTATCGATTTCTTTTCAATTAAATATTCCCAGACATTTGAAGAGATCGACATCAAAAAGACATTGCATTGTTTTTAATGAAGCCTATCCATTGTAGATATTCAGACAGAGCAAAATTACGGATTATTCTGCACAGCTGTTAACTAATCAGATTCTTGAAATCGCGCTGAACTATCAATTAATAAGAAGTAGATATGTTTTGTAAGGCAATTCTCTGTTTTCTTTCTCTTTTTCACAGACAGGATTGTAAAATGAACAAAGAGACATGTTTGTAAAATGACAACTGAAAGGCGAAAGAGAAATTTAGGAAAATAGACAGGTGTTATATGTCAAAAAGTTCTATCATCACGTGGGCATGTTCTGATGCATTTTGATGGTTGCCAGCCACTTCTTCCAGAGAAACTTGCAGTGATTGCAGAGAAAACTGTATGATGTTTACACGTGTGAGATTTGCATTCTTGGTTGTTTAGTAGGAGAGAGAGGGGAGGTGTTTACATCTGTGTAGGTAGGAGTCAGGTTTGATCTGCAATAAGAAGGGTCTGTGTGAGGAGAGGTCAGGGTGTGTTTGTATCTGTGTCTACAAATATCAGACTGGTTAAAGATCAAACGGGTTAGTGAGCGGTGGGATCAGGATAAAAACGGTGAGTTTCAGGAAAGTTTTTGTGATTGTTTTTTTTTAATGGGGCTAAGTGAAAGTGGGATGTGTTGTTTTTAATCGTCTTGATTGATGGTGGGTAAGACTTGGCTTTTTTTTCCCTTTGGGGCATGGTATATGTGTGTGCTCAAACGGTTTCTTAAAAAGAGTCTGTGGTGTGTTAGTCAATTCTTTGTATACAAATGTTTCAATGTATTTTTATGTGATTCTGTTTCAAAATCGATACATTTAAAAGAGTGTGCAGACTGAAAATAATCATATCTCTGGTTTATCGTATTGCATTGAGGCTGTTTCGATGCATCTGCGTGTCGAAGAGTCATGTAAATTTTTGATGAGGTGGGCTTTTCGAAAGTTGAAATTGTGGTTTCTATGTTCAACTAGAGCGTTAATGTTTGTATCCAATTTTAGGGCTCCTTTGTGTTCATATATTCCGTTCTTGAGAGGTCTCGGCGTCTCTCCGATGTAGATCTTTTTGTAGTCTTTACACGTTATTGCGTAAATACCGGTTTCGTGCTGGGGGTGGGATGTTGTGTTGTGGTTTGTTTACCAATTCTTTGATGGTTGTTGATGCATTGGTGGCGATGTGTATTTTCAGTTTTCCTAAGTTGGAGCTGAGGTTGGTGATGGTTGAATTGTTGGGTAATGTGATAAGTATAATGGTGTTATTCTTTTTATTTCGTTTGGTATTTCTTGGTTTTTCTCCTTGCGTTGTAAATGAAGAATTGTGAATACTGGAATGAACAGAAGGATTGTTCAATGTTTTTTTTCTTCGTCATCAAAGAGACATATATACAGTCTTCGCATAAAAAAGAATATGTCTTGCACAAAATTGCAGGAGCGTTGTGTCCACCCACATCCACTCTGACTATTTTTTCTCTGCGTACAGAGCTAAGTGCTTTAAAAAAGATGTCTGTTGGCCTGCACCATCAAATATTGCCATTAAGCCAAACGGGGTTAGTAGAGAAATCAACCAACAATTTAATAAAACAATTTTAAAAACTCCGATCCGAAATTTCCATGTATCCTTGAATGATAATAATAAAATCGTGCGGTATCAAAATGTAGCAAAATGAGTGCACCTATTGAAATTACTAAGAATATTCGTAAAAATTCTTGGAATCCAATTGTAATTGAAATGAAAGAAAAACTGCAAACTCTCTACGACCGCAAGGGGAGGTAACTATAATTCTAATATAGCCAAGTTAATTCTCTAATAACTACGTTCACCTAGACTGAGGAGACGAAATACGAGACCACATCAACGAGATAACATATAAAAGTCGTGGTACACAATCTCGATATTGATATTATTATTGGTGATTTCGGGAGTTTTTATAAATGTATCTACAGATTTTCGGGGAGGTGTATGTTTAAGAACCTTTCAAGTGAAACAGCACATGCCCCTAAAAAGAACAAATTTATGTTTCTGTTTAAAAAAATTCCTCGACAGATTTTTGTTTTTTCCTGCCAGGAAGGGAGGGGTATGATTCCCCGACGATGGTGCTGTGGCCCCCTCCTCTGGTGACAAAGAATTCCCATATCTCAGCTGCATAAGAGACTAACCAGGCACAGTATGGGTGGTACTTTCTTTGCACCGTTTTAGATCGAAATCAATAAATCGATGTACCAATCCGACATGTTTGCTGACTGAGTGAGTTGCGAATTTCTTACCTGCTCGAATGATCGGTGTTCGAGCGCAGATAAAAAGCCAGCCAGACAGGTGGGCAAGGCCTTACTACTTGGATGATAGGTGCAACACAATATCCCATCCTCCATGATGTGCCTTTGAGCTAAGCTAAATCTCATTATAGTTATTTACTAAGCTTCGCATAATTTTTGTACAAGCCTATAAGCAAGAGGCACTCAAAGTTAAAGGTTTGTGTTGTGGTTCGTTGATCAAATCCTTGATGATTGTTGAGGTGTTGGTAGCAATGTGTATTTTCCTCAACAGATTATTGTTTTTTTAAACTCACCACTCGCTAAACATTGAGCCACGTCAAGACGCCAAAATAATCTCCCTGTCTCTCTGCCTGCACAAATGTTTGAATTTAATGTGATTCAAAATTCCATGATGATGAGTTTGAATCAATAAATACATGGCTCAAATCAACGATCTCTTATTTGGGTCTTCTGCAGGAACAAGCTGAAGATCAACTCTATGGGCGAGTTTTCAGTTAGTTCACACACACACATGTATGTTTCTCTATATATAGTTTATAATATGGGGTGCATAGTGCATACTTTTGTGTACGTGTGTGCATAAATGTCTCAAAATACGAAGATTTCGGGTCACTAAAACACTTACGTTGGCAAGTCTATAGGGCTTGAGTATTTCACACAACTGTTTTACCCCGAAAACAAGATCAAAGCCAAAAGCTGGATCTATGCTAATAGACAAGATAAAATCTCTCAAGGAGACACATTAATGATTAAAATATAAAAAGGTTACAGTCATCAGAATCTCTCAAAGTGTGTGTTCTCTGCTGTTGAAAAATGAATCTTGATTCTGAGACAGAAGAATGCGAAAGCGACTCGATCCAAAAGCTGATGAAATTCCTCTCCTGTCTGGAACAGCTGTTCCCTGTGCTTTAAACGTGCCAAACTTGCATCCTCAACATCATCGTCTACGACTACAGCATGAATTCATTTGTTTCTTTTGCCCTTCAAACTTCAACTTCAGTGATAGATATAATGTTGACGCTAGTCTGACGCAGGGTCACTTGATAGGGGAGAAAGATTGTGTCACGCTAATCTTCCAATCGAGAGTGCTTTGAAAAATAGCATTAGAACCCTGACTTCAACTCGGGTTTGAACACCGAATATAGGTGCCAAAGAGAAAAATGAAACTAACTCCAGGCTCCAACACACGCACACGCCTACACACACACAAACTTACGCAACCCCAAAGCTTATAGAATTTGAACAGCGTGCGTGAACCGAATATAGTACAGCTTTTGGCCAACACCCTTCGTGAAGAGTACACTTTGTGAGCAAGTATATTAATTCAAAAGCGCTAAGGGAAAGCTAGATATTAGAGTAAATAACTTTTTATTTTAAAATTTGCCGAACTTTTGGGTAGCACTAAATGTATTTGATGGTAAATACCTCCACCCCCAAACTTCAACAGGGAATAGTAAGAAGAAAATTCTAGTGCATTTACAGGTAATCATTTAGTGTCATTGATATATGTAGACACAGCATGACAGAAAGAAGAGAAAACTTAGACAACACATGCAACTGGGAAAATATAATTGCGATAAAATAGCAACACCAATCAAGATGAAAGTAATTAGTAGCAAAAATGAATTATAATAATCCACGATACTTCATCTAATTAAAACAAAATGGATTAGGGAATAATAGTTTACCACTCTTTTTTTTGTATCTAGAAGTATATATTGAGCGTTTTCCTTCTGTAGCCATCTTGAGCTGTATGCTAAATGAGGATATTGGTCTCAGAACATTCAGCTTCTATTTTTACGAAAACCTTTTTTAATTGAAGTACCCGTCGTCGTGATAATGTGATACTATGACCACCAGGATTTACGAGCAAATACCTAGGATTTTATGAAATACGTGAAATATACCTAAAAACCAGCTAAAGAAAGAGAGAGATTGGTATGTATTTTGGTTTTACTCAAGAGCCGGGTTGAATACGGACCAGGAAACAAAGAATGTCTATTCTACGGCCCACAGAGAGATTGAAACATTTCCTGATTTTTATCAGATTTTCCTCTCATCTAAACCATCTAAAATTACACTTCGAGTAGGAGCTGCCTGTTTCACGCCTAAGATAAAAATGACGTATGTAGCTGAACGACATGAAAGGAAGAGTGGTCCCGCTTAAAGTGGGCCAATGAAATAATGAGTACACAGTAGGTCCAAAGACGGGTACAGGAGAAAGATATTGGCATTAAATTCTAAATTTAAGCATTCCACGGTTAGAGGTAGGAGATTAATTAATTCAGGTTCCTAAGTATTCAATCTTACCGCCATACAACGCCAACCCCACACTAGGAGTTGGTTGATCCTCATAAAAGGAGCTAATTTTTGACTCTCAGGGTGGACAAAACCAGTTGCCACCCGAATCTTTGCTGTTAGCTAGGACAACTTGACTTGCTAAGACGAAAGACCGACGTTGGACCCTGAAGAGTAAAAAAGCCAAGACTTCAACTTGAAGAATTCTCACAGCAGTCTGGTCCTGGTTTCTTGGATCGCATAGACCACTATCGGCGTCCCCTAATGCTGCTACGAGCTCTTTCTTCGATCGATAACTGACCAACCCATTTGATCCTAAAAAACGTATCACCTTACCCCCGATACTGGACAAACTGATGAATTGCCAATAATTACCAATAGAAACTAAACAGTTTTCGGTTATGATTATCCTACTCAACATGCAGTAAGAATTTTTAAAAAGTCTTTTCTCTTTTTTTTCCTGACTCAGGAGGTTCGTGCACCCCTTACAATTTAATTTATCATTATCACCATCAATTCTTTTAATTCTCAAACAAGGTGATCCCCCCCTCTCATCTTCACGCACTGGTTTCAGTTCGCCCTTCTTCCTCGGTCTGGGTTCTGGCGCAGATACAACCTACTATGGCTAAAATCACTTGATGGTATCCCCTTTCCGTCATCAAGTACACTTGTTAATACATGCTAGTTTTTCTAATATTGTGGAACAACTTATTATGGTCGTGGATGTATTATTCCAAGTCTCACCTTCTTTCCCCTAGTCTCTCAACTCCGACCTTAATCGCCCCAAATCAATCGATTTCATAGGTCTCAACAGCTCAGGTAATTTCTTCAAAGTTACCCCCGGAAACTCTTTTACTATTAGCTCCCACAGCTCTGTCTCGTTACTGGAACTAGCTTCAATTAACTTTATTAACTTTATTAATGAATCCATTTCCTCGTATTTCTCTTCGGCCAGATAATTCGGCGGGGAGAGATATCGACGCCTCAAATGCAGAACACCCCAACGGCATTCTCATTATAGATAAGGGGGGCATTATATTTACTGTCTCAGTCAACTTCCCTTCACATACGCGAGATAATTCGATCTCACTCTGGGTGGCTACGGCCCAGAATCCATCAGAGATACGTATCGCCTGTGGCAACATGACGTCCATTAATATTTCCCCTGGACAATTTTTTTCCCTATCTCATACCTACAATGAATGCAAGAATCATTATCATTCAATTTGGTATAAAAGAAAATTCTTTCCACACTTTCTTTCGTTTTTTTACTTATCTCATCACCATGCTTTTGGTCACTAGTTAAATCTTTTCTCCTTTTGATCGAGGTGCTGGTATCAACACCAGATAATCCTATCTCCATAGCCGCAGCACCCATCATGCAAGGGGACCCTTTCGCACGCACCCAGTACCACTTTGGCAGAAACAGTTATTCTCCTGCATCTCAACCGCCTACCTATTCCTCCCACTTGTTATTTCGAGTTTTAAGGGCGATTTGTCCCTCGGAACCTAGCCCTTAACGGTACTTCTGGCTCGCCCCCCCCCCCTCTATCTAATTCCTCTAATTTTCTCTTAGAGTTGAAAAAAAGACATCTCATCCTCCTCGTCTCAGTCACTTTTCTCACCATTGAGAATATCCAGGGGTCTGGACTTCGTTCATTTTTTATTGACTATGAACCCCAGATATTTACTTTCTTACTTACTAGCATTCGGACAGTTTTAATTTTAGACCGTGCTGTCTAAATCGGTTTAACACTTTCAAAATGCTGCTCTGATGTCTCAGAGAACACCAGTATATCGTCTATGTAGGCCATAGCGATGTTTTCCATTTCACACAGCTCAATTGACATTAGTTGGTGGAACACTCCGGTTGCCCCCGTGCGACCAAACGGCATTACCAGGATCTAATACAGGCCTGCATGACACGCAAAGGTCGTCTTCTTCCGGTCAGACTCATCCAAGGCGACCTTCCAGTATCCTGACCTCAAATCTAAGGCTGAAAAAATACCTGGCTTTCCCCAACAACGCAAGGACGTCGTCAATCAGCGGAAGGGGAAATGCTAATTGTTTGGACACAATGTATGAAAACGCACGAAAATCGACACAATGATTTCCGTCCTTTTTGTCTACTACCATTATCAGGAAACTCCAGCATGAGCTCGATCACTCTATCATTCCCGCCTCTATCATATCCCTTACAGCTTCTTCCACCAACCTTCTTTTGTGAGTAGAGGTCCGGTATGGCCTTGACTTGATTGGTCGGTGGTTCTCCGTGTTGCTCTTCATTTTTACTGTATTAGTCTTGCCCAGCTCTCTATCCGTATTCACTATTACATCTCGGTTAAATTTTAGCGTATTCTCTACCTCTCTTCTGAATTTATCTGGTGCTTTGATTTATTCGGGATCTATCTGACCCCTCTCCCAATCACCTCTACCTCTATTCTCATACTTCACACTCTGCACACTTCGTAAAGGCAGGGCCTTCCTTACCTGTCCCCCTTCACACAAACCTTTTTTGCGGCCGTATTGGCAATTTTCATGGGTATTACTCCAGTCCCTCTCACTACAGCTTCACAGAATGTTACTTCTATGTTACTTCTTCCTTGAAGCAGTACTTCTTTATCGGGCTTACTTGATGCAACCTGCTTTCCATCTTTCTTTTACAGGTCATCCTACTCGTACAAACCACCGCCATCGTGGGCGGTATCTTTACGTCTATGTCCGCCGTGACAGACTGTGGCTCTCTGTGACCACTCCCAAGGGGCACCACTACCCCTTCGATTACTAACTGCTGGATCGAAGTTTAACTGCACCCTCTTGTCTCTGAACTAATCTTCTTCCTATATCATCTTGCTACATGGATCTGGGGCTACATATACTTTGTAAATTCTATTCATTCAGCCCCTTACTCTTACTCTGCTGGGAGGTACACCATTCCAGACCAGGCCATTTCCTTGCCGACTGCTTGATCCAACGTCGTCAGATTTCCTGAGTCTCCCCGGCTCCTTCAAATTTGCAGATTGCGCGGAGTTGATTAGGGTTACTGACGCCCCAGTGTTAACTAATGCCTTCATACCTCCCATTACTGCTTGGCACTTCAGCTCTCTCTCTCTCTCTCTCTCTCTCTCTCTCTCTCTCTCTCTCTCTCTCTCTCTGGGACCGTTCTTTCCTTGTTTAGTCCAAATGTTCCCTTTTCCGGACATCACCCCTCTATTTGATAAAGGTTCGGGTGTTGAATATTTTTCATCCTCCCCATACACTGAGGGACTTCTTCCTGTTACCCTATGTTGGTTCTCTCTCCTGTCCTTCCGATACTCACGGGGATAATTTCATCTCAGGTGACCTGATCTACCACATTCCCAACATTTCCTTCGGGCACAACTTGCTGCATAATGATCGCTCTGTCTGCATGTCCAACATTCCCTTTTCTTATATTCATATTTCACTAGGGCCAGCTTCACTTTCACTTTCTCTGGGGTAGCCCATTGGCGTTTCCTGACCACTGGGCTAGCGTAGGTGACTTTCCACTTATCTGTGTCCTATTTCTGTCCCCACCGACTCTACAATACTTTGTTTCGTGGCCTGCGCTTCGACATTTGTTACACCACCGGTCCCCATGCTCAGGAGGTAAGGCTACATGTCTGCCATAACCACAATCCCAACATATTATACCATATCCACCAGATTTCTCCTTATAGAACCCATGGTTTAAGGACCAAGCTCTTCGGGGAACCGTTTCCTCCTCCCAATTTTCCGATCTCAGCCTATCTGCACCCTTCTTTGGGTGCCCCTGTTTTTTCACCCACACGTCCCTGCCACAGTCCTGGCCCTTTGTGCTTCTAATCCTTACCTATACCCTTTCTTTCTTTTTGCCGATTTTACTGCTGTACCCAAAGTTCGTGGGGCCTCTCTCACTGTATCTGCCTTCACTCCCTCGTCTAATATGGCGTCTACATATACGTCCACCAATTGTGCCAGGAAGGCCGGACCATTTCGGACCGCTCCACTTGTATAAAATAGTGTTGCCAATCTGACCATCCGATGTCTAAGCTCTATGAGCGTTTCGTCGTTCCTTTGTTTGGTTTTCATTAATGTCCGCACGGCCTTTATGGACAAAATCTTATCTACATATTGTTCTCTCATCAGTTTCACTAAGGTCTCCCAAGTTGGGTTCCTATCGTTCACTAAGAACTTCACTCGGCACTTGTGAGCTTATACGTGATTTGTTTTCTTTTGGGTGGCCGCTAATCCAGTAATTCTAATGGAGCCCGACTGTGTACTGCTATCTTTGGCCCATTTAGCATATTTCTGAGTGCCTCCTCTAATGGAGACATTACCAGTTCCTCTGACTCTTCTCTAGAATGGCTGGCTACTTCGTACCGATTATCCATTCTAACTATTCTTGCTTAACCGACGAGGATAATTAAAAAAATAAGATTGGTCAACCAAAATCAATAAGACAGAAGACGAAATAAATCTAATTGTCGCTCAGGTGCAATACTGACAAAAATGAACAAAAGGGACACGAAAAGTGCACGTACCTTTCCCCTTGTTTGGCTTGCTTCTTCCTGTCTTTACTTGTCTCTTTTTTTCAAAGCATAATTTCTTGGCCTAGAGCCAATTTGTCTAAAGTCCATGGCCCTTACTTTTGTGTTGTAGTCACACTGGGTCGAAAATCCTATATCACGGCATCAGTTGTATCGCCAGTCCCGGACTGGTCTCTGCTACTCTTTGCCGGTTGATGAAGTGCGACGCTGCTATTTTTGCTTCTAGTCGTTCCCACCTCACCCACAGTGCATTCAGATTCGAGGGAGCGCAGCTATCCGCTGGAAGATTCTGCAGCGTCGGAACAGAAACCACCAGAGGTGTCACAAGTTGAAAATTAAGAATCGAGACTGGGTGTATAATATGGAACAAGTTTATATCAGTATCTGTAGAAGGTGACTTGTCAAAATATACACCGATGTGGGTGAGGACGCTATGGAATGACTATCAGTCCGTCTTTCGGGTTATCTACATGATGTCTCTTGGTATATCTATTTGTGTAGCCTCAACAGAGTTTTAGAGTCAAAACCATAACACTTTCTGGGATCATCTACTTGATGTCTCTTGGTATGTCTATTTGTATAGCTTCAACAAAGTTCTAGAGTCTTTCTGGGGTCAGGACTCTTCGTCGTGACAGGGAACGTGGATCTCTCTGCAGGGTTCCGGTAGCTTCTATTCTACTGCTACTAAAAATGACAGGCTGATATGATGATGGGCTCCTTCTGTGAGCGGGGCTGATGGCTGAAGGGTTTATGATTGATTTTCCCCAATCAACGGGTAAATTTGAAATTGTGATGACTTAAATAATTTTCGTTTCCGGCCTCACCAAATTTGGGAATCAATCAATTTCCCTTACAAACATGCATAGGCAATAGGCGAGGCCAACTCCCTCCGGCAATCAATTTTACTCGCCCCAAAGCTAAGATGGTCGATCCAACTCTGAAGAATTTCTCTAAACTCGGGAATTCATAAGTCTCTCTTAGACATGCGATCAATCATACATCTCTGCTCTGTCCAGGCCTCGCTCGGCCGACTTTTTTAGTACTTTACTCCCGAATTCAATATTAATTGCTTTACAGTTCAGATTTTTATCTGTTCCCTGTCTAAGTCTGGGTTATCTCGAAAACCCCTGGACAACCGTTCTGGTTTTGCAAAGTACCCTCAACCTCGGGAAGAGGGTGGCCAGATCTTTATCTCTGATTTAGTTATTTTAGTTTTCACTTTCGAATTTTTCTAATTAACCCTTTTTTCTCCATAGTGTCTCAACCGGAACTTGTATATTTTGTACAATGGAGGGAGGTGTTGGTTGTTCCAGGAGTCAGCAGCAATTTATTAATAATAACAATAATAATAATAATTGTTATGGTGATATTTTAGTAAATAATATTACAGTCTTATGGAGTCAAGTTAGGTACAAGTACTGGTTGTCTACAGTATCTGGGTACACATTAGCCTACCAGATACCTCAACTTTACGTATAAGACCCAGGGATATTTTGGAGAAGGGTCTTGTATACCATCAAATATGGTACTTTCTTTCCACCACCCAAGCTGAATCTATATTGGTATGTATTATACATCGTGATATTTGTACTTCCATTGGATCTTCATATCTTCTGGTCATAAGTCCGATGCTGTAACTACTTGGCTAAACTCATAAATGCATTAGATATTAAATGTTTCAGTATCCTTGAATATATATTGAATGCTTGATGTTTTATAAACTTAAATCACAAAAGGTTAACCCAATTGTATTGTTTTATTCGAGCTAATTCTCTTGTCTCTCGTTGCAAGAAAATTAGCCTGAACAAGGACAATGAGTAAAATGCCTCGTTTGAAAACAATCAGACAAAAATCAATGAAGGATAAGCTGTTATCTAAATAAGTATAAAGAGTTTCTTATGACAAGTCATTTAATACGTTTATTCTGCCTTAGTACAAAAATGAACGTTTTCAATATGAGATTGATTATATAAACCGGCTGGTAACATTATTCAAAGAATATAAGGAACAATTTGCATTCATTGTTATAAATTCATAATGTCATTCAATTCATTTTTATAAACAACTTTATATCATAGAAAAATTAAAAGCATTTTAACATAATTATTAATTCAATCTGAATAAAGTGTTTGAAACCGTCTAGTTTTGATAACAATAATAAACGTTTGCGAACATTATGCATGATTATAATACACAGCTTCCTCTATACACTCTTCTGGGTGAAATTTACCTCAAAGTCACGTTCCTTAATACCATCTTGCTTTACGCGAACACGTTTCAGAATTATTTAGGAGATAAAATTTATTCTCTCTCCCAG
Source organism: Thysanoteuthis rhombus (assembly GCA_963457665.1). NCBI lineage: Eukaryota > Metazoa > Mollusca > Cephalopoda > Oegopsida > Thysanoteuthidae > Thysanoteuthis > Thysanoteuthis major. The sequence continues at coordinate 53,074,042 of OY735209.1, forward strand.
ACTGATTCATCTCTGACCTACAACCACCCACTCTTCATTACATCAGCAAAGCCTACATCGCAAAATTACCCGCCATTACCTTTACAGACCTGCTTTAAAAAGCGATTTTGTGTCGACTGCTTAAGATAGTTGAGATTATGCCAAACGATCGTGACTTTTTATTTATAACTTATAACGAACATTCATTGTGCTCCGCTTTATTGAAAATAATATTCCCGGAATGACTGCGTTGTGGGATTCCTGGAGACAGGTGTCATAGTTCTCAGCCGAGTCGGGTGCTTATGGCTAATTTACATTTATAAAACATTGTCATTAATAGGAGAATTATGAGGCGTCATATATTTGAGTCCGATGCTCCATTTAGCACCTCCCTGCAGTAAACTGTTCTGGATACTGAACTGTTTGGATCTAGCGAATAATGGACAGGTGGATCGGCAGTCATGAATTTTGTTTGTGTAAAACGAAAATGTGGCTTTAAGTGAGTTTGTTTTGAAAAGAATTTTAAGTATAGATGCACGCACACACTCTTTCTCAACAACATGGACATATTACCTTTATATAAGTAGTTACTTACTAAGTACCTGCTCTAAAAGGCAGAAGTAAATTGTAGCTACAAAAAGAGTAATCCTATAGATAAGCGACGTAAATTCACAATTTCTGTTTGAACTGAGTAATTTTCTTTCCGATATTTCTCATCAAGTGAAATAGACCTTTCATTTCCCATCCTGTAATAATATGGATTTTACTTATAACGTTTAAAATTGAAGACGGAGTTGATGCTATGCCTCGTTAACGCTAAAATGGTACACTAATTAAAAAAATATACTAGAGAATTTAATGATTGAATAAATGTGAAATTCAGTTTCCCTCCGTCTCTCTAACTTTAATTTCTAAAAATGAAAGAAACACTAATTGAACAATGAAATTTCGTCTCTCTATCGCTCATTCTGTGTTGAAAAACAAACTGAATTCATTGTATAAATATGTAAAATTTAACGTTGTTGTTTCTTCTCTTCGTTGAGAAAATTTTGTTAGCCAATAGCGTAGCTAGTGGGGAGCAGATGGGCTACCACTCCTCCAGAGCACACTTCTCGAAAGTGGCGCTTTTTCAAAAATTTATTAAACCCGTCGGTTCACTTATGCGATAAAAGTTGTCTCGTTTTCAACTCCGTTGCATGGCCTTCAAAGAACATACTGGGCAAATTATTTCAATTCAGCAACCTTCAACTATTGGGGAAATGTTTAGTGACCAAATCATAGTTGCAATAAAAGAGTCCATCATCGTTTTACTTTTGAAATTAGGACGCGTTGAAAAATCTCAGAATCAGAACTGTCACCTAAGAAATAACCATTAAAAAAACTGGCTCGCCAGAGTGGCGCCTATATTTCAGAATATTTGAAACAACAGGAAGGCTAGTTATTAGCCAGAATTTCAAAATACATAGACCCCAATATCTCACTCGCCGACAAAAAATCCCCAAAGAATATCAGCGTACAGGAAACTTTGTCTATCACTCAGGATAATAAAAACTTCAAGATCGGAAGATGTTTTAATTTGAGACGTTAAACTAGGAAATCGGCAAATTTGTTGTTATTTGGGACTTTAAATTAAGAGATCGGCAAATAGTTTTGATTCTGGAGAATTATCTCCTGGATACTCTGAGCTTTAACTCCCTGGCAATGTTTTAATCTGGAACTCTTAAACATGTATTTGCTTATCGTCATGTAATTCTGTAACAGACTTTCTCGGGGAAATAAAAAACATAATTTGCAATCAAATACTTGGGCGTACAACGTATGATCAGCTGATGACCAAAGTAAAGTTTGGTCTGGGAGAAGAGATTATAGCTAGACTCATGATGAACATATTAGGGCCTACCATTATTCAATGTTATCTTAGGAATGTTGGTTCCAAATGATTATTAGATAATCCGATCTAATTTGGAGCGCCCGAGATTATTATGGAAATTGAATTCCCTACAACCAGAAGAAAAATAACCGAGGTCGTAATATTGCACAAAGGTGGGTTTTCGGCGGATTTGACCCGACCACGAGAATAGGTTTTCTGCTGTTAGTGTCGAATCGCTCAGTGCCATGTTGATCCCAATATACAAAGATGATATAAAACCAGGTACTCGAATAGGTGAGATTGTCATTGATCTAAAATACGTCCACTGGACTGTTAATCACAACCATGTTGAAGCAAGGTAGAGAAACGGAAAAAAGAAAATAGTCATGTTGGGAGTGCCTTCATCTATTTGTTACCCTCATATCTATATGAATTCATGTGACGAATGCAGTTACGGCAAGAACCATGCTGAAGCCTTTAACAACATATAAGCACATATTTCAGGATTATATCCCACGCTAAAAACATAAACAACATTTCAAAGCAGACATTCAGATTCAAGCCAAGAAAATAAATTCAGAACATGGGGAAGCTCTACTCGCATACGGATGGCGAAAATTAAGGGTCCAGTTAAGCATTAAAGTTACATCGTAGATTTTAAAACCTTGAAAAATTACATTTATTTTCAAAAATGGCAAATTTACAGAGGAAACGAAGGTCTGATAGACTGAAAGCGCAAACAACTACTCGTGTAAATTATTTTTCTATTTTTTCTTAAACGATGCCATATTTCAACACAAGTAAAAAGCCTTCTGTCCCATTTTTTCATAATTGTTTTTATTTATTGTTTTTGTGGTTAAATTTCCTTGATTACTTTTTTAAATTTTTGTTTAGCCAATTATTGCGCAGAAAAGCTATAACACAAATATATGTGTAAAATACCCGACCAGATATTAATTTCTCGTTTTTGATATTAGAAATTTGTTTTCTACTTAATAATTATTTCACGCATATTAAATAACACACACATTTCTATTTTGCTTGATTTTAAATGCAATGTATACAGTAGACTCTCGTTATTACGGTACCCTTGAGGTGTGCCGTCATAACGAACTTGAAATGAACGGGTGGATAAAAAAATACGGCATATAAATTGAACAAATATGGCGAATTGTTTACTTTTTAATTGGCTTCTGAAAAGGTAAGGTCTCCGACAATAGTCTTGCGAGAATGTAAAAACAAACATGCCATTTCAAACACTAGTGCCATCAAAGTGTCGTTAGTGTCGTTACGAGAAGAATTTACTGTAGATTCACGGGTCTACTTTAAAAAAAAATGTGCTTTGATTTCAAGAGAAAAATAGCAACTATGTACTGTCTTTAAAACTGTATCTCTTTTTTTTTTCATCTTAAAATAAGAATAAAAATGAAAATTTTGAATGAATGTAAATCATTTGGAACATATTTCGGCGCCTTTTTGCTGTAGTTGCACCCACTCAACGTTAAAAACTGACTCCGCCACTGATATTAGCTCGGATATTTCTAGTTCTCTTGACAATTTCAAATGTGTCCATTGTTTCTCCTTTAATTCTTTTTTCTTCAATTTTTGTTGGTTGTAGTTTATGAAGTCTGTCTTCATACGGAAGATCTTGAAGTTCCAGGGTGATTTTTGTTTCTCTTGTATAATTTCTCTGTGATGTCTTTTCTTAGACATTCATGTTCGAACAGCGTATCCTAAAATGAAATTTAACGCTCTTTCTGGATTTTGGAAGATGTCCGAGAAGTGAATGGTATTTTGTTTCAGACTATATAAAAATAAATAAGCATCTTTTTGGTCTAATAAATATCATCGTATTTACCAGCCTAGTAGACGTATGTTTTGCGAGGCCTTTTTTCACGACTCTGACCGCGAGTAACCCCGTCCCTCTTGCTGTAGAGCACGAATTTAACTCTAACCCAGCCTTCAGTGAAAGAACTACTATCCATGATACCAGGACAAGGGTCACCAGAGGTAATTTCTGACCATTCCCAACCAATTGATTTCATTTCTAGCATAATATTTAATTTGCTACGTACAAAGACGTTAGTAACCTCACAAATAGTAGGGTCAAATTCGATAGAATAGGTGATGCTGACCTTCAAGGCGATCACCAGAGGTCAATTTGAGATTTAATACCCTTTTCCTGCCATATCGTTGCCAAACAATCACATTCTTGAAGGTAAATTCGTACGTAGGATTAACTCGGGCAGAAAAAGATGATAGGATAGGTTATGTTGACCGTCAACGTGTCACCAGATGTCATTTTTTAAAAATTCATAAAGCTTTTCCTGTCAAACAAAAGAACAAAAAAGATAAAAATCAGATTTTGTTTGTGAAATGTTGTGCAACCAGGAAAAACATTATCCGGTAAAAATCTAATATTCTAACAAAGTACAAAGACAATCTCTCTCGCTGGCCCCAACCTGATCTTCCCGTATTTTTTCCATGGCCAACTCTGTGTTAGTTGTTCTAAGGTTGGATCTCCGAGAAAAAAAACCTCTGTACTGGCACCCAGAGGGGGAAACAATAATGCTGTGCACCCATAGACCCTGTCAAACTGCTGTCATATGTTCTGTTTAGTGTATCAGAATACTTCATCATTGACAGGCATTTTTCATGTGTTAATTGTGAACATGATACATTTTTCCTTTGTTGTGTCGTGTAAGAAGTATATTAAAAATCATATTTTTCCTGTGTTGTTATATCTGCAGTTAGTTTTCTCCGGGCAACGCTTGGTATCCTTGTAAATATCTAGATGAATTATTGCATTTAAAGATCCTGAAATAAGGTATATGTTCTAAGGACGTTGTTGGTTATATTTAAGTCGTGATCTTTGATCAGGTGAGACAAGTTCAAGCTCCGTAGTAAGCATAGAATTCCGAGCACTTTATACCCCGAACTGCCAGTCGATGTGTAGGGACACTGAGCGCCCCAAGAAATTAATGACTAATTGAAATAAAATGGAGCCCTTTAACCTAGCTTGGAAATTAGATTCTTTCTTTCACCTTGAAATGCTTCTCAGGTATTGAAAAAAAACAGTTCGTCTTCGTTATCAGTAGGCCACTCATTTTCAACGCTTGGCACCGTTGTTAATTATCGGAAAAATGGCCAATTATAAGTAAGTAATAATGTTGTAATATTTTCTGTACTAACTTTTGTTTGCAATATAAATGTAGATAAAAATAGTTGAGAACATTTCGGCCACTCGACTGTTATTATCTAACCGAGGGTTAGTCAGTCGCGGTAAATTATTTAGTAAAATACTTCTATGTTCAGTTACAACATTATGTCACTAATAATTAAGTATTTTACTATGATTAACAAGGAGCTAACCACTGGATATGACTGGCGTGCAAGTAACACAGGAGAAACAAGAAACCTTAATAGCAAGTACTCTAAATGCTAATTTAGTTCTAACGACTGCGTTATTGAAACACTTGTTCACTTGGAAATGATGGTAGCTGAATTTGAATGAATACAGTGTCAACAAATCAAAACATACAGAATCCATAACGTGATCAATTAAGTGACTGGGTCTATAAACATGCGCACAAAAATGCATCGTGCAAGCTTGTGACCGACAACAATTTCTTTTCTTTCATTTTATGTATTGTCATTCACACCGGTTTTCCTACACTACATATTCGAGCTGCAACCCATAAGTTCTAGAAAGTGAGTGAACCGAATACAATAGGGACTTTTGCAGCAAGCCTTTGTGATATTGCTGAAGTGGAGGCTGTTTCGAATGTGTTGTAATTGCTTCTTTTTCATAAAGTTGTTCATAACTAAGATTGCTACAATTTTCGTCGTTTATCTTGAGGTGTTTCTGTTTCAATCTTACTATATTTTCATCAATTTTGATGAGCGTTTAACTATTTGAATCACTTCTTATTGTTGTTTTTATCGTCTAATTAGTGTTTTGATTTTGTGGATATTAATAAGTCGTTAGAATTTTCATTGTTTTTTTGTCATAGTTTTTAAGAAGAAATTTGTTTGTTTTTTTCAGTCTGGATTATCATTTATGAATTCTGTCGTGTAGTTTTTCTTCTAGGCAAAGTATGCATTTTTAGGAGCTGATTTTACATGTTAGCATTGATTTGAAAAAATTTTACTTCACCATATGTATTTTATCTAATATTTTTAGATTCCATATATATATATATATATATATATACATACATATATATATATATACATATATATATATATATATATATATATATATATATATATATATATATATATATATATGAAATGATCTCCTCTTATTACACCGTGAATATATCACTTGGCCTAGACAACGTGAATAGAACAAACAATTAAAGAAAATGGGGCTGCTGCAAGAATCGAACCTGCAACCGATAGGGTAGCCCTTTCAACGTAGCGTTGCTCTTACCATTGAGGTAAACAGCCACCGGGAATGCAATAATCTTGATTTCAATGAAAAAAAATATTCTCAGTTTTTTAGATTACCAAATAAAAGCTTTTCCCAGAAAATATAGGTATATATACTTACGATTAGGATTCGACAAATGCGTTAAAGATAAGACAAGAATCATTCGTATAACTTTTAACTTCTATCGTGCTTAGAAGTTATATATGTGTATACATATATATATGCACACATATATATACATAAACACACACATACACACATATATATACACACTTGTGTGTGTATGTGAGCATCAATTATTTTCCATAAAAATATCAATTTTTCAACAAAATCTCATTTTTTGTCAGTGCAATGGTAAACATCAATTACATAGATTGAACATTATACAATGACAATTTCAGGTACAATTTTTTCTAATGACTGTGTATGATATATATCCACAAGTTAAATAAATGAATCCGGAGATTGCAGAGCCAAGAATTTTGGTTTAACCACGTGCAACCCACGATTTTTTTCAGTATAGACTGTTTACCCACATAGTCATCGCAAAGAACCACCTAATCAACATTTTCCACTTTCCCCTGTCTAAGTAAATTAAGAACAATGCAATCCACCATGGTCATAAGTGACCTCAACATAGGTAATCAATCTAATGATCCCTAGGTAAAAATCAAGACATCCCCTTACAAAACACAGCTTAGTATCTACACCCAGACCATACCCCTTGACGTGTAACTTGCAACCACCAGCAAAACACACACACACTACAAACTCAACAAAAGAAAAACCCTACCCACCGTACGAACACCCACAAAAAATTTTCAAAATTTCCCAAACAGGAATCTAAAAGATATATAATCATTCACCTGAAGAGACCCAAAGAGAACAGAAACATAAACGTGTTTGTGTCGTGAATCTACTATCTACTATATTTCCAGGTCTACTCCAAACCAACTCTGCACTTATAGTTTAAAGTTGAGTGTATCGAGCACTCTATGAGATAAAACTATCACATATCAGACGTTGCTTTATATCATATTGCAAACATGATTTGTAATATATATATATATATATATATATATATATATATATATATATATCTATATATATATATATAACTGTATATAGATATAACATTGAAATTCCTTCATTACCTCTTCCAACAGAGAGGTATACGTATTTGGTCCACACGATATTTTCAAAAGTGCTCAATGAATTTTCATGAAATTTTGTCAATGAGGAAGCAATGGGGTTAAGGATAATCGGTCAGATTTTGGGACGAACCAGTAATACATGATTTTTATTTATTTTTTTATTTTTTTATTTTCAAGATGTCCCAATAAAAATATTTCATGGACTCTATTGGTTTCTGTCAAAAATGTAACGTATCTAGCACACTGTGATGCTCAAAGACGTACAACAAAATCGACAATTTTTGTTTATAAATTTAAATGAACATCACTTCTTGGGAGTGTGAATCATAACCATCATCATAATCATCATCAGCCTTTATGAGTCAACTGCTGGACAAAGGCCTTCCTCATCTCCTCCTTGAGATTACTGGGCCGAGAAATTTGGTTTAGCCACTTGCAACCCATCATCAAATATTGCAGATAAATACATATAAGTGACTGAAGTGATGTATTCATTTAATACATCAGAACGAAACAATTATTATTGTCTTACCGACAAAATTCTACGTCTCAACTTTCCATTTTGTGTCTGGTCTTTTCCGACTGTGTTTATTGTCCAATGGGCACCAATCAGTTAGACTTTTACTCCCTCTGTTGCCCCTTCTTCTCGCTATGTGCCCTGCCCATCACGATTTTGCTGTTTGATTAATTGTATGATATCCTTCACCCTGTTTCTCTGTAGGATCCATGTTCATCTTTTTCTGTCCCTAAGTATTATTCCTTGCGTTGCTCTTTCCATTGCCCTGTGCGGTTCTAAATTGATTTCCGGGTGGTTTTGTAAGTTTCTAGGTTTCGCACCCGTGCGTCGTAGCTGGTATCATACATTGATTGTAGACTTTACGTTTAAAGCATATTGACAGTTTGTTTCTCAGTATGTCTCTATTCATACCAAATGCTTTCCTGACAAACGTTATGCACCGCCTCATTTGATTCTTGTGGTCTTTCTCTAACTTCGTCGCCTCTGTCGAAGAGGCCCTTCTTTCTGATAAATTCAGTCATTAAAATTAATTTAGCCACCATATCTAAAAAATACTTTCTGATTTACAAAAATCTGTTTTTCGATTGATGACGTGTTCTTTTTAATAGTTAAAATGACAAGCAAAATTTTATTCTTTGTTATTCTTCACATTTCGATTAAAAATATAAACGGATGATTACTTCTAACATTAGTTTTTTTGTGTGTGTGAGAAAGAGAGAGAGAGAAAGAGAGAGAGGGGAAACGTCAATGAAAGAGAAGTATGTACAATGACTTCATAGACAGGAAGCGAGAGCTCGATTAAAATGTCTTTTCATCATGGAAGTTAACATCCTAGTCAGACGTCAGGTGTTCGAACTAGGAACCTTACTTACAAAATACGCCTGCTCTGCCAAATGTCCGTCCGTCTGTCCGTCTGTCTGTCTGTATGTGACAGCCTACTACAAAAACAACCCGACATGAAATTTTCTGTGGATACCCAGGAGTTCTGGATAGGTTTTTAGCTAGGTAGATTTTGAAAATCACACCCAAAATGTTTTCAGGGACGAGTGATCGATTTACAATGAAAATTGATTTTGAAGTAGACACAATTTTTGTGCCCACGAACAGGCAAATGCCTTCGAATGCTGACTTTTTGAGCCTGAGACGAAGAAATGATAATCACTTCGTTGTATTACTACCGAGAATGAGAAAGTAAAAAAAGATAGTTTACAGCGTTTTTTAGAGCTTTCTCAGAATGTCGCCTGCGACTCAAACGCGGAAAAGTTCTCTCTCTTACTGACCCCTTCCTCAAAGAACCTTGGGTCTAACGCCCCCCTCTCTATCATAGTGCAAGAGTTATGTTTATCTGTTTATTTTTTCTTTGTTTTCCTTTTGTTATCAAAATAAATTAGTAGTGATATTAGCTACGAAGATCATACATGTACATTTCTGCTTTGAAAAAAATTTGTTTTTTCAATAAAAGATGTATTTACACTAAAAGCATACAACAATTCTTGAAACAGGAACTGTTAATATTTTTTTCCTTAAAAAATATTTTTTTCTTCAAAGAAAAAGGATTTTTTAAACAATTATAATTATAATTCTTGTTTCATTCTAATGTGTTCATTAAATATTTCATTATTTCATTAAATACATTAGAATGAAGCAAGTATAATTACTTAGTCACTTATATCTTGATATCAACGTTACTTAAGAATTTAAAAATGACCAATGCAATTGTTTAATGTAACATTTCTAAAACTGCTACGCGTAGAATTAGAAAAAAAAATTATTAAGATTGCTGTAAAACCATCTCTTATCAACCAACTCATTTGTTCTTTGAAAGTTTATGATGTAAATTGCAACAAACTTCACATTTCTGCTCACTCGATCTTAAAAACGGCGTACAAAAAAAAGAAAAGTAGAAATAATGAAAGAAATACAGAAGTATATAATAACATCGTATTGTTATTGTTTTGAACACATTCAAATGTTGAATATTTGTTATATTAATTTGAAATTTAAAAAAATAAACTAACATTATATATTTCAACAAAAAAAAAAATGCAAATTTACGCCGGTTATCTACAGAATTATCATTTGTCGAAAGAATTAAAGCTGTCCAAACAGAATTTGCCAATTCTTATCGATAGGATAAGCCTATTTACAGCAATTCAATATCGCTGCTACGGCGAATATTACAGTCCAATAATCTCCTCCCATTTGAACATTGCTAAGATGTATATTAATGACAGACTTGATCCTGTCCTTAAAAAAGGTCTTCTCTAATCCAGTAAGAAAGGCGTTCCGGGTATTCACTGGAGTCTGCTGATGAAACTAGTCGTATCTTTTGAAGACGGAGATATTTTTTTTCAGCTTTGAAAAAGACAAAGTGAGATCTACTCAGTTAACACTCTCCAACTTCGATATTTGAAGTCAAAACAAAGTGCACCCGGGATTTTTTTTATTTATTTAGTAATTAGGGGAGGGTCCTTATATTAAAAAGACACTGTGCTACTTTTCTTGTCGCATGCTCCATGTTTCAAGGAAAGTAGGCAATTTCAAATACTATTACAGTGTTGGGTACTCTCACTACCACGTTGCCGTCATTCCATACTACTTCTTATTTAGGGAGTGCTAAGTGTACAGGAGGAGTATACACGAGTATTCGAAGAACTGAGCAAAAGTCTCACTTTCGAATTGAGCTCCATTCTGGAAGCAGAAATCATTGTGAACAGGAACAAGAGTGAAGTCATGCGTGAGCATCACAAACTGACCTGGAGTTATGGTTCAATGAACCAGAAGTTATTTCTTACTTCGTGAGACAACAACATGGACGCAAATATATACGACAACTGGTGAACCAGGATTACGCCGATATAGGCGACAAGGAAAATAACAGATACAACACACTTCTCTTTCAAAAAGCTGACTTCTATATTTTAGTCTCACCGATGGTTGCTTGTCAGTTTTTTTCGTCACTGGGTGATCCAAGGATATTAGATTACAGCAAAAACAAACTATCGCAGCCAGAATTTGAACTCGTTAACGCCGATTCTATTTTCCATGTCGTTAACTGATAGGCCATTCTGCACCCTATTCTGTGTACATTTAAAGTAAAAAGGGTTAATCTACACACCTGTTTTTTGTTGTTGTTTTTTGTTTTGAATTCATCCGCTGTTGAATAATCTCATCACCTTGTTCGAATGTGTATTTAAGATTAGAAATGTCGTCACTGACTTTTATAAGATTAATACTCAAAAGTTTTTGAACTTAGAACGCAAAATGGCCTCTCGAGAAAAATCATGGAAGATAAGTTTCTTCATTAGGAGTGACTTCGAGAGAGGTCTGAAACATCCGGCGAGACACAGGAAATACTGGGTAACTAGATTGACAAATCAGTTCAAATTCCCCGAACATTTTTGTTGCATCTCGTATTATCAATTGAATTGGAACGTCTTTCTCTTTCAAAACTTCTGTTTAAAATATTTCAAATTATTTCCATTCTTAGTAACAAAGAAATGTTATAGGCTTGTGCATATTCGCCTGGGGCAAAAGAAAAACGCGCCAACATTAAACTTCAGTGTCGACGAATTCAGCAGATGAGGCCAAATAAACGCTTGAAAGGACACGTAAAATGAAATTATCTTCAACCAACCAAGCTATTTTTAAGCAGTTTTTTTTTTCAAAATATTAATGCTTAATTTGTTTCAGATTCATATTCTTACATATCTTAAATATCTGTCTGCTCTGGAATCTCTATTCACCCCCAAATTAGATATTTAATCCAGAAAAAAAGAGGATACCTACTCCGTTGTCTCTGTTATCAGAAGATCTGTGTTGCTAGGGTAACTTACAAAAGCTTTTAACACGGGTCATAGTGAAACCGTAGCCAACCTCAATAGATCCTGACAATAAACTCATATCAATTACTTTGTACTGTAGAAAGTCAAAAATTCCTAAATGTATTCCCTTTTTGTTAGTGGATAAGTATCAGTTATTCTGAGTAAAAATATTCGTCTATTTGTATGAAGAAAACTGGGGCACAGTGGACCAGCAAACATAATTGTAAATAGAAACTAATCTTATCAATATATCGAGGTGAAAAAAGAAGAAAGGTCGACTCTGTTGGCTGTGGAATAGGTTACATTAAGCTAAGAAAGTAATGTCTCCCCAAGTTTGCAGCTGGCAGGCATTTGAGTTTTTTAAAAATCATTTTTGATCCACTGTGCCCCACCCTTAGAACACAGAATCACCCCTCGGAACAGTGAATTAGCAAAGATTTAATGATTCAAAATCACCTTCACGCAGTTTCAATGGCAATTAAAGGAAATAAAAAAGAATGATACAAAAGTGAAATCAAAATGCTCTGATTGTTTCCTTGTAAGCTATGTAAAATGAATTGACTAGGTCAATTTTGACTAAGAGTGGTTCAGTCCCCAAAGTGAATCACTGTGCCCCAAATATATCATTGAGAAATATAACCGTATATTTCTCTAAAAAGCAAGCACAGCGATCGCAATTGGGACAAGAAATGATTTTAACACAATCTATATTTCCCTTCATATAGCATAATAAGAAAGTTCTGAAGAATGGTGACTGTCTGATGAAAGTGAGAGGAGCCTGATGATATTAGTGGGCGGATAAATGGAAAAATTGTTCACTTTGGGTTAAAAACATGACACTTGGCACATACACGTAGTTACCCCTACTGATTGTTTTTAGATATGGATCCAGGTCAGCGGTGTTTCTATAATTGTTATCAGTGTTATTTTTTAAATCGCCGCTTAATTCATATACACGCCCATATCTTTTGAACTATATATCCTAGGATCAACACCTTGGTTCATAAATGTATTGATTTGAGGTCAATAAGACATTAACAAACAATAAAACTTACAATCTATGCATTTCTGGCAGAAACTTGCATAAGATTATTAATTTTTTTTCTTTGGCCCCAGATACGGTCTACATACTTGGCTTCATAAACAACCCGCTGACCAGCTGTCAGTCTTGAGCAATTTTCAGTATGGTGCCAAGCTCCCTCAAGAAGAGCAACACTCCAACCGACTGGAAGTTATGGATACTTTGCCAAAAGGAAACTTCAGAACCATTGCAGTTTCCTGTTAAAGCTAAAAGAAAGGATGAAATTCAAGGGAATTGATGTCATCCCGGATAATGTTAATATACAACACTGAATATATTCACAAACTAACAAGACAAATTTCAGAAAAATAATGCTGCATAGCATAAGTCATGCTGAAATGAAATCAGAAATGAAATGTTCCACTGAGTACACTAGAGAAAACTGTGGAAAGAATAATTCAAAGGTATGTAAAAATCATTTTGGATGGGATGGTCTTCATTGGACGCTTCAGTTGTCTTCAAAGTAAAGAAGTGTGCTACAGAACTTCTTGATGGTCAGCTGATGGCAAAAGTAGCTGCTGGGTATGTGATGGCCATTGATGCTCAATATCATAGAATTCGCTTGAAAAACTCTACAGCAGAACTTGCAAGGAATATGGTCTTGAAAGTCTTAAATTGATCTTTCGTCAAAATTACCAATTAACTGGCAAAGCTTCCTTTGAGTCAGTGAGAACCAAACAAGATTCTTTAACTCGCTTGCAAACTTAAATACAGACACTAATTTCAAAGGGGAAGAGGTTTACAGCACTCATGATGATCGAGTAGTTTCATCACCAGTGAGAGATGCAAAAATCTAATTTTGCTCACATGTGAGGGAAGACACGATGGTAGCATTGCATCTTTTGGGTGTTTCATGCAGACATGAAGTTATCAAGGTAAAAACATCGGATATACATACATGTTGTGTTAAACTTTCATAATATTCCAGCAAATAAAGTCTGGAAATCATGTGGCACAGGGAGGCGTCACTGATACATAGCATCATAAAATTGCTGCTGAACTTGGTTCATCAAAAGGTCCAGCATTAGCAATGTTTCTTTCATTTACTGGGAGTAACACCATGCACTTCTCTGCAGCGATAGACAAACATAGAGCATTGGACAGGTGGACTGTATTTATCGATGTCACTAATGCATTCTTGCAACTGGCCGATTCCTCTTCAGGTAATCCTGACAACTTATTTGATTTTCTGGAGGAATGCGTTACTCTTATGGACGACTGAACATTATCGAAGGTAAATAAGGCAAAGCTGTATCTCTTTGCAAAGAATCCAGATGTTTAGAGAATATTCCACCAACAGAAGCAGCTCTTCAACTGCGTGTGCTCAGAGCAGTCTACCAAGGAGGATATGTATGGGGACAAGCGCTGCAACAGGAGCCCAGAGTTCCAAGTCAGACTGGACAGAAAAGGAAGGCTTGTGGAAAGCAAAGTGAACAACAACTGGACAAGCTCAAGACACATGCTACGATACATTGCAACTGCAAAATTATGCAAAAGTGTGTGCGAGTGTTACAATGCCAGGTCTTTGCTACTGTGAAGGTAGCTATTTCTAAGACGAACTACATGTACGTACTAAAGCAGATTTTAATTTCTTTTTGAATTGATTTATACATAAATGGTGAGCCTTCTTTTGTGGGGTAATTAACATCCGTTCTGGACTACGATATAATAGATGCAGCTTATGTTAGTTTTAAAAGACCTGAATAATGATCTAATCATGTTTTATTGTGTCTTTATTAAAACATTTCAATTTTTGCTTATTTTTTTGTTTCTTTAAAAAAATTAGTCCAATGATCAAGTGACAAGGCTGACTTTAAATCTATAAATTTAGAAAGCAAGATGTTGACTCTAGGATGTATAGTTCAAAAGATATTGGCGTTTTTTAATGAATTAAGTAGCCATTTTGAAAAAAAAAACAACTCTTAATAACAAACACGAGGGGTCATTGCTGCATTGTTTCCGCATTTAAGAATAATCAGTAATGGCAACTACACGTATGTACGAAATTTAATGCTTTTAACCTCAAGTGCACAATTCAGCCAAAAATTGACCCTTGAATTTATTTGATTGACACGTTTCGCCTTTGGCAAAGTCATGATTTCACTCACTCATGGGGCTGCTGCAGGAATCGAATCTGCGACCGATAAGGTAATCGCTTGAGCTGAACAGCCCGATGGCAAAGCGAGTGTCCAAGTAACTGTTTTATTCCTTTAGCCCATGGTAAAGAATTGATGATTCCAACAAGAATACATATGTTATTAAGAAATGGATATATGACCCAACAGAATGATTATAAATTGCATTATATTATATTGAAACTGTATTTGAAATGATCTCACGTTATTACACAGTGAATGTATCATTAGGCCTAGACAACGTAAATAGAACAAACAAAGAAAATGGAGATGGTGCAGGAATCAAACCAGCGACTGGAGGCCAATTCAACGTAGCGTTCCCTGCAGCAGCCCCATTTTCTTTGATTGTTTATTCTATTTACGCAGTCTAGGCTGAGTGATGCATTCACTGTTTATATCGGGAGATCATTTTAAGAATAGTTTAAATAGTATAATGCAATTCATAATCAAATATATATATATATATATATATATATATATATATATAGAGAGAGAGAGAGAGAGAGAACTTCTTCAACGTAGTGATGTTCTTACCATTGAGCTAAACAGCTGTCGGTAATGCAAAGGCCCAAATAACTGTTTTGACACCAACATTTCGTCTCATTTATTCTCGATCTATTTGCTTCTTTCAGCGCAACAGTTATGTATTATGAAACGGATAATCCTTGCCATTAAAGTGGCGAGGGGTCTTACCCTTCTTTATATGTGCGTGCATAAGTTTAATAATTTTTTGTGCATTGGAGCGCCCCTGACCATACTGTTTTGTCAACAGACTTGATAATTGACATCAGTGCTCTGGAAAGCTTTTTTAATTTTCCGAAAAAAATCTTCTTTGACCTTTTTGGGGCAATATTCTGATGGGTTTAGCAAAAACATTTAGATTCTCCAGAATCTAGATGTTTCTAGATGTTTTCATTCTATTTTAGATGTTTTCCAGTGAAAAACGCCTGAAATGTCATAAACAGGATTTATTCTGACCGTATTCATTCTTTCATGGATATTTAAAAACATGACGTCAAATTTTGATGCTATGGTTGTTCACTTATTGAAAGTGATGTCAAGTATGTAAATAACGTTTGAAGAAAAGCTGACATTAAAACAACAAAAAATTGAATAGATTGAATAAATGAAACGTCTGTCATAACTGTTAAAAATCCAAAATGCTGTTGCTACTTTGTCTGGCCAGTATAAATTAATTTCTATCTGTGTGGTATTCCTGTTTGACAGCGGGTGAGGCTGTACACATGACATACATTCTTTCCTTACAATGTGACCTTCAAATATTGCTTATGACACCCCTTAGGTAACCTAAACACTAATAATACTTTTGGTAAAGATGGCTGACTGCCTTGTCTTTCACGCTCTTCTTTTCTCTAATTCTATGGATGATAAACTGAAATGACTGACAATAGTACAGGTAGCAAAGATTGAAAACTTTATGTATGCATTTCAACTGATTTGAAATTGGGTCACTTCATGCTATTTTAATTGACAACGTAAATAGAATAAACATTTTTTTTATTTTTCAAGAAATATGGCTGTCAAAATAGTCTCAACAAACGTTGACGTGCCGTCATTCTTACCTCAAAGGTCATCATGCACTTTTAATTAAAAAAAATAAAAATGATTTATAATGATCCTGATACATCTGCTGATAACGTCTATTCCAAGTTGAAAACTGATAGAGTATTCCTCGCTTTTTGAAATGTTTTTTTTTTTTTGTGTGTCACTTTGCTTTAACGAGAGACCTTTCTTTCACTATCCGAAATAGCGTAAAAGAAAGAATCAATCACCATTAATTTGAATGGGAAAATTTTTGAGACTTTCTAGACCCTCAAAAAGTTCTTCTATGTCTGGCTGTCTTGATGTCGAAGGTTAAGATTTGCTGTCTGTTGTGGTTAATCTAGAAGGCTCAAAATACGACAGTATGCTTGACTTCTTAGCCTCATATAGCTTTATATCATCCAGTTCTTTGCAGGCACTGGAAACATTCTCCAGACTTGCCCCAAGTTAAGGTGTCCTTCCGAAATTGAAGCCATAGTTTTCCGCTATCATTGCAGCATTGTCAATCGTATCAAAATCCTCACGCAGTGTTGTTTTGTGAGTCTCTGAATGTTAAAAAATGTTACCCTACAAATTAATGGTAATTGCCTCTTCGGTTTACGAAATATTTCATAAGAACTCTCTACTTTCGGATAGCGGAGTAGCCTGTATTTGAAAGAAAAGACGTCATCTTATGTTTACCTTCGTAGTGATTCAAATTAAGTTGAATTAGACGAAATACACCGCTTTCCTCTTTAATTATCAATGAGCTAAATCTAATTTACAATGTAGTTACCTGTATATATGATTAAACTCAGTACATATTGCAGTTCTTCACAGAAGTGAGTTGGCTACATCGCAAAATGAAATTTTGGAAAACGTACTCTACTGTTTTGCTTGTTTGTATTTGCAACCGTTACGTTCTTTTTTATTCTTATTCATTATCCCAATATCTTCCATTCTTTTTCTCTTTCTCCATCATCAATGTCCTCTCTAACTTTTAGTTGTCAATGTACGCAAAAAACTTATGAGGTGCAATATTCCAGTGATAAAAACGTGCAAATTTTTAAATTCGACATTGTGGATCAATATTTTTTCTATAAAATCTCAGTAAGCGATCTACTGAACTATAAATATTTCGTGTGCATATCAATTTCCACTGTGCATTGGTTGCAAAACGTTCGTCGCACACAGGCGCCCAGCTTAGAGAGAACAATGCCCACCACCCCTTGCAATGTAATAAAAAGGGGTAAGAATGTTAGAGGGTACTTATGTCTGAATGGAAGCAAAAAGGAACCCCTCCCCAATCACCTTAGCAATGTAATAGACGAGGGTAAGAATGGAATACGACTGTTATGCTTGAGTGGGAGTAAAATGATGTCTTGTGAAAATCGGGCATTCTGAAAATCTTTCTTGGTCGGGTAAAGTTACCTGAAATTTATATGGAGGTGCTTTGCTCATCAGAGATTATAAAATAGGTATTCTAAGAAACAGAGAACAAAATTAGTATTTGATAATATAAATTATCGTTGGTATTTCGACAGAAAGACAAAATCTTCCTCAGCTAATTATAAAAATACCAAAGAATCAACCCTCCAATGATTTTATGATGCCTCATTCATCAGTAGCACAGGAATTGAAAGATTTTGAAAGGGTACGTATCGTGTGTCGATTGGAAGGCGAAAACACAACGTCAGAATTGAGAATTATGCTTTCACCTGGGAACTGCTAGATTTCCCGATTCACTCATAAAGGAAAGGAAATCACTGCGTCTCATTCAGATCGACCCGAGTCGCAAGAAAAGTGTCTTCGAGCGATAAGACGTGAAAGTTAAAACGATTCCTTTTGCAAAGCGCAGGAACGCTATCTTCATCATTTTAGTTACCATGAAGAACAACCAGCAGAAATTTGACACTTGGTAAGTCAATATTTAGCAGAAACGAACACTAGACAATGCGATAGACAGACCTTTGCATTATTGACACATTGTCAACTTTTCTGATCAGTACTCATTTGCTCAGTTTACATTGGACAAGTATGGATGGTTAGATTGTCTAGCCAAAAATTTTTCTGAACCGCTTGCAATCAAACATTGCAGCTTTTCAGTTATAGCATGGAAGTCAATTTTGAACACAAGTCGTTCAAAACGTCTGCATCGGGTGGGGTGTGAAGAATGTATTTCAAGACTTGGCTGGCTCAGAGCTATATCGTCATCTGAACAACGAAATTAAATGGCATCGAACCTGATCAATACTATGAATAGGTGACCTCTTAGGATCATCCGATACTGTAAGCAGCTCGTTACCTTTTGTCAGAGGAAGCAAAGCTTTGTAAATGAAAAGAATGGCCGGTTTGAAACAGTATAAATCGATTCTTGTCGTCTAAGTAAACTACTGACATGTGTACGTGTCTTTTTACTCCATTTGATATCTGCGTCCATATTTGTCCTTGGCGCGTATGTACTCTATGTATCTCCCTTACTTCATTAACATTTCCACTGACGTCGCCGCTAACACCAAACCACGTGGAAGCAAAATCCTTCGTTTACAACTACATCTTCTCGCCTCATCTCTCCAACAGCTATTATCCCTCTCTCCCACACAGTATAAGCACAATAAAACTTATACAATCAATATAAGATTCACTTGGTGTTTCCAATGTATCCTGAGAAGAGAGATTTGATATATTCAACGGCTGAAAAAGTTTTTAAAAAACTTTAAAATGAGCTAATGACCACGTATTTCAATTTACTACATTTCCTGTCATCGAGGATGCTCCGATTGCAAGGTCGTACCTCAATTTTAATTCGTAAAATTTGGGGGAAAATAAATAATAAACGCACAGTTAAGGTTTCAGTACTATCATCTAACTTACCAGTGTATTTTCTGGGTGGCTTGGTGATATGCAAATCCTATTGGTTATATACCTTTTTTCTTTGTCTCATACAACACCAAAACACGGTGAGTTTACCCCTAAAGTTTGCACCAAGCCTACCTGTAAGTACCAACGACAGAGCTCCATTTCCACTACGATACTCCTTTCCCACAATTCAGTCTTTGACCAAGCAGTGGTTTTTACCTTCACTGGAATATCTGTCGACCAATAGTAATGATATTTCTGTTTGCAATAGAAAACACAATATTCAAGCAGGTCTTTTATGCTGGTGATACTGTTACCATGGCTTTGTTTTGGTGCACAATTGATCACTGTCTCAAAGTATTGAAGTTGCGTGTCTTCAGTTGGTACAGCATATTGTAGTTTTTTCCAGTTCATTGATTCTTAGTGTTTTTCAAGTTCATTGATGTAATATTCAATAAGCTTTTCTGAAGTTAACGTATATGCGAACTGACAAAATTATTACCAAATAACGTATGCGGTATAAAACGTCCAGCCGTGTTTCGTCAGAAAAGTTCCCATCTAACAGTGTCGCAGTGTCTTAATATACTTCATTCAAATTTCATGTACAGCACTTCTAATAACCATCTAAAATCGTTTACCTTCCACTGGGCTTAGGGTGGTTAACGGAAAAAATGTCCTTCAACTTGTAGGATGCAAGGTAAATTTTCGCGTCTTAATCCGGAAAATAGCGTCTCCGACGCCGGAAGATACGGCACGTAATCAAATATTCACAAATTGCTAAAATCGTTGAATAAAGTCTTTTGTTTGCGAATAGTTGTCAATTCACTTTTGTCAAATCATTGTGTGTGATGTATTGTATGACTTCGGAGCTTTCTTTCTTGAAAGTAATTGTGATATCCTTAGCCTCAAAACTGGTATCATACTACACATGCGTAGTTTATTCATTGCTTTGAGCACGACTAAATTTTAAAAGCATGATCATCTGAAAATTAATGCACTGATTGGTAATCTATTTCCCCCTGACCATTTTGATAAATTGAGTTTAAAAATTCTTTCCCTAATTTCCGGAATTCCTTCTCTTGACGCCTCATTATTTCAATATGGAGGGCATCAAGTAGTTAATTAGATTTAAATGAAGTACAAAATGTCATTTACCGATACATTAATGATGTTGTAAACTTCTATCGATGTTTGGTTGCTAAAAAAGCAAAATGCTGTTGATTTCATTAATATATCGATGTTTATTCGCATGTGATTCAACAGGCCCCTGGGAACGACAAACCAAAATGAATCGAGGTAAAAACTGAAGTTTTAGGGATAAAATAATCAGCACAAGGTGAGCGAGAGATTAGAACCTGGAATTAACCCAGGGTTTGCCAGTTATAATCATGTCAGATCGAGTAATACCCACCACTCCCTCGCCCTTCCGATTCCCAGCTAGATGGATACATCGGTATGCACATGAGCCATGTGTTTCGTTATAGACACAAAACTGATAAAGTTGTTGAGAAGACCACCTACATACAAGGAATACTGCTATGGACACAACGAATTCAAAATGTCATTTTGGTTACGAGATGTTTGGCATATATAACTGTTGATAGGCACAGGAAAAGGTTTTGTGGGGGAAGAGTTCATAAAAAGCTTATTAGAAGGACCCATTTGCTGAAATCGCACAGGAAAGGGGATTATAACCAGTTATGCACTGTAGGTCAGTGAGTAATGACCACTGGTGTCTCTCTCTATTCGGGACCACTGACCAGCTGATAGAATCGTCTTCCAATTTTACTCGTGTTGTTTCGCCTATCGGTGTGAAAAAGCTGATTCTTTAAATATCGACGTAAGTTGAACTTCTACGAGAATAGAGCCAACGTCTGGATTTACTGGAAAAGGGTTTCAATCGTGCCCTGCTGATGGAAAACCAAACTCCTATGGGGACTCTGGACACCTTCCATTTTGCAAAGAAGCTTGTAGAGTAGAAGTTAGTTGTAGAAAAGAAATCACATTTATCATATTTCATACTGTTGATAGACTCTGACAATAAATTTGGAAAGGTTCTGAGGAAAAACCTTGCATTTATCCCTAAAAAAGATTGATTTCTTATCAGCCTAGTAGAATCAATTTTGTCGCGCTCAATCAGGGGCGGGAGCTTTAAGCCCCGGCTCGAGATGTGTGGAAGTTTGAGCATTGTCCTGTCTTTATCGGAACAGTGGAGATGTGTCAATTCAGAAAGAAATTGTTGGATTTTCTTCCAAATTATTTTGATATGGACTAACAGACGAAAATGATTAAGAAAGATTATTTTTACAAAAGAAAAAAAAAGGGGGAAAGAATTCATTTTGTTGAACAAAAGAGACACAGGATGTAGAAAGAGTCAGTGGCGTAGGAAAGGTTCTCGTCGCCGGGGGACAAAGACAGCCCTCAGGGCAGCTACACTACATCCTAAGGGATGGCATCATTATTCATTAACGAGCATTGTAGACATTTTGCTCACCCCAAATCTATCGCCCCAATGGTGTTTCTAGCACTCAGAAAATAGGGGTATTTGTGGGCCTAGATTAGTGTAGGGGTCCAAGACTCAGAATGCACGTGAGGAGAATTTTTAATTTTTATACTTTTATAAGTTGATGTTTAAAGTACTACTGAATCAAACAATTTTCATAATTCATAGAGGTAAGTAGTGAATAGTTGTTGCAGTAACTACTTATGAGAAACTTTCTTGTAAAATATAAGGATTTTAAATTCAAGTCAAGTAATTAAATGAATTGGTAAAATAAATAAGTCTAATTAGACTGATTAAATTATATGCAGACAAAACAAGGCAACATTCACGATTCTCGTTTTTATATGTTTATTAACAGAAAACATAGAGAAAGAAAATTGTAAAAAAAATGCTTATTGAGACTTGAAAGTCTTGTAACAAGAATAACAATTTGTAGAGTTCGTCGAAGGTTCTTATTTGAAGCCTGCATTAGTTGATTATTTCGAGCCATGTTGAAATCTTGATAATGTGTAAATCAATTGATGTTGGTGTCTTCGGGAAGTATTGTTGAGAAGTCTTGAAAATGGTGCTTCCTTTTGTGTCCTCTTTGGGCAATATTCTGAGTCACTGTCAATAGGATTATTTTTTTGTTTTTTTTCTTTCTGAGATGAATTTACTCTCGTAGTTGAAATATATTCAACATCAAAATCTGCCATATTCATCCCTAATCACTTTTAGTACGAACTGACATTCAACAATGGCATAATAACTTTTTCATGAGCCCGAAATTTGACTGTGATTATTCCTGGACAGTGATTGGCAAAAACGAAGTACTGGCTCCTGTTAAGTTAAATAAGTCACACTCGGACGAAGTAGGAAGTAAGCCAAGGTAGAGAAAGTCAAGTTGAACTTGACTATTCTGAAATCTGCATTTTTGTGATATCTTTGATATGGGAACTGGCTAATAGTAACTTTGAGATAAATTGTGAGTTTATCTACTCTAAATTTTATGTAAATTTGGTGATCCTACTCCTAAAGGAAGTTATATAAAAGTATGAGTTTATAGAATTTACACAGAGAAAGTAACGTAAGTGAGTTAGCATTTGACGCTATGAATTCTTCCTGATTATCTAGTTGTTGACAATTTCTCGATGAGGAAAGATGGTTGAAGCTTCAACTTAGAAGTTGCAAGCTTTAAAGAATTTTTTTCCTGAAATGAGAAGATTGAAAACTTTGATAAAAACTTATGCTTGACATAAATTTTTCATCGCAGTCAAATTTTTGGTCCATGAAAACGTTATTGAATTACAACACTACAATAGAAGCTACCATGTTCAAAGTTTACAAATTATTATTATTTTACAGCATAAGTGCTTTACTTGCAGATTTTCTTTCCGGAATCTAAGAATTATTAAATCAAATATCAGCTACATCCCTGCATTAGAGCGTATGAAAGTCAGGGACCAACTTGGAGGCCAGCTGCCAAGATTGTGAGGGACGATGGTCCCTCGATCCCCGTAAAATCACAATTGCTCACCCCTATTGTTGCGCTTCTGGAGAGAAATACCTGCTTGGAATTAGAAAACCGTATAAGAAGGGAATTTGCAAAAGACATGCGAAAAATTGAAAGGAAATCGATAAGAAACGAACACCGACTGAAATAAAGAAACCCAGTCTGAAAATAGAGAAAAACGAAATAGAGAGAGAAAAACAAAATAGAGAGTGAAAAATCTAATTAAGATTACTGTAGCAGGTCAAGAAGATAATAATGACAAAGCTCCAATAATGGGAGAGTAAATAATTCTACATAGGGTCAAAAACGCGCGTATATTGAATCTCTTCCCTGTGCTAAAGGCAATTTCTAATCAGGGTTTGTTGGAACAGTTGTTCTCCGTTGCCTGAATCGGACTACAAGTAACTCTTTCGAATCATTGCAAACAAAGATTTTACCCTTTCAAAGAATGGCTTGCGATTCTTTTATTTTGTCCTAAGTTGTTTGCACAAAACTTTACATCATAAACTTACAGCTGCAGTTGACGGCCAACCAAGATAATGGAAGATCGACCAACGTTGATTTGAACAACCTTCTGGGAGAACAAACGCCAAGTCGAACAGATGGATAAGTGGTCGGTAATTGTCACACAATCTATAACGTTACAGCAAGAGAGAGAAGTCATCATCCCCGGGAAAAAAGAGGTGTCCAGAAAGATGCTCACATAAAAGAAACCCACATGAACATTACTGACAAAAAATGCAAATGAAAAAAGCCCAGACAGAAAAAAAGCCTGCACTGCATGATGCTAGATTTTAACATGCAGCAATAAAAATGATAGATTTTAACATTTAATTCAAATGAACTTTAAAAATTATATAAGTGAATATGAGAGCCATGCTGAATTTTCACATTCAACTACGTTTGTTAAATTTCGACTTTAGATCACGAAAATGTTTTATTAAATTCATTTTTCATTCAAAAAAAATTACTATAAATGCAAGCGGTCAGTGCCAGGGCCTGGTCATATTTTTCACAACTCGACCCAAAAAATCAACCTCGAAAAAGAGTCAAAACGCCAAAATGTACTGAAAATCACTAAAAATAAGCAAAAATTGTTAAAGCAATGGCGCTAAAATTCATCAAAAATGGCACTGCTCATTGGATTTTTGCAATGCCAAAATAAGAATTTGAAAATTTAGCGTGAGTTGCGGGGTCCAACATTTAGTGAGATTTGTTACCGTATATTGTTAGTAGTAATATAGTAAGCAAACTCGATCTTTTTAGGGGACCCTCCATTCGGAAGAGAGGGGTGATTTAAAATCGATCCCTAACCTCTCTCAACTACGCCCCGTTCAGCAGATGTTCATGTAAGCCGTGAAGACTTTTTCCCTACCGTATCATTCGCTGAAAAGTTGAGCAAAATTCCGTCAATCATCGCTCTTTTTACTTCGGCTGATTTGACAGTCGATTATCTCCTCTTCATCTTTTATTTTTTGTTTTCCCTGATCATACGCATGGATTCGATCTGACCATGCTTACTACCATTTATTTACTGTAACTTGCATAGCGTAACTAACTAACTAACTATCTCTCTCTCTCTCTCTCTCTCTCCCTCTCTCTCTCTCTCTCAAGAATGAAACCTTTATGATTCTCTCAATTCTTTGCCATCGCTTCTCCGTGCCGGTGCTCTCGGCCAATATTTTGGCTGCTTATATTCTTGCTTTGAGAGTGGATTCTAATGTACTGGCCTTGGCATATATTTTTTGCCACGAGATCTTTATTTATCTTATCTATCTACTGATTGTCCGTCTTTTGGTAACATATTGCCAGTTGCCGCCCAACTCTATCGAGACACAATTAATTCAGTATTCTTTTGTTCTCCGCCAAATATACACAGGAGTAGTTTCTATGCAAAAACCGATGTCACATCTACTTGCTCGAACGCTTACTTGTTCAAGTTTTCCTTTTACCCTTCCCTCTAAACCAGTCAAGGGCAAGGATATTCAAGTAATCTAGAAGTATGATAGTTTATCTTGCTTGAACTACGAATAAAACAGCAAACCTTTATTTAGCATTGTGTACTTACAACGCTAAAGGGATACGTTGGTCTGGTTATCATCATCATCAGTCTTTTTTCGTCCGTCGCTGGCTATAGATCTTTCCCAGGATGGGCGTCGTGGAACCAACACTTTCGGAACTTGTCTAGTCCACCTCTTCATCTTGTATTCTGCCGGCCTCGGTTATGCATGTGATCCCTGGGGATCTATGTTGTGAGTCGTGATGTCCATCGGTTGTCTGCCATTCGTGCAACATGACCAGCTAATTACCATTTGAGTTTTCCAGGGAATTTCATAATGTCCCAGACTCCTGTTTTAGTTATTGGCTATTGGAGTACCGCTCCGTCATCAACAGAGGACAAGGCTCCTCCATCTCTCATGATTCCGTCTACCAGTCTCTTCAATTGTAGCATTTTTGTGAATCCTGATTTTGTTGGCTTTTTCCGTCTGTCTCACACACGGAACGGTTTATTTTGGATTCCCTGGTCTGTTTTTGAAAATACATTTCATTATCATAAGAAGACGATGCACATCTATCTTCTGTGGTGCCTTATTTCAGTCTCTCTCAGCTTTGTCAGTCCTGTGATAGCATTCGAAATATTTCTATATCATTAGCTTTCTTCATTTCAAGCGGCGGTGGTAGTTGTGACCCTGAAGGCATATCTGGGTGTTTTTTGGTGAGCATGTATAAGGATTGCTTTAGTGCTACTGGTAAAGTAGATCTAGGTTTCTTAAGATATGGCCAGAAAGCTTCCATCTTGATTCTTTGATGGTGATAAACATCGGTTTCTCGCTCTTGTGGAGTAACTTGAGAACCTCGGACAATAGCGGATAGCTGTTTTCTGTGGAAAGTGTCAAGATTTTTTTTCTATCACTCCCCAAGTGCCGCAGTTATATAATAGAAAATAGTGTGAACAACCTTTTCAAAGACAAGACTGCCCGGTTCTAAATATTGAAAACAAATAATTTTTGAATTTAAAAGATCTTCATATATTATTCTTCACGCTTTTTTTCTCATCACGTTTCATCAAAAGTCTGGGAAGTACCCAAGAATAACGGTCTGAAAAGTTGTACGTTGAAATAAATGGTGGCTAACTACGCTTGCACAAAAGATAGCATCATCACTTTGGTTTTATCTACAAGGCTAATGAAATATAATAATGATAATAATAATAATTTTTATCGGGTTGGGGGTAAGCCTCTAATTTGTCGCAAAATGGACGCACTGGCTGAATTTACAAGGCAGAAGAAGAGAAGAAATTTGCCGACAGGTGGAATATTGAAGGGGCATTGCACTCTCTGCAACCCCCTGTACGCTCATTTACAGGGGGTACATTGTACTTGAACCCCGAAGTCCAAGACGCCAAAGTGGGCTAGGAATTCTCTTGGATCTCATAGAATTTTGGCATATATCAAAATGGAGCGGAAAAAAACAGAATGACTAATGGAGAAGGGAAGGGGGCCCGAAAGAAACTTTCTACTCCTTGATGAAATTCCTTTCACGGGCCCTGTTTTACAATAAGTAATATATTATATTCTATCGCACACTGAATACAAAAATATCAACACTGTTCCAGTGCACAAATGCATGTATTCTGTTTCACATCTAAATATACTTCAACACGCGATAGTTTAGATGATAATACTTTGCAAACTACTTATCAACTCAGGGGCGATTTACGTCAGTAAAATTTACGAGTATAAAGGATGAAAGAATGATAAAGAAAGGTTCTCTCTTTTTTATGGAAATACCTGGAATATATTTTTGTCATAACTTGGAAAGTCTTTTGATGGTTTTGTTTTTAGATATATGAACATCACCAACAGTGTCAGCACCAATTACGGTGGTATGATGTTTGTAAAAGGATAGTCATGAAATGTCGATTGTGTTACGTTTTCAATATCAATAATTCTTTTTCCTCCAATACACACATTTTTATACACCTATCCCACTATCTTCCTAATTTCCCTGAACCCATAACCCTCACCAGCATCAACTACTTTATCACGACGCCCTAGTTTTCTTTCTCCAAACATTCTCAAAGATACACCCAGACAGCCTTATCAATGAAAGACATCCTATTATCACATATTCACTTACATACAGCAAGGAAACCCCCTCTTCTCTATCCACACCCTAACACGGCGTTTTCTTTACCCCATCTATCGTCCGGATATTTCTATGTAGTTTCGCCATCTTCTCAAACCATCTTTCGCCCTGATGCTCTGAAGAAGCCTGCAATCCCTGGGCAAAATGTAAGCAATTACATTTTATGAGAACCTGAGATGTACTAATTAGTGTCAAGTCTTTCCCCTTCCACATTGTCAACCTTCCACAGCATTATGTCCGATCTACGTCTCGCACACACACACTTATATATATATATATATATATATATATATATATATATATATATATATATATATATATATACATATAACTGAAAATGACAGATTATGAGCATCTTTTTCATCTGTTTTCTATCAAGTGAACGGATCTTTTGTTTCAATGCTATTATAGATATTTTTCAGTAGAGAGCTTTTGGTAGTATCTTCTGCCATTTTGATGATATTTTACAATTCAATTTTACCGCTAAATTCGGCGTTTGAAGTATGCTGTTTTTGTCGGTTGCTATTAGTGTTCCAGTGTCTTCATTTGATAGTGTGCGAACATGAAAGTATTTTTTATCCTTCTTCGAGGGAGTTTTCCAATTATCAAATATATTCAAGTAATCAATCAAATACTCAATCAACTAAGTAATCATTGAATCTTAGCCCATTGTCTGTCTCTCGGTATGTACTCGACTACCACAAAAACTACATAAATCCATGACTTGATGATCAACGGGAAGAGTTTTTAGGAAATTAGTTTTTGAAAACCAAACCAAGAATATGTTTTTAGTGGGGTTCAATTCAGGGAAGTCTATTTAAATGATTATTCACGAAAGTTAAAAATGATCTCTTATTTATTGATGACGTTATGAGAAAATAGTTTTACTCTTTTCTGCAGAAGTCAAAATGTCATGTAGATTGCGTTCTTTGTTCAGAAAGGAGCGAGAACATCTTTAATCACGATAATTGCTGGTGGAACATGGATATATTGAATAGTGGTGTTTTGATTGATGTTATGATGTAAGATGGTTGAGGTACAATTTTCCAAAATACGAAACTTTGGGATCGGAGGTTATGTTGATCGCATGAAGGGAACTTTTATTTTTCACTTTTAAGGGTTAAAATCTACAGAAAATCTATTCTTTGTTTCGAAGGTAGTCACTAAAAGGCGTCAAATCGAGGGTAATTTTTTTTCTTTCAGGGGTCGAAATCCAAAGGATGTCTTTTTTACTTTTAGGGGCCAAAATAGTGAGGTAATTCATTTTTCAATTTCAAGGATAGAAATCCAAAGGAATTTCTATTTTAATAGGTCATAATCGAGGAAAGGCTTCTTTTTTTTCACTTTTACTTTTTGGGGTCGAAATCCAAGGGATTTTTAATTTCATTTTTTGGAGTCAAAATCGCGTGGACGATTCTTTTCCACCTTTAGAGGTCAAAATTAAGAGGTAATTTTTTCAACATTCAGGGATCGAAATGCAAAGGAATTTTTTCTTCCAATTTAGGGGTCAAAATTGTGGGGGAAGGTTTTCTTTCTATATTAGGGGTCCAAACCGAGGGGAAGATTTTTTTCAATTTTAGGTCAAAATCAAGTTGAAATTTGTTTAATTTTTGGGTATATATATATATATATATATATATATATATATATATATATATATATATATATATATATAGTTTTGTTTCTTGTAAAATCATCTCATAGAAATTCAAATATATCTGTGAATGTTTTCTCGGGTAATGATCTGTAGTTTAAAAAAGTTGCCTGTTACCTATTCTATTAAGGTAGTTCTTAGAGGGGGGATAGCCGAGAGAAAGACTTCGTTATTTCTGTTCTCCTCCTACAAGACCTATCATCAACAGCAGCAGCAGCAGTAGCAGCCCATGATAATTGGCACACTTGGAATCATGCCAGAAACGCTAGAGTCGAGATTAGACGTAATATTGCGAGATGTCTGCGAGAATTCTGAGAATGGTGCGGGAGGTTTCAGGAGACTTGCTGTCACTCAATCCCTAGCGACAACACACATGAACATGCGAAGGAAGGAAATATAATACGAATAATGTATTTGTAGTTGGATATCATGTCTCCGAAAGGGGCAGGAGATTAAGCGCCAAGAGAACGGCCTTCATGGTTCTGAAATCAGCTTCCGCCCCTCTCTCGAAATTTACACTATTTCTTTTCTTTCAGTCAGTCCTCTTCCCTCTTGCTCATACCGCTGGTACATAAAGAGTTCTATTCAGAAAATGTTTTTCTCAATTCCTTATTCCACCCGTGCGTTTTGGCCTCCTCAAGAGATCGTGTGTGTACTTTAACGTGCATGTATGGGTATGCATGGACTTAGGTGATCCCGTCTGTGTCAAGGTTGCTAGCGATGGGTGTAAACCCACATCTGGGTTTTTCGATACATGTCTGGCTTTCTTGGTTTTTAATTTAAGGAAATCTAAGTTTTTTCCATGCATCAATGTTTCTTACATTTTTTCTTGCTTGAATCTCAAGTTTTTTTTTCTGTCAAATCCATCTAGCAGATAATAGTGCCAAGTTTGTTGGAAAGCGCCAACTCTGGCAGCCTAGCAAGTTAGTTGTAAATTGCCAGTATCAATAAAAACAACATCTGAAAATGAAAAAGTTGCCAAAGCCGAAACCTTAGTTGCTGGTCATTTTTTTTAGAACATCATAAACCTTTTGTACACGTAAATCATCTTCCCAAATAGTATAGTTGACAAAAACCTGAAAAATGCAATGAATAAAATCATGTCGTACAGAATGACGTTGCATTTCCGAAATAAAAACATGACAAATGTTAAAAATTGAAGTTTTCAATAATTATCAACAAAAGTATTGATATATCTGAGACTAAAGTATTGGTTATTGTAATATCGTACAATGAAGCCAAACGTGATGTTGTTGATACTCTTCATGACACGATCGAAGTGGAAAATTGGAGAGTGATAGCTCTCTTTAATGATGTTATATCTTTTATTCAATGAAATAAATACTCTTTTCAAAAATATGATTGGATTCGGAAGTGACAACTGTTCTACATTGATGGGAAAGAAGTGGATTCCCAAAGATCTTCCGAGATGTTCTGCCATCTGTTTCCATTTTCGGATGTCTACGGCATTCATTTTCTATTTACGCAAGCCATGCCGTGTCAGTGTTACCATCATATTTAGAGTCACTTTTCAAAGATATAACGTCCTTTTCACGAAGCAACAAGAGACAAAATAATAAATATAAATACCTGAGTTTGGATTTCAATCTGAACATTTAAGATTGCACAAGTTGCACTCAATAGTATCGATTGAATATAACACTCTTAACTTCTTCATTGAAGAAGAATATCCCACGCAAAGTAAGCTGCATGAACTTAATCCCATAAAATGAACCTCGAAAAAATCAAGCATTTTATTAAAAAACTCATTTTTTCTTCGTACGTACCGCAACTAGAGGTTTTTTGGTGGCCCGACGCATGTGCAGGTCAGATCATTTTATAAACGATGCAATATCACCTCACACATTTCTAGAAGATTAGTAACGAGAGTTTCTGCAATCATGTTTTTTCACTTTTTCAGAAGTTCTCTATTGGATTCAAGTCCCTGGCCACTCTAGTACAGAAATATTTCTGTTTTGACA
Organism: Thysanoteuthis rhombus; assembly: GCA_963457665.1. Classification (NCBI taxonomy): domain Eukaryota; kingdom Metazoa; phylum Mollusca; class Cephalopoda; order Oegopsida; family Thysanoteuthidae; genus Thysanoteuthis; species Thysanoteuthis major. The sequence goes on from OY735209.1 coordinate 53,105,218, forward strand.
CTTTTTGTAGTCTTGTATACAGCAGCACCATCATGCATAAAAGCATCATAATGATGGACTTTTGTCAAAAACTCTTTTTTTCTTCAAATATACCGTTACTAGGGATTTATTGGCAGACTGGGGCCTGGGCAGGCCCAGATCCTTTGACAAACGATGTTGTCCCCCAACGTCCTGCAGAAGATCAGGGATCATTTTCTCCAATACAGTTGCCGATATGATAGGGTTGTTCATCATCTCACGTTTTAGGAGCTTGTCGATCCTTCTTCCTCCCGGTACCGATTTGGGATTGCTACCGGGTGGCAGCTTTCATCAGGTATTAAATTCCAGCTGGACCAAGGCACAACATTTCTTTGCAGTTGTAAAATTATGCTGTCCATTAAGTTATACAACCCTGTATGCAGCTAAAAATGGAGGGAACAGCTTGCCGATCAAGTGGTCAGCAGTATGTCTTCTCAGATTGACAGCTCTTGGTGCACTGTAACCAACTCGGCTTTGGTGCAGAGTCTAGAGTTGAGGGTGACTGCAGGTTATACAACAACTGCCCCTGCCTTTTACTTTTAAATTGAATCCAGTTCAGACACACTTTTGGTTTACTCTAATTTTCGCATAAATGATAAATAGATGTGTGTGCGTGTAAGTTTTTGTATGTCTAGAAATTATATATATGTTTACTTACGTATTCGTATCTTTGTGTGAATCTCTGAACATAACTCTGTGTCTATCACTTTTCCTTAAGGCATGAACATGCGTTCTGGGTGCCACTTGAAGAAGGCGCCCCTAAGAAATTGCTAAAAGGTCAAACAAGCCGTACTCGGATAGTGAAAAGGCTTTTGCTCCAGAAGTATATCTTTGATTATCATAACAAAGAAGCACTCAGATGGCCAGATTGCTAGACTATTTATATGAAGAATCTTTGTCGTTCTGATTTGTAAGTTATTTTTATGGAGATTTTCTTCACTTGAATATAGTTTTCCATTCCCGTATACATTTCTCTTAATTATGAGCCACGCATTTTCTGTTGATTAATATTTGGAGAGGCTGTGGGTCATCTAATTGATTCGGTGTCATTGAAACCTTTTGGGAGCAACGCAGGAAATTGACAACTTTGCTGAATTTGAAGGAGCTTTTTCTTGAGTGAATGTACTCTTCAGTTTTGAGCTTCTTGATTGTGACCAGTACCACACAAAAACGCCTTGTCAAAGAATTTGGGATAACTCTGTGCATTCATCTTGACTCCATCATCAACTTTGAAGCGACCTATAATTGAACTACTTACAACACTAGCCTTTCACTCTCTATTGTCTTTTAAGAATGAATGTTGAATCGGTTTTCATGTGCTTATTGGCCAATTTACACTTTCCTTTTGCAATGTTCACTTATCCTACACCTTTTCTCTCTGTTCACATTCGCAACACCATCTTCTTCAAATATTTGCTTGTTAGTCAATCCACTTTTCTTGATTATTACCGATCTAATTGTTCTCAAATCTCATCTTGTGGCATTTTAAAAGCCAGTTGTTTTCGTGTTCTTATCTTGCCAATATTTTCAATTTCTTTTTTGATTATTCTGTGATTGCTATTTCAATTATTATTCGGACTATCCTCATCTTGGTCGGGGGTATATTGACCGCACTCCCCGTCGTTTAAATAAGGGTTCGGTTCGTTACTTCCCCACATCTACCAGATGTTACCTGATGAAGGCCGTAGAGTACAACGGCCGAAACGTTGTATGAAAAACAACCAAGATGAGGATAGTCCGAAGAATAATCGAAATAATAATAATACCTCATCTAAAAAATCCAGAGAAACTCTGTGATAGCTGTTCAACTTTTTCGCAATTTCCAACATTATGTTCTCATACCTCAATAACTTTACAACATTTGGTTCATCGTTTGAGGTGAAATCTTTGTTACAACCCAGAACAATCTTTATACATCTGGAATTGAAAAATTAATGTCGATAACTATACTATTATATATATTCATTTACGATTTGTTGAACGAATCTCGCAGCACCAAATAGGTTATGGTAAATATTTATAATAGAATAGATATTGTACGCTGATATTTACACGGTATGTTCAACATATGGATATAAATATGCCCTGAAAATTTCACTGATATCAGTTGGTTGATACCGATTTTATTGGGAGAACACTAATAAAGCGTCTGGAAAAATTGATAAAAAAACATAATATTCTGAATTACTCATGAAATTATTGCAGCATATTCTTTATAGTTTCATTGTGAATAAATCGAAGGCGGTTAAAGTGAGCCCTGCATTGGCCGTTTGAAAATATTGGAAGTAAAGTAAATCTTAAAACTATAACGTATATTCAACTTGGATTCCGCAACAAATGTACAGATTCATGCGTTAGATACTCTGGAACAGGTCCAATAAACTTGACGGAATTAGAATAAAGTTAAGAGGCCTATTCCAGGTTAACTTCTCTCATTACTACCGTTTATATTTGTTAAGACTACACATCGCTTAATACAGACGAATAAAAAAAAGAGTTACACGAGTTTCAGAAGAAAGAAAACAGTCGCCCGCTTTGCTACTGACAGCCTTAAGTGAGAGCAGAAAGAGAGTTCCTCACATTTTCAGATTATTATTATTGTTGTTGTTATTATTATTATTATCATTATTATTATCATTATCATTATTATTATTATCATTATCATTATCATTATTATCATTATCATTATTATTTGGAATCTCACACCAGTTGCCTGGTGGTAACCGCTGGAGTTTGAGTGACAGCAAGTCTCCTCAAGTCTCCAGCCCTCCTCCCCCAGTACTCATAGGTCGCAGTAATTCTGCGATTTACAGTTTCACACCGGTTGCCCAGTGGTTATCACTGAAGGCTGAGTGACAGTAAGTCTCCTCAGGTCTTCAGCTAACGTCTCCTCCCTCTTTCGCATATCATGACAGAGCTACAATTCGTTGCAGTACTTATATCTCTAGCACCTTCCTCAGTATCCGTGCAGTTCCCAGTAGTGCTGTGGTCTGTACGGTCTCTATCCTCCCCCTAATCCCGATCTCCTCCAGTCTCTCCCTCAGCGTTTTGGGGACAGTTCCTAGTGCGCCCACTATGACCGGTACTACCCTGGTTTTCATGTTCCACATTTTCCTTAACTCCATTGCTAGGTCCTGGTATTTTTCCCTTTTTTCACCCTCCTTCTTTTTTAATCTATGGTCTGCAGGTACAGCAACGTCTACTATTTGGCAGGCCTTCCTTTTTTTGTCTACTATTACTAAGTCCGGTCTTCTTGCCTGGATGAGGTGGTCAGTTTGGATGTCAAAGTCCCACAGTAGTTTGTGGTTGTCATTCTCCAAAACTGCCTCTGGCTTGTGCTGATACCACTTTTTCACATGGTTGAATCCCATTTGTTTGCTTAGTTCCCAGTCATTATCATTATCATTATTATCATTATCATTATCATTATTATTATTATCATTATCATTATCATTATTATCATTATTACTATTATTATTATTATTATTATAATTATCATTATTATTATTATTATTATTATTATTATCATTATTATCATTATTACTATTATTATTATTATTATTTGCAATCTCACACCAGTTGCCTGGTGGTTACCGCTGGAGGTTGAGTGACAGCAAGTCTCCTCTGGTCTTCAGCCCACATCTCATCTCTCCCTCGCCTATCACGCCAGTGCTGTGGTTCACATCCCCGCTACCATTTTCCTTCCTCCTCTGTTAGGCCACTGCTAACATCTAGTGTCGTAGACCTTATATTTCTAGTATTATTGTGATGTATAATCTATTAAAAAGAAAACAAATTCCTTTATTAATGATTCAGAGGTTCTTATCAGGAAATAATCAAATGGTTAAATTAGTGCAAAAAATGGGGTGAAGTATTTGTTACATGCCAGACAAAACTACCTAACCTTCAGAGATGATAGCTTAGATCAGAAAAAATACTTACCGACTTGAATTTAATACTGAAATTTACGTATTCGAACCCAGGTTTTTTAAAAATTGCCTATGAATCATGTGACCCCTAGAGTAGAGACGTTTCAACGAAGAGGGTCCCAGTGACACCATCATGACTGCCTTATTTTGCGAAAACATTTTATTTAGTATATCTGTTAATCTGATAGATTAAAATTGACTTGGACTTGTTAACTCTGGGGTGATGTGCAATAACTTGATTTATCTTCCACGGATCCTGAATTTAAGGTTTTGGGGATTCTTCAAAACTATTCCATTGGCCATATCGGTACAGGTCCTTCAAATTAAACATTTTATTAGTGAAATGGTCGAAATTGTGGTAAGAAAATGGGACTTGTGGAAGGCATTTGGCAAGTACGAAGTAAGTTGTATAATTTGCTGGATTTAATGAAGATTGTTCAGTAAATACAACGGCAGTTTTATTGCAACTTGTTCTATTTTCGACCTTACCTAACGTGTGGAGTAAATTTCTCTCCGAAAAAGAAATAGAAAAATAGATAAATGGAAATCAGACTGCGTTTCATTCAATTTTGTTGAAGGGCGACCAATGTGAAAAATGTGGTTAATATTAAAAAAGGGTTCATGAAGGGGAGTTAGAATCGGGCGTTAATGCTAGAAAAGGTACGGCTAATCTTCAAAAAGGGGGTTGACAGGTGTTAAAAAATGGTAGAAAGTTTAAAAGGGGAGGTATGATGTCAATAAATGATGGCATAATGGTATAGAAAAGGGAAGAGAAAAGGTAAAGAAGAAGAGGAGTATTGTTAAAAAGGGGGGCTAATGTTAAAAAGGGAGCAAATGTTCAAAATTGGGCAAATAATAAAAAGGGGTGTTGGGAGTAGACATAGAAAGGGGAGTGGGTTAATGTTGAGAAAGAAGAAGAGTTCCCACTTTTTTCTGAGCCCATGAAATGTGAATAAACGTTCCCTCTCGATTTTGACTCTTAAAAATGAGAAAAAAATTAATTCCGCGATTTTGAAAATTTTCACTCGATTTTGTCTCCTTAAAAATGAAAATAAACATTCCCTCTCGATTGTCACAATCGAGAAGGAACGTTTATTCTCTTTATAAGAGGACAAAAATCTCTATCCTCGATTTTGACCCCCCCCCCCAAAAAAAAACATTCCCCTCAAATTTGACCCCTACAGGTAAAAAAGATCTCCTCGAGCCTTTTTTGAGCCCTGGCGAGGAAAATAATTCCCAAGGATTCTGTTCCGCTAAAAAATGAAAAAAAATATTTCCCTCGATTTTGACCAGTAGAGTGAAGAAAATACTAAGACACTTATTGCTTCATAATTCTTCAAATTTGATATTAAAGGGTTTTTTGTTTAATAAGAACGGTCTGTAGATGAAACAAATAAACGGAATTATTCACCATTACTCAAACCCCAAAGAAATACATAATTGGGAAACAAATTGCATCACTGGAGTCTAATGTAGCACTGTGTTCAAAGATGTGTATTACAAATCAACAAAGATAAGGAGACTTGGCTGCATTTTTCATCCATTAAAATCAACCACATCCATCATCCAATATTGATTTCAGACAACTTTAAACTGGAACAAAGTCAGAACTACTAAAACTCTTCGAGACAATTAGTCAAGTTGACAAAATATTTGATTGCTCAATTGAAAATGGTGGACTACTACAGTACAAAATTCACCCGACAGGAAACACCTTTCAAGAATATGCAAATAAGTTTGTTCAACACATCAAATAACAACTGAAGACTGCCAAAAGGGTGGACATTAAACAAGATCCTTACTCCCAGTCCAGCCTTAAAAGTGGAACCCATAACTACTGAGGAGTAGGTTGTTGAATCGAAGTATCAGGATCTATAAAAAAAATTTTTTAAATCTCACAGAAAACCCATTTCAAAGATTTTTTAAAAAAATTTTCGGAAACGTATCAGTTATACAATTAGTCAAACATAGTTCAGGTCTTGAAACGCAAGATTCATCTTATGAAGAAGCTGATGCACGTAAAGCATGCATATCACTGCAGACACAAAAACATCAGAGTGCAGACATCAGGCACGTATTACCTGCTTCTACTTATTGGACACTTCTCTAACTTTAATGACACATTTACTGAGATGGACGTAGTGGTTGATAAAGAAATGGACAGGAAGATGTATGGTGTAAGTGCAATCTGTACAGAATTTGACAGAAACAAATCCATAGCGCTTTCAGTTTTTTACAGCTTCACTAGAACTGATACCGGAACATCGAATTCAGAGAGAAAGGAAAGAAGACTGCATGGTCAACTTGGGAGCGTTTTGGTGGAGTAACAGAAGCTTTTCTATCCCTCAAAAACTTCAAAACTCTATACCACACAGTTCTGCTGTACGACAGAGGGGCAAATGCAGACAGTCAATGATGTATGACGATCACTATTCACGAAGAATAGCCAGTCATTTGAACATCTACCACCAACATAGATGAGATACTCTTGGAATTTCATTTTTAAATTAGAGATAATCCTTACCTTGCAAATATATTTTAGTACTTCACAGAATGTGTTCCACTCATGAAAGTTTTTCACTCTATTTTCACAGCAAAATAACTGCACATTTTATTTGATATAATATTACATCGTACCATATATCATTACTGTTTACTGACTTCTTTAAAAGCAATATATGTGATTTTCTTGTAATATGCACTCATCGTCATAGGACAATGGTTAGCAAGTTAGTCTCGCAAACCATGATTAGTTTGATCATCACTTGATGCCTCTCATTTGTGGCCTTATGCCAATCGGAGGTGAATTTGGTAAATATTGATATCAGCGACTGACATATTCTTTACTTACAGGGATCAGAAGTGTGCTAGTCTTGTAAGCTATTGCCAGTGACTTTGTTCCTCACTGATTGCTTCCCGACGGTGGTCAGATGCTAAAGTTTTTATAGTCCAACTGTTGCCCTCTACTTAAAATATTCGGAGGTTTAAAATGGGGCATTCAGTAGCGAACTAAAATATGACTTTCAAATGTTTTTTTTTATACATATGATGTAACTTTTATATCAAGTCCCTTCTTTACACCTGGAGTAGGCGCTAATCGAATCCTCCCTGTATCCGGTCACAGTACAAGATGGTGTTCGACATATGCGATGCTGAATAAGTATCCTTTGAACGCTAAACGTCAGCATCATATTAAGTAAGAGGGGGGTTCATATATCTTCCCACGAATATAACAAAAGGTCAATTTAATGTGGGGCTCACTTACTCTTGCATGTGGGTGTGTTCAGAAATTGCCCAGTCCCATTGAAAAGTGTTACATAAAAACAATTATGTAAATGGATACGTATTTTGTTTTATATAGGTGAATTTTTATACAATCTCTTTAACTAAATTGAAATTTTGAATTTCAATTTATTTATAAATTACGTTTAACTAGCTAAGGTACCCGGTGTTGCCCGGTGAAACTCTTTAAATCTTATAACACTGGGAAGCAAATGATATTTCATAGAGATCTCATAGAAACTCCAAGAAGGCATTGTACCTCCTCTAAACTTTAAAGATGAACTTTTTTGAAAACTTTGAATTCATTTGATCATTTTTGGCGTTAGTAGTTCGCATGTTACCAATGCTTTATTCTCGGGTTTGGGTTTGAATTGGGATTTGAAGTGGAGTTAGTGATTTTGCTTTGAGAAAAACATCTTTTATTGTCAGTTTAGGGTTAGATTCCTTCAAAAATAAGCATTTCTGTCCATGGTCACCTATGTCGAATAGAAAGTGAAGGGTGCCGTTTAGTATTTTAGCAACATTGTAAATATAAAATCTTTAAATATTTCCTTCCTCACAACTGATTCCCGGAAGTTTTAAAGGTCTAATAAATTGAAAGCACATGAAATTGAAGAGGAAATAGTAAACCTCCCTCCGTCGGGTTTTGAAATTGGTTCGCTTATATTTACTGCATTTCTGAATATTGGTGTATTGTTGTTCTTGTTAGCGATTAAATAAGTTTTTTTTATTTGACTGCAAACGTAGACCCCATAGAAATCAATGGATCAATTTTCGTAAAATTCGACCTTAAAATGTGTGTTGTAGGGTGAATTGTGTCATACTGCTTTCGGATATGCCTTTGTTTTTCTTTTGTGATACTCCACCAGTTGGGCCAGCAAACATTCCAAGGCAGATCCGCGCGGGCCGGCGCGCAACATCGGGCAAACTAGCATACGCACTGAGAGGAAGATAAATGCACATCTAAGGTTGCCTATGACGAAATTAAGACTGTAGTTTAGTTTTATAGCTACATTGTAAATAGAATCCACTCTTACGAAAAAAAATCCATATCACCTTTTTCTAACTTGCCAAATTTCCAGGGGGTTTGAAGGTCTAATAAATTGGAAACACATGAAATTAAAATAAAAAAGTTTGTACCTTATATAATATAGACAGCAGTAATTGAATCAGCACTGAGAGAAAAAGGAATCACATTCGCAGTTTTCGAGTGACGAATGAAGAGTGGGGATCCAAATTAGAATTATCACCACATTGTAAATAGAAACCCTTTTGAAACCTGGAAAAAGTGATTTATCAAAACTGGCAAGTTTTTGTGAAATTTGAATAGTTTAAAAGCATATAAAATTGAAAGGAAAAAAACTTTCTCTGTCAGAGTTTGAACTTGGTCCGCTATATCTATTTTGTGAGGCTTTAGCTACTAAGCTATTGAAATGCCATGACTCAGGAATTAAGAATCACTGCTAAAAAGAAATTCTAGTAAAAAGCATTGAACATGTGAGTAGTTTTGAATAAATGGTGAAGATAACCACCAAATGCTGATTCAAAATATACGTAGAATTTGATTTTATTAATCCTACTCAAATAGTTTTTGAGAAAATCCTAATACATTCCAGCGGATAAGACGACACCTAAAGCATCCGAAAAATCATAGCCCAAATACAAAAACATTGACCTTAAAACTCTACTCAAGACCGCTTGATTAATTCCATAATACGCCAAGACTACCCCCCACACCTAAAAAAAGAAAACCCCAACAAATTTTCACGCAATATATACATATATATATATATATATATATATATATATATATATATATATATATATATATATATATATATATATATATATATAAATATAAATGAAACATCTCACAAACAGATATATAGACACAGCGTTAATATTACCCATAAAAAAAATGTGCTAGTGTCGGCTATGTTAAACATCACTTTTCTGTTGGTTATTGTGGGTCTTCAAGGCCCTTCATTACAGACGAGTTTATTTTAAGATCCTTAGGTACTGTTTTGCAAGAACAAAACACTATTAAACTTTTTTAATGGTGAGTCAGTGAAGGCTGCTGGGATTTTCAGACTTGAAAAAACTGCTGCACATACTTATTATTTTGCTCTAAAATCCATTACTAGCTGCCTGCAGGCACTTTTATAGCTCTTCAAAAACGTATTGCAATCATCAAGGTTTAATTATGGTCATAATTGTCAAAATAGCATAAAGGTACTTAGTCGTGAAAAACCATACTTTTTCAAAGGGTTTCGGACATTTCTGACTACAGAACACCGAATGCACCGTGATTGATGAATGTGTCATCAGACAAATTAAAGTCAATTTTCAACAAATTTTCAAAAATAGAATCTCGTTTCAGAGAAGATAATTCAATTTAAGGATTATATGACTGGATTTGGGGAGAATATTCCTTACCTTTCACTCTGTGAAAAGTGTGATCAAAAATTCACTTTGGTGTTCCATCTGTTTTGTTTCTTCTGTTGATGATTGATTACGCAAGGTCTGTCCGGAAAGTATTCGATCATTTAATATTAACAAAAAATAGCCTTTCTAGGACAGTGGCGCCTTAGTCCCATCAAAGTACCCCACTTGTTACCTCACACACTTTTCGGCTACCCTATCAGTCACAGGTTCGATTCGTGCGGCAGCCCCATTTTCTCTGATTGTTTATTCAGTTTACGTTGTCTACGCCAAATGGTACATGCACTGTGTAATAATGGGAGATCATTTGAAATATAGTTTAATTCTAATATAACGCATTTTATAATCATTCTTATCGGATCATGTGAATAATTTCTTAATGATATATATATATATATATATATATATATATATATATATATATATATATATATATATATATATATATATATATATATGAATACATATCCCGCCTCAGGGTATTATTAACGCTTGTCTTGAATTCAAACCACTGACAATTCTTTTTTCTAATTTTCAATGCATAAAATTAATGTCGAAACTTGCTGAAACCAATTTCATCATCAAATTTTTCCCCTATTACAAGAAATATTTGTTTTGTTGGAACATAAAATGACTAAAGCAAGATGGTGGGCAATAAAGTTATTGGGCAGCATTAAAGAGCCACAACCTATATACATCCAATTCAAATGCAGTAGACGCTAGAATTCAATCGCTGAATTTAATGGTGAAAATATTAAGCAAAATACAATTCTATCATCATACTAAACAATGCAACTCCACCCGAAAGTTGAAAATGGCAGATAGCTGCCGGAAGCGCTTTATCTTTTGAACATAACTTTTAATCATTGGAATAAAAGATTCGTTATCTTGTACGAACACAAGGAAAGGTTACTAAAAGATTAAAACGATGCTCCTTGCCGGACGCGCACACACATGCACACACACATACACACACACACACACACACACACACATATATATATATATATATATATATATATATATATATATATATATATGGCGTTCCTAGTGTTGGTGTCTCCTGGAGTAGTAACTCAGATTCCAGAACGTGCCCGCTTCCCAGGATACCTAGAATATTGGTGATCTTTTTGTACTACACGTATACGTACCTCAAAAGATACACACAATTTCCTTATAGCATAAAATCTGATGGGAATTTTTTCATGTATGTTCCAACCTGGAAAATTTCTTCCTTGGGGGTTTAAATGTTATAAGATGAGAAATCATTCTTTTACTAATAATTTAAGTTATATTCACCCAACATCTCAAAGCTGTTGCTCCCAGAGCCCTATTTTTATCCATTTATCTATTTTTGCTCTTCATTGCACTAGGTTAATTTCTCATTAACATTAAATATCTTAAGAATCAAAAAGGTTTTCAGGGTATTGAAAGTTATAATCTTTTATAGACACGTTTTCTACGCACATCAAACAATACAAACACAGCACCTTTTTGGTACGTTATCAAACTCCTGGAGAGTTGGCTATCGCAATTAGATGTTGAAATTTATGGTTTTTCTATTTCAGCATTGAATTCAAAGAGGGTGGGTTGAAAAAACAGAAAGATGGAATGACGTCATATCGAAATCTATCACTATTGGTCAAAACTGATGTCGTTAGAGTGAGATTCAATAAATACACTTTTTTTTTTTATTTAAGGTACCGCTGTTTTCTAACAAGTTCTGAACCTCATTTATACTTCTTTCGCTATTCAAAATAGGATTAGTTCTAAGATGAATAAGTCCCTGTTTACAACTGAATAGTAATAGGCAAATATTTAGTTTATGAGAAGATTCTGTTATTATCATCTATGACTACAACTTGGCCTTTTGTTTTTAATGAAGATTCAGCAGAACTAAATATCTCCACTTTTGGTACATCAATAATGAAAAATGAAGTGCAAAATATTTCTTTGTTCACTAATATGAAATAACCATTCCCAAAGAAACAACCTCAATTATCCACCTACATCTTAATTTTTTGATTGCGATAAAAAGCAACAACAATACTGATGAAGTAGCAAATCGTAGCAAACATTAATAATAATGGAGTACATCAATATTTCGTTTTTCTTTTCGATGAAAACTACTAAATATGGCATTAAAACAGTTGATAACTAAATACTAATATCATTTATAAGCAAAAAATGAGTCATTTTTCATTAACGCATCCATAGGACAATGGTTACAGGAGTTCGGCTTGTAAGTTGTGATTAAATCGTATATTGGAATCGAATCCACCCGTGATAACACTTTCTTTCTTATTTGATTTCGAAGTAAATAGTAGATTAACTATTAGGCTGAGTACATATTTTCTGTCTTTCTTTTGTCAAACTCCTACTATTGAATTTTGACCTAATTTTCATATGTAACATCTATGATGGATGACAGATGACAATTACTGAAAACCACTGATGTCATGTACGAAAAACAATGACGCAGTGATGTACGCAAAAAGTGGTGACAAATTCATTCCCACTCCTAAAGCCCAACTCAGGTCGACTTGTTTTGCTACTGTTAACAAATCCAATTTACAGGAACTACAAATAAAGGAGTTGAAATGGGACACATAGTTGTATGGACAAATGAATTCAGTTTTGTTTACCTTTTAGATTTTAATGAAGCAAGGGAGTTTAGCCCTTACACACCCAAGCGTGTTAATCATTGAATTACTATTGATTATTGTGTTATGCGAACGAAAATCATGTGCAACAATCACTTTGAGAATAATAGCATAACTGTCAAGATTGAAGATGCAAAACCGGGCAAGGTAGACCACTACATCTACCTCGGATAACGAATCTCCATGAGATTCTCAAAAGAAGAGGAAATTAAGCGAAGAATCACTCTAGGATGGCAAGCCACCGGTAGAGCAAGCTCAACTTACAAAAACCTGACGATCGCAGTAATCCTAAAGAGAAGAGTATACAACCAATGCGTTCTCCTGATAGTCACTTATGGAGCTGAAACATGGCACCTAACCAAGAGACAGACCCGCAAACTGAGAAGCATGCAACATGCACATGAGAGAATCATGCTCACTCGTACATGGAGAGACCACAACACACTACAGTTTATCAGGAAGAAAATAGGAGTCCGAGACATCATAGAAACTATTGAAAGACTCAAATGGCCATGGGCAGGCCATGCTGCAAGAATGACAGACAATCGATGGACATCATGACTCACAACATGGATACCCAGAGATCACATGCAAAACCGAGGCCGATGGAATACAAGATGGAGAGATGAACGAGACAAATTTAGAAAATACTGGCTCAACATTGCAAATGAGAAACAACAATCAATTTTGCATTTAATGTTTTGTTTTTAATACATAGCAATAAGTGTCTTTGTATCTTTTGAGCTAAAATGTTTTTTAAGGTATATATACAATGTATCCTCGCTGTGACGAATCTTGTTATAACAAATTTCGGTTTTAACGAAGACATTGACACTAACAAACTTTTTGTTTTTTTACCGAACGGAGTCTGAAAGCGAAAAAAACACGTAACGAACTTGGACTCATACTAATTTCGTGGTCCAGTCTTTTTCGATCCTCAGATCAAGATCAAACAGTATCATCTGTTCTTCTCACGTCAACGAAATACAGCATTAACTTCCCGTTTTCTATTTCAAACCTTGTCATGGTTGTATTTCAATTGTATTTGTTTTCAAGAATTTTGATATAATTTGAATACTTTTTCAATCGACAAAAACAAAATGAACCTTATAAATTGCACTAAATCTCACTAAATCATTTCTACTTAAAATTCTTCATTTTCTTTTTTGGCTCATTCTTCTTCTCATGATGATGATGATGATGATGACGATGATGATGATGATCATCATCATCATTATCATTGTTGTTGATGTTGTTGTATTTACTGAAAGATGTTCGTTCATTAATTATTATTACATTTTGTATTAAAATAGATTATCGCTTGTTTTGTATTTTTGTTATTAGATTATCGTGGGTTTAATAGTTTAATAAGTTTCAAGAAAAACATTCAACTATTAAAATACCACCATAATATACCTTTTGTTTCTCTTGTGTCAATTGAAAAAATTCAAAGTAAATCAATTTAGATTAATGGAGAAAACAATAAGAATATAATTATGACAATGTTGAGGGCTGGAATCGCGAAGTTCATGTTACGTTTTCTTGACGTGAGAAGAGATTCTACTGTTCGATCTTGAACAAAAGTCTGGATCATGCTACTAAGATAATGCCAAGAACTTTCTTCTTCTTCTTCTTCTTCTTCTTCTTCTTCTTCTTCTTCTTCTTCTTCTTCTTCATCATCATTATCATCATCATCATCATCATCATCGTTGTTGTATTTACTGAAAGATGTTCGTTACATGCAGCGAATTACCGAACTTACCTCTAATTTACCTGACGCCTTCCACCTCCAGGCGAGTCCCTTATTTCTCACCATGGCTTTGGTTGGCAACAATATTGACCATTTCATTAATGAAATGTCTCATTTCAAGGGCAAAGTACCAATTCAGCCCCGTGTTTTGAAGAAGCTACATAAATTCATGGATCGTGTAGGACAAATCAAATCTTTGCACATCACTTTAGAGTTAAGAGGTGCAAGTCAATTTTAATTTATCAAATCAAAACTATATTGATTAAAAGATTTTTCAAAAATTAGGCCGTCATCATGGTATCACATCTCTTGATGGTGTCACCCGGGCGGGCCGCCTCCTCCACCGGTATGGGCAGTATTTTAGCTCTCTATCAAAACGTACTGCAATAATTAGATATCCTCTTTGAAAGTTCAATTTGGGGGCAATGTCCTAGTTTTGTAGCCAGACCTTTTGCAGTTCCTAGTTCAAGATCAAAGTGTAGTATCTGTTCTTTTCACGTCAACGACACATCAATAATACTCAAAATTTTAAAATTTATTATGATTGAAATACATTTGTGGACCTTCAGGTGTCTGCGTTCCCCAGGTTGGGAACCACTCTCTGGCCATAACCTTTAAAATGCCCTTTCTGTAATCCCTTTCTTCTTTGTTACGACACTTTCAATAATTTGTCACGAGATATTTCAAGTAATATTCAGATATCTATTGGACGAAGCCACTTTCATTCCTGGTCCACACAAGTGGAACACCTAGTGATGATCCCAAACATCAATATTGGTATGTGAAACTAGCCAACCAGCTAGCAAGCATTCAAAAAATATCCAATACAATTGACCATTGCTGCAACTTCAGGTGAGTAGAGCGTTCCAATAGAGAAAACAAACTTTCTGAAGCCGAAGGGTGAAAAGCAAGAGGCAATTAACATCAATTTATGTGGGGAACTTTTTGAGCGTTTGCAGACAAAAAAAATGGTGATGATGGTATATTAGGCTTAGACTTGGGTGGTGGGAGGTACAAAAGACTGGGAGAAAGTAGAAAAGAATGTGCACTGCCTCTATAACGACTGGCTACAAAAAGCAGAATCCTATTTTGAGTTATCATTATTTGCCATAAGTCTCGATTCGCTGTGATTCAAAATCCACAGATTTAAGTCTTGATCAAAAAATCAAATTGAAGATTAAATCATGTCTACATAGCATTTGATTTAATGTTTCAATATTCTTATCACCGAGCAACCAGCCTATATAAAAGCAAACATCAAATTAAATCAGATTAAGTTAAAATCATTACACGTATCTGGAATTGACTATGTATTTATTTGCTTTCGGCTATGATTCTCAACGAACGAGTTATATAAGAAATGAAAAACATTCGATAAGGAAATGCAAGCTATTTGTATGGCATTCCTACCGTTTTTTTTATCAAACCAAACAAAGTGAACCTTCTGTTTTTCACTTAGTTTTGCCTGGCTAGTTGGTTGTCATGGTTCCGTTGAAATAGTGCTGATGATGTCTGCCATCATTCTCAAACTGGGCGAAATCAATGAGATGATTGGATAAGCCTATCACGAGTAATATGCTGTGCAATTAGTATAAACCCGTTTCGTGATAGTTCATACGAAGTTACAGTATATATTACGTGTTGCTTAGTTTGGCAAGTAAGGAAACCAGACATTGAAGAATAATCGTTTCTCGGGCCGCTAAAAATCGATGAATAATGAATTCTGAACTTTGTTTGTCAGGAAGCATCATAACGTCAACAAGACTCTATGCTACTCACAACAGTACATTATCTGTTATCAAATACACACACATACACACAACATTTTATGTTCGAACATTTTTCTCCTTGGCGAACTTTAAAAGATGTCTTCATCAAATTTATCAACAATACCTTTTTTTCTATTTCACATGTCATACCAACATTTCGTAATCACGGGATAGCATTTGTACGACCACAAAGTTTGATGAATTTTGTCGTGCAAAAATTTAACTGCAAAACCTGATTTATGCAGACACTTTTTTCCAAATGTACGAACTAGCGTATGATACGCATATGAATTTAATTTATTTCTTACAGCCGTTGAGAATCTCTTGTTTTTTATAATAAGACGCTTATATTCAATTGTTCATCCCAGATCGCATATTACCCCGTTCGCTTGCTCCTACTATGGAGAGAGGAAAGCTAAAAGAACAACACCAACCCTTCTCCCAAACACTGTTTGAGCTCTTTTTTTTCTCTCTCTCTCTCTCTCTCTCTCTTCTAAATATCAGATTGTAGATGATTTTATTCAGTAAGTTCTTCAAGTCAGATGTCTTATTGGTTAGAACCAAGATAGAGTCCTCTAGAATACTTACAATTATTTGAGCATCGTCATTCCTATTGCAACGCATCAGTGCAAATTCCTTTTATAAAAA
>OY735209.1:53126718-53154218 GCA_963457665.1 Thysanoteuthis rhombus
CTACGTACCTCAAAGGATCCAAAGACATCAGCTTTTGGGGCACCCGTTTGTTTACCATTGAATGAATTATTGGGTTCTGTTTGAAGTAGCAAGGATGGGATATTTACCCACTGAGAACCATTAGACTTGGCATTCCCGTTTTAAAGTTCACCTCACTCATGTGCAAAAAAAAAAAAAAAAAAAAAATCAAATACCCACTTAATCATTTGTACTTATCATAACTCTCCATTACTCTTTTCTTAATATTTCTAACTCGTCAACAATTACATTTGGGATTAGAATCAATTATTGTTTTTTATATTTGTTATTAAATTATTACTTCGTCAGTAAATTATTGTTTTAATAATACGGGGAATACGATCATTTTATTTCTTTTTTTTCCAATTGAAAAAAATTAAGTTAAATTTAAATTCATGAAGAAAGTAATTGAAATACAATCATAATAACGTTTAAAGTTGAATCAGGGAATTAATGCCATGTCTCATTGACATGAGAAGAACAAATACTACACTTTAATCTTGAACTAAAGTCTGTAAAAGGCTGGACCACGAAACTGGGACAGTGCCCCAAAATAAATCTTTCATAGAAGGGTAGTAAAATAGTACGTGGTAAATGCTAAGATAAGATGAATATTTTTTCTCAAGTCAAAAGGCAGTTTTCCAAACAATACAGCAGCGAACAGTAACATAGTTTTGTCGATAAAATGATAAATAGAGCAAGGCTGAGCAGCGAGGCTCAAGTGTGTTTCCGGCGAATGTAAAATTCTGGAAATGGCTGAAATCAGCAACGTCTTTCAATTCCCAGCAAACTTAATAGTTAGAAATATTTTATAAACTAATTTAGGGTCATCTTATCAAATAAAATAACCAAGGCTCCATAGCAAATTATTAATGAGAATAAAACGTTTACTTTAATAAAACTTACTAATTATTTTCAAAATTGGCCAAATTATCGACAATCGTAGATTTTTATTTGATAAACTGGAAATATCCAGCTATTTCTAGTAGAAAATGGTCAATTTGGCAACAAAAGAACAATTGACTTTTCGATCGAGTTCATGCAAGAAGTCTCGTTTTCTGTGTCTTCAGTTGAAGATCAAAAGACGATGATGACAGTTGGTTTGTTCTATAATGCAAGAGGAAATTAATTTGACAAAACACAGAGGTTTGTTAGTCAACAGATTTAAGTAATAAAGTTTGTTCTTTTATTCTTCTGTCTATTAAGAATAGAGAATTTAAATAATTCATAGATTTTATATTAGTGTAAAAATGTTTTTTATGAAAAAGATTTTATTCAATGGTGATGGAAATAAATATTTATTTCCTGGTTCCGTGGTTCTGGAACCCCTGAATTTGGTCCGTATAAAAGTTTTGAAGTATCAACAAAACCTCAAATTCAAGCTCCATGGAGGACAAAGCAAAATATTGTATATAACTTAAGAGTTAACAAGGCTAAGTCAACTTTATTTTGTCAAGTTAACAAATGTATTAATTGAAAATCTAGAAACAAATTTGGCAGCCATCATGGTGTTACCTTGGACGAGATGCCCCCGCCCTTCGGTACGCTAGCGTTCCAGACCCTATTTAATACCAGCATCTGTGTTGACCAAAGAGTTAATTCTGTTTTTGATAATGAATAAGATAGGGAATATTTCATGGTAACTTCGTTCAAAAAGATCGTTTTGGGCTATATTGTGACAGCCGTCATTACGGCGTGCAATGGCCTATCTTTGAATGTTCATTGAAATATTGAAGATAGAAGAAAATAGGCGACATTTTGAACGTATTTTTTTTAAATTTTAAGAAAGGTAAACATGAATCTGAAACGCAAAGAAATGGTTTTGTGTATTTATGGAGAAGGTAATGTGAATTTCTACTTGTCCAAAGCGATTTGCGAAGTTTTGTGCTGAACAATTCACACTGAACGTTGCTTCACAGTCGAGCAGACCAGTTCAGATTGATATAGATCATATCAAGGCATTACGTGAGAATTATCAACATTACAAGACGTGGAAGATAGCCAGTATCAGTAGCGTAGCTAGTGAAGGAGCGACAGCCCCCCCCCCCGAGCCCATTTTTCGAAAGTGGCGCCTTTTCAAGAATTATTTTAACCCTTTTTCTACTTTATCACATGGCCTTGAAAGAACTTTCCGGACTTATCACCTCATTTCACCGACTTCCTAATGGTAGGGACACGTTCAGTAACCATATCGTATATGCGTTAAAAGATTCCATAATTGTCTGACTTCTGAAGTCAAGACCCGTCTGACTGTGTCACCGAAGAAATTACCAATAAAAAGAACTGGCTCAGCTGAGTGATGCCTATTTCAGAAAGGCTAGTTGTTAGTTATTTCCAAATAGATAAGTCCCAATTTATCACTCACGGACAAAAAGGAAAAAAAAGGGAAAACTTCATACAACATACAGGATAACGAAAAGTTCAATATTGGAAAATAGTTTTGATATGAGATGTTAAACTACGAGAACAGCAGGAAATTTGAGATGTTAAACTTCGAGAAAGGCAAATAGTTTGTATTTGACCGTTACCTCTGGGATAATCCAAAGTTTTAAACCCCCTGGCGATCAATTTTTAATCCAGCACTTTTAAAAATTTTCATCATGAATCTAATGGATGTATTCGATCATTGTTTTATTTTATTCAGTAATTGACTCTCCTGGAGAAGAGCATATTTTGCAGTGAAATACCTCGGTGTACCACGTGATCGACAGATGACCAAAGCAAAGTTTGGTCAAGGAGAAGAGTTAACAGCTACAATTATCATGGACATATCGGAGCCTATCATTACTTAATGGTTCTGTTATCTTGAAGATGTTTGCCCCAATTGATTACTGAATAACACAATCCTGGTTGGAGCGCTCGAAATTATTCCCTATGACCAGAAGAAGAAATAATCGAGATCATGATATTCCACCAACGTTGGTTTTTCGCTAGATCTCACACAGGTTGCCTATGATGGAATAGGCGTGATTGCCGTTGTCCTCCTCCCCAAAGACCACCGGACTGTTTATCACAGCCATATTGAAACCATTATTTGTTGGTCCTGCGGCAAATTCCTTTGAATTTTGTTTTTATCTTTCTCTTTTCTGTCAATTATAACGCTAAAACTCAAAATGTAAGTGAAGTATGTCCGATCATTCATCAATCCCTTGTTTTATTTTAATGTCAAAATTGGTTTTTAGAATTTTTTCTTCTTCGCATATGTAAAACAATTAAAAAACAAAAAAATGTTATTGTTTGATTTTAGATGCAATATACAGTAGACTCTTTTTTATTGCGCACCTTTTGGGGATGTCGTTGTTTAAAAAAACGCGTCGTTATAACAAATGGATTAAAAATACGGCATGTTAATCAAAAAATGTGGAAAATAATTTATTTTTTAATTTGCTCGTGAAAATGTATAACCTTCTTCAATAGTCATGCGAGAATATAAAAACATACGTGCTATTAGAACACTGTGGCATCAAATAGTGCCGTTAGAATAAGTCTCGTTACAACGACTGATTTCCGATCCAACTTTCTAATTTGTGCTTTGATTGCAAAAGAAAAATAACAACCAAGTACTAGAAACTTTTTTAAAGATTTCAAATGAAAAAAGAAGTAGATATAATCCAAATTATCTGGTACGTGTTTTGGCGCCTTTTTTCTGTGCTTGCTTCTGCCAACATTGAAACCTGGCTATGCCACTGGCCAGTATACTCAAAACATCCAAATCAAGCGTTGAAATAATTTAGTTGATTAAATGTGTGATTTCCACGTGTTAAACGGGGGAAAAACCAACTGGGCTGTATTTAAATGTTCCGCTTTGAAAACAAATTGTGGCTGTTGATGAAAAGTGGATACATTATATCAATGTGAAACGCGAGAGATCGTGGTGCAACCTAAATGGACTACCACTAACCAAATGATGTTGTGTGTATAGTGCGATTGGAAGAGAATCCTCCATTCTGAGGTCCTCCCTAAAAAACAAACGATTAATTCGAACAAGTTCTGCTCCTAATTAGGTCAACTGAAGGTAGCAATCGACAAAAAGTGTCTTAAATTAGTCAAGATAGAAGGCGTAATATTATATCAAGTAACGCTAGACCGCATGTTCCTCTCGAGACCAGGCCAAAATGTTACATTGGTTTGGAAGTTTTCATCCATCCGCCATATTGAACAGATATTGAACCTTTGGATGATCATTCTTTCTAGTATTTGGAGAGTTCTTTGCAAAATTCATATTTCTCGGAAAACTGCAAGAGGCACGTTGGACAGTTCTTTGCTGAGAAAGATAAAAAAAAAATATGAGGAAATAGAATTATGAAATTGCCTGAAAGATAACAGAATATAGTGGAACACAATGGTAGATATGACATTCTATAAAGTTAATGAAGATAGTTCGAAAAGTATCTTTAGACATGTAATAATCTTTAAAAAAAATCAACTCTAACCCCTAAACCTAACTTCAATACACGGTTGGTGTCGATTGCAATCTAAAAAAAGATCGAAATACGTTTGCACCGTCAAAGCCAAGGTAGTGGGGTCCCTCCGTATACGTAAACATTTTTATGTCTACAGACATGTGTTGATGCATTTAATTGAACATTTTATTCATTTTCTTTCCACTCTATATACTTATGATCTGTCTTGAAAAACATCATAATGACTCTGCTTATCCAGTGTACAAGGCGTCTGTGATAGAGCGACGGTTAACAAGCAAATCTTATAAACTATTGCTAATAATAATAATAATAATAACGGTGAGTTCGAGCCTCACCAGACGCTAAAAGGTGGTCCCTCTAACAAGCAATGATGCTTTATTTTTGTACCCCATGCTCCAATGTGGTCCAGAATTACAAGCAGTGATTATTAATTTACTGGAAACTAATCGTCATAAGACGGCATTTTAATGCTGGAAATATACTTTAACAATATAAACATGTTTGATATTATCAGGTTTTGTCATTTTTGAACATCCATATTCAGCTACCCCATAAAAGATCAATTTAAGCGGGCTTTCATCACATGTTGGTAAATTAAGGCGACTCAACACCCACTTGACTTTTGAACTGATTTGACAGGTAATAGACACCCCCTGTAAGAAAATGTATTTTAATTGTATTTTAAGTAACAAGTAAGGAATATATTTTCTTAGAAATCCAGTTGAGTAACCATTAAATTGACTTATTTTCGTTGAATCCTACTTCAATAAAAGCTAATTTATTTTTAGGAGATTTTTTTTATCACAAAGTGTATTTTTTTCTGTCGGCAGACATAAATCAAGGCGTCATTGTAATTATTTTGGATGACAAAATTTGACAAGATTAGATATTGAATTAAAAACAGTCTAAAACCTGTTTCAAGTGCACAATAGTAATTTTTATTCTTACGACTAAATCAAGGAAGATATAATAATTATTTCAAAACGTTAAAAAAACACTATGTAGTTGTAATAAGCAACAAATAAATGATGCCATTTTATGTGGATATATTTTAGGGTTGTGTGTGTAAAATATGAAAGGCGTGTCTGGCCTACACTCATGGATATGGACAAAAACATAATGCCTCATGTTTTCAACTTCACCAAGTAACAGGCACTGGTTTTCATATAAGTATATAAAAGTGTAACTTGTGGAGGTGACAGTTTTTTAAAATTCATATCAATTTAAAACCGATCCCCTAATATATGTCCGGAGATGCCTATACGAATATGTATTAATCATATAGGGATCAGTTCTTAGCTTGTTGACAATTGAAAACCGTTCCCCCACTTTATGTCAGTGACTATGATAGGCATTAATCCAGGAGGGATCGGGATCTTACTTAACAATCGAAAACTGATCCCCAGTTTATATTCAGAGACTCTTATACTTATGTATTAATCATGGTGGGGGAAGTTGTTTTTTTACATGATAACAATCGAAAACTGATCCCCCAATTTATGTCCAGATACTCTTATACCCATATGTATTTATCATGGAGGGATCAGTTTATAACTTAATAACAATAGAAAACTGACCCCTCACTTTATTGTCCCTCCACTTCATTCAAAGAGGCTCTAAAAACGATCTGAAATCTACTTAAAGAATAGAAAAAATTATTTTTCTTTCTAAACTATTTTATTCAGACACATTTTGGGGTTATATATGCAAAATATGAAAAGTGTAACTGGCCTACACGCAGAGATATGAACAAGAACATGACGTGATGTATTTTAGCGTGACAAAGCTACGGACACTGGCAACCATGTGTATAGATTAATTTATTTTAATGCCATTCAAGGCGTAACATACCATTGAGAAACGTGCAACAATATATGGTCAAAATCAGTGTTTAGTGTACAACTATATTGCTGTTGCTTATCGCCACTTAAATACATCTATGTAGCGGTAACATGAAACACTCTTAATATACATGGCCTTGAATTTTTTATTTACTTATTTGCAGTTTTTCCACATGCATTCAACCAAGATGGTGTGACCACGAGTCACTGCATAAGCAAAGTTGATTAGATGGTTGACAGTAATTTCACACTTCATACACCAACTTTGCCGACATTCCTGTTGTACCACGTTGGGGTTGGGGTTAGGGGTAGGGTTAGGCAATTCGGTACCCTAGTCATTGGGGTATGAGATACGAAAATAAAGCCACACTGCTTGTTTTATTGGAGGGACCGCACTTCCTATGAGGGACCACTCTATTCACCCTGTACTATGTATATGTTTTCAAGTGTCAATATGCTAATTTGTACACAATGGCTAATTTTATGAGTGATATACACTACACTACTCGACAAATGTACTTCATAATTCATCATCATGTTCGTGAATATCTAATATATATACATACATAATTATATATATGATATAATTATATACATAATATATATATATATATATATATATATATATATACATATATATGAACTATTCTTATATCTTTTAGTGAGTGTGTGTGTCTGTGTATGTGTGTGTGTGCACGTGTGTGTGTGTGTGTGCGTGTGTGTGTGTGTGTGTGCGTGTGCTTGTGTGTGACTCGATTTTTTTCTGATAGCTTTTCTTATCTTGTAATTAACTGGTGATGCCGCGATGCGTAACAGGAGGCCGGATGATCTGGGCCCGCTACAGCCTTGCTTACTAACTTTACATACTGTCGATGTTGTTACGTCACCTCGAACCCTGAGGAAGAAAGGGAGACCCCGCCGTTACTAGTCGGCGTGCCGAGCTACTTACTTGCGACCAACAATTTGCTGCCTTTTTGTCAGGGTGTATTTGCCAGTTAGAAACAGAGCAGTGCTAAACCCCGCTTCTTAACAACCTGGTTTGCTGACTACCGCGTCTCCAGAATTTCTCTTTACAGCGTTGTCTGTTCTCATGTTTTTAGACAGACATTAAGGAGAGGAAAACCAAAGGAAGATTTAATATCTTTTTGGGTGTTCCAACCTAATTTTCCATCTTTTCTGTCTATTATCAACAAAATTCGGAGGTGTTGACGGTCACAAACTGAGGTGTGAATTTAGACATTTTTATTAGGAAGATCCATAACGCATTACCTCCATCCTTAGAACTTACAAGCATCTTCAACCACAGCAGACGCGTGCAACAGGGTAAGACATTTTTTTTTACTGAAGATAAATCCAACGTTTCATACTTTCAAGAAAAGAATATGTTAATCAAATTCACCTTGTTTTCCCTACGAGATTGACGGCACTATTTTTCTCCGTTTTTATTTCCCCAGTATTTTGGTTCCAAATCAAGAAACTCTCATGCGTTTCATTTTTTCGTTTGTTAGCTTTGTAGATTGGAATTTTGTTACATATTTTCACAGTCAAAATACTACTATTAGCATAACACTCAAACGCGCACACACACACCCTTGAATCAAAGTACTCTGAATTATCTATTTAAAAAGAGTTTAATGAATATATTGTATATATATATTTATAAAACATACCATGACAAATTACATTGTACTGTGAATATATCGTATGTCGGCTTGTGGCATCTAAAAACGATTAAAACATGCTGCTTACTCTCATGGCGATGGAGAACGATGTTCTCAAGAACTTAGAATTTCCCGACGTTTTTAGGAAATTTGTTTCTTGGAAATTACGCAAAACAAATGTTTAAAATTTAATTTTTGTGAGCTTTGTAAAAATAAATTTAGTTTTTCTTCAACTTTCCCCCCTTTGAAAATATTACTGGGGCCTTACAGTGCCCGTAGGCCATGGGCTTACAAAATCTTTATCTAGCACTCACCCACTCACACTCACACGCGCGCGCGCGTGCACACACGACTGAGTGCGTGCACACACGACTGAGTGCGTGCGCACACGAATATTGATCAATATGTTCATAACCTGACTTGTAATTATAAGCTGATTTTTTAATTTTAAATTTTCATTGTTTAATGTGTAACGTGATAAATATTCACCACTGGATTTTCAAGTGTCTTGAGAAAGAAGGAGATTATGTTGAAAAATAAATATTTTTTGGGTGAAATGAATGTTTTGTTATTTTTTTCCAAGCTACGGATATGTTCGCTGGACCATTCTATACTTTGTGAGTTCTATCCTCACGAAGTGCCTGCTTTTGTAGTTTTGTGACAGACTAAGATTAACTTTATCGGCATGGACCAAATTCGACCTCACGGACCTTTTCAGAAAGGAAGGATGATTTTAAGGAACAAACTTCGCATAGGAAGATTAAAAGAAAAATGAATACCGTGAAAGGCGGGAGGCTATTGATGAAAAAACATTGCAAGAAGCAAGAATTAATCTTTCAACCGACGAAGGACAAAAATCCAATAGAAATTTAATCAGTTGGTATTTTTAAATGCTCTTCACTTTGCCGGCATGATTGGTTGAAAAAAAAATTGATTTTCTTTTTTTTCTGAACCCACTGAATGGTGTAGAAGAGAACTATGCATACCATTTGTGAGATTTAGTTGAAATCGATCAGGATATCTCTCAGAAATTGTGCGCGCGCACACACACGTGCAATATGTCCATCACTTTCCCAACCCTATCAAAATTGATTTTCGGGATTATGAATAATTTATTTAACATTTAATTCATGTTTATCACGGTTTTATTTAATTTTCTGTTTTTTTCTTTTACTCTAGGAATTCCAGAACAGAAGATTTTTAAAACACTTACCAACGCCGATTTAACACAACACGTTTCATATTTTGAATATTTATATTTTGAAAACATTGGAATACATATTTATAAATCAAATATATTTTTTAGAAAAACTATTTCAAAAAAGTTATGGAACGCCTTTTAGCTGCAGAACGGAACAACGAAACACACTTGCCCCAAGGACGGAACATCACCCCTTTTACGGATTCAGCGGTTAATAAGCCGCCGACCAAAGAAGACCCAGTACCGGAAGTCCCAACAGGAAGTGTGGCTCCTCCTTCAGCTATGTTCATACCGCCGAAACCAACTGTCCCCGGTTCTATTGTCACATCGATAGGACAAAAGCCTGCCGCTGCACCACCAACGGCTGAAACGCCTTTGGGACAAGCGAAGCTGGATGCAAATCTTGCCAAGCCTAAGAACGATCTTTTTATTGATGAAGAATTCGATGCGACAGCACCTGTTGTACCACCCGGAGGAATTGCTATGGTTGTGGGTGTAAACGATGAAAAACCGAAGTCGGAGTCTGAAGCGACTCCAGCACCGGCTGCAGGAATCTCAAAACTCCCGGGAATGATTACCAAAATGGCGATGCAGAATGGGGGTGGAATAGCTGGAACGGCTACAAATGCAGGCGTTGCTGCAACGGAAGTGGTTGGAGTAGTTACCAAAACTGAAGATAAAATATCAGGAGATGTGAGTATCGAGGGTGCAGCTATTGTGCTCGAAGGGAACGAAAAACCTGAAATCAAAATGCCGAAGCCAGTTATAAGTCCCAAACCAATCGTTATCCCTGCAAAGATAGCAGAGATTGGTAAACCTGCAGGAAACGCTGCTGGAATTGTCGGTGTTGCAGCACCGGTTAAAGCACCTGAGCCAGTCAAGGTTCCTGAACCTATTAAAAAACTCGAACCAGTCAAGGTTGCAGACCCAGTTAAAGCAACTGAACCGGTCAAGGCTGCAGAACCAGTTAAAGTAAGTGAACCAGTTAAGGTTCCAGAACCAGTTGCACCAATTGAACCGGTCAAGGCTCCAGAACCTGCTATAGCACCCGAACCTGTCAAGGCTCCAGAACCAGCTGAAGCACCCGAACCGGACGAGGCTCCAGAACCAACTGAAGCCCCTGAACCGGTCGAGGCTCCAAAACCAGCTGAAGCTCCTGAACCGGAGGAGGTCCCAGAACCGGTCAAGGCTCCAGAACCAGTAGAAACACCTGAGCCAGTCGAAGCACCAGAACCAGTAGCAGCCACTGAAGCGGTCGAGGCTCCAGAATCAGTTGAGGTACCCGAGCCGGTCCAGGCTCCAGAACCTGTTGACGCACCCGAACCTGTTGAAGCACCTGAACCTGTCAAGGCTACAGAACCTGTTAAAGCACCCGAAGAGGTCGAGGTTTCAGAACCCGTTGAAGCACCCGAATCCGTCAAGGCCACAGAACCGGCTGAAGCGCCCGAACCGGTCAAGGAACCAGAACCAGTCAAAGCACCAGAACCAGCTGAACCGATTGAGGCTTCAGAACCAGTGGAACCGGTAAAGGCTCCAGAACCAGCTGAAGCTCCTGAACCGGTCGAGGCTCCAGAACCAGTTGAAGAACCAGAACCGGTCAAGGCTCCAGAACCGGCTGAAGAACCCGAACCGACCGAGGCTCCAAAACCTGCCGAAGCACCCGAACCAGTTAAGGCGCCAGAACCTGTTAAAGCACCCGAACCGGTCGAGGTTCCAGAACCAGTTGAAGCACCTGAACCGGCCAAGGATTCAGTTAAGGAACCAGAACCAATCAAAGCTCCGGAACCTGTAAAAGCCCCTGAACCAATTAAAGTTCAAGAACCCGCTAAAGCTCCTAAGCCGGTTAAGGTGGTCGAACCAATTAAACCTCCTACTCCAGCTAAAGAGCCAGTCCCACCAAAAGCTTCTGTACCTGTTAAGACACCTGCTCCTGCGAAAGCACCAGTCCCAGAGAAGTCTCCAGAACCCGTCAAGAAGAAAGCAACACCCGCCCCGAAAGCCAGCTCTGCACCCAAAAAAGCTGTTGCAAAGCCAAAGAAGCCGGTCGTTTCTGGCAAGGAAGCTGGAGATCAAGGAATTCTGAATACCGACAAGAATAAGGGCGAGGTTGTCTACGAAGACAAACTTTACATGCATCTAAGGCACAAAAACTATGGTCTCGTACTCAAGAAGGGGCACATTCAACCATTCAGGTTCAAGAAGCAGGAAGACATTGGTTCTGATAACTACGAAGAAATCAAAGCCTACAAATACAATGGTTTCAAATGCATCAACATGAAACTGAACGGACGTAAAAGGCGCAGGAAGCTTAGCCGATTTGTCTACGAATGCTGCAACCAAATCGTACTGACTGGAAATATCCTCCTCCTACACAAAGACGGAAGCAAAACCAACGATCATCCTTCAAATCTCACTCTTAAAATCCAGGCGGATTATCTTGCCAAACACTGATGCGAATTCGTTCATTTTGGGGGCTGATGAAGAATCTCCTTTGAGGGAATTTTCCTTAATATTTTCAATGTGGAGTGATAAAGCCGGGTAAATTGTTTCTGTTGAGTTACTGATAGGAGTGTATCCAATCAAAAGCAGGTAGATTAGAAAAGGCCACCATTAGAATTTCTAAAAATAAATTAGACATCGTCTTATTTTTGACCTCCCTCACTTCTTGAAAAGACTTAAATAATGTTGGATTTTGTTTGGAAAAAAAGACTTCAGTGTTCCTCCACATTAAAAAAATATATGAAAAAGAAACATTGTGTGCATGTTTACATTAAACAGATTGCATACATACTTCTTCACACAAACGCACACGCTCAGAATGAAAGACTAACTGAATTTTTTCAACTGCTTTCTTTGTCGGCAAATATAAGAACATCAGGAAAAATGCTGAATAATGAAGATGTTTGATTATCATGGTGGATTGAATATTCTCCTTTGATCTCCCTTACCTTTTTTCTGTTCATAAAACATCAATTTTACCCTTGATCTCTGTCCTAGCCCTAGCCTTATTCATATGGACTTGACGTCACCAAAAGGAAAAGAAACACCATCTTCATATAACTGCCTGAGCCTCAGGAAACTCTTGTCTTCTTCCCCTGATAATTATGAAATGAAGCATCAGTGTTTGGAAAAAATTGATGATTACAACCTACATTGCTGCTGCTGTTATCACGACCATGTTTTGTATGTTTTTTTTTCTTATTTTTTTTTATCGGAATCGCTGCATGTTGCCATATTCAATTTTTTATATCGCTAAATATCCTATCATATTTTAAGATAAATTATCATTATCTCAGATTATTTCTTCGGATCAATCGCTGATACAAGAAACAAAAATACCTTAAGGAAACTATTTTTAAACAATACCAACGAACGTTCAATGCTAATTTGGTAGCCCTTAAAAAAAAATGTTTTCAGAAAATGTGGAAAGATTCTGACTTGGGTGGACCAATTGAATACCATTTTCATCTACCAGTCCTTTCTCAGAAGAAAACGCCACGTATTCATTTTGGAGACCTCTTCTTTCTTACTCCCATTAAACTTTTAAAAAAAAACTTCACATACAACTTGATTGTAGGTTCGGTCTGAGTAGGCATCTTGGAGGTGGTTGTTTATTTATTATTATAGAATTTTAAAAAAAGGTCCATAATTTAAAATCTTGTTCTTTGATTTCGTAATACTATAACTTTACAACAGCTACTATATTGCTAAGATGAAAAATTAAATAAGATAATTTAAATTCAAAGATGGAATAGAACTGCAAAGTTTCGCAAGTTTTAAAATTTGCACCTTCTTTTTTATGTGTGTTTCTCTTCAGGGACAATTGCTGAGAAAGCAGAAGCCATTTTACTGTCAGAAATATACGCAATTAACCAAATAACCCGTTAACACAAATAAAATTAGTTCTCGGAAATAGGCCTTAATTTAATGTATATTGACTAACGCAAAAATAAATTAGATGCATGTAGGACTTGAACGAATAACTAACAAAAGTATTAACGTTTCTCAATTACACCCTTTAAAAGGGGTCACTTGCGATGCTGTCAGAATATGTATAAGATCTAATTAGATTCAAGACATTTTGGAAGTTTTAATTTGAATGAAGCTTTAAAAATTAGTGTCACTACAACGAATAGAGTTTTTTTTAACGTATAATCGTAAGTGGTGGAAGGCAGATGACAGTATCTTTTTCTACCTAAGGTGATATTAACCGAATATTATTAGACCTATCAGATTTAAACGCAGGTTTTGCGTACCCCTCTCTGAAAGGAGCGCATTCCAGACAGTCCGGCAAACAAGCAAGCTATCATAAAAAGAAACTAAAGAAATAAAAAAAAAATGAAATAAATGAATGACAACTAACCAAGAGACGAGCTAATGATAAGGCTAAATTTCTATTTTAGAAACGAGTGTTCGTTCACATTGACGGAGATTGTTCTGATGTGTTTTTTGTGTCAGAGGTCTTTGTTAAACAAAAACATAAAATAAAATAACTTCCTTAGCCTCAATGAAATAATAGGTGTGTAAATAATTTAAGTTACCACTAATCTAATTGCTACTAAAAAAAGACAGAAAGAAATATACGAATTACACCAGAGTTGGCCGACAATCGTTGGGAGAATGGAGAAACATTTCTCCATTCCCACTCTCTTCTGTCATGTTTTGATATATTTAGATAAATACGATGGAGTGACGTGGTTTAATTTTTGGCTGAGACATGCTTTAACAACTAACAAACAACAAAAACAAGCCATTTAAACCTGTAAATTCTTCCCTCGTTTTCTATTGACTGCCTATTTACTCGACCTCAGTATCAATTAACGAGTTTAAGATTTTCTCCTTAAAAGAGAATATGTTTGTCCATCTTTTTCTCCAGTATTTTAATCGATTTTCTTTTATTTATTTCAATAGTTAGTTTTACTCGGATTCGAAGTTTCTGTACTAAGAACAGCTTGCCCAAAGACCTGGAACAGAAGAACATCATCTCTTTGCAATCTCCATTATGTCTAACACTTTACACACACGCGCTCATTAAAAAAAAACGTGTGTGTGGTGTCTTTTATCTGAATGCGTACTTAAAATATGTGCGTGTGTACACATGTTACTATACATACGTCCATCTCTGCGTACGTGTGCGCTCATTAGCTTATGTCTTTTTTCTTATGATTTTTTAACCTTTATTTTGACGTTTGTAAATTCCCGCCAATTTATTGCTGCAGCTTCAAAATGGAGGAATTATTGTTGGATCCATCAATAGTTTCCTGTTATCAATTTGTAACTTTCTCAATGATATACGCAAAACTCTGTTTTCCTATGTTTAGAAACTTAATGAACGAAGGATGCTTTCTTTATTCTTTTTGCATTTTTAAAGAAACGCACTTGTATCATAAATATTCATAAAAACATAAGTCACCTTAAAAAAACAAACTACATTTTAATGATGCTTGTTTATCATTCATATGGTTTCAACAGAAAACCTTTTTGAGACACTCGACAAAATTGAACAAGATCGTTACTTTGAAAAATCAAACTTTTTTTTCTTTCATTCTTACATCTTTTCTCAATATCATTGTCTTCCAAGCACATTCTAAAATATATACAACTTTCATTTCAACCATTATTCGCTGTAGAATGGTGGTTCTTCTTTGGTTAGCAAATTAATCTCGTATACCATTACTAATGTAGCGAGTTTGATTTTCACTGGGTGTCCAAACATGGGAGCCTTGTTGGGTAAGCTTGGTAAGGGTGTATCGCGTATTGGTTAGCATGCTTATCTCACAGACTATTTCTATTGTGAGGAATTTGGTTCTCTCTAGATTCTACACTTGTCGTATACTTGTTTCACCTTAAGTTAGGTTTACGAATATCTATCTATGCACAACTTTCATTTTCTTAGGAAGCGATTCGAAAATTTTCGTAATCTCTCCTAAATGATAGGATAAAATAGTTACTGTATTTTGCGGAATATAAGACGTGCTTAAAAGCAAATAAACCTGGCCCTTAAAATCACCTTGTGTCCTCCACGGTGAAGGTCCAGGCCAGTGGGGGGTCACGGAGGTTTTATGAAATTTCCCACTAATTTATTTTCCCGATATATTTCAAGCTAAATTTAAAGCGCGTCTTATATGTTGCAGCCGCCAATCCAATGTATTTAATACGTACAGAATGTCAGTTTGAAACGTACACAACGTTTCCCATTTAAAACTTGTACTTTAAGACCCAATCCGTCATTATTTTAATTGAACAAAAGAATATTGTAAGTTGAAGTAAGTCTTCTTTTATTTAGCATTAATCAATAAAAGTTCGCAAGTACAGAAATTTAAATGTCTATAATTCCACACAACTTCTCTAAGAAAAGATCCTTAGTCTTATTTATTTCACTACTAGAATAGAACTAGTCAAAAATGACGGGATTATTTACGTATGGATCGGTACTTCGGCTTATCAAAGTATCTGTGAATTCTGCCTCGGATCAAATCGTCGCCCAGCCCTTTGTCTAGAATTAAAGTGTAGTATCTGTGCGCACATTGAAAAATATTACACAAAAAATATGGATGCAAATTGAATTTGATGTAAATTCTGCGATTTGAAGAGAGTGGAGAATAAACTTGAGCTGTTGCTGCTAGGATCTGGCCCAAACTAGTAGACAGACAAAAATTCAATGTTGGAGTTAGTTTATTGTTGCGGATGGAGTTTGGATGAAGTATTTCACTAAGCCATATTCGTTCGTCACAAGAGCTAAGAAGCGGCGGTAAAAAGTTAACATTGATAAAACATCAAAAGTGAAGGAAAGAAACACAGATTCTTTTGGAAGTTGAAGATTTTGATTATTATTTAAAAAAGAAAGTTAAGAAAACTGGGAAATTATTTTTTGTCAAGCTACACAGATTGTTCTTCTTGCTTTGTTTCTATTTTATCTTTACTTGTAATGTCTTATATATTCGGTAAGAATAAAAAAAATAAGAAAAAACGAGAATCGGAAAAGCAAATTAAATGTTCCATGTTAAATTGTGACCAAGAACATGCATTAAGGTCTGATTGCATATATCACTTTTAGTTTTTATTTCATTTTATTTGGTGTGTGTTGCTTTTTGTTAGTATTTTTACCTACCCATATTTATATGTAAATGTTTTCTCCCTATTTTTTCAATACCACATCTTTCGTTAATAATATAGATATGACGTGGGTTTACAGTACACACTCTTAATATGCTGTACCTTTTTTTAAAAGAAAATTTTAACAAATACACCAACTATAGTGTAAAACATGCTTCAATGTTTCTACACGAACTAAAAGTACATATTTTCTGGTGGAATACATGTAAAAACCAACACGTCACTGACTGCCGATATTAATCACCGCCCCTCTGTCTGAATGTGAGTATGAGTGACCCCGCCTCTTCCCGTATTTCTATAAATAAAAACGTATGTGTCGCCCAGAATGTAGGGGGTTGAATCAAAAGTATACATGAACTTTTAGTAGGTAAGCACCCATATGGAGTTGCCATTGTCTGTGCGGCACAGTTATCTCATGATATCAGTTGCCACCTCCTACTTTTTTGCTTCTAGTGGTAAATTCAGAAGTTCAAGGCTAAACATGTACTGCATACCGCCATGTTTCCTCTACCAAACATGCTTTCCTCTCGTTAAAGATTTCTTTTTTTATTTAAAAATCTCTCAAATTCAGAAAATGATAAGTAAAATACAATTTAAAAAACAGTTCTGATTTATTAAACAGCAAAGAATGAATAAAAAAAGAAATAGCAACTAAGTGTATGCATTTTGTGATTTCAATAAAGCTGGAAGGTTGATTTCAATTTCAAAAAATTGAAATAGTCAGGACTTATTGAAATGTACAATTACTAAAATTGTTTTTCAGTTAAATCATCTTAAATGACTTATTCAAAATTTAGAGAGAACATTTTTTTCAAAGTCAAGATTCATTTTAGATACCCTGTATTGGGACATGATTTTAGTTTTGTAGTATCAAAATTGATTCCAATATCATCCTGTCTGTCCATACATTGTATGCTTTTACTAATTACTCAGCAACAGCTTAATGTTTACTCTCTCTCTCATACATTAACTTCGTAACTCGTCATTTCATCCGAAGAATCAAAAATCAAAAATAGAATTTAATCATCTTATATAATAAGAGCCGTGTCTGTCACTTTTACAGTATCAGTATCAGTCCCTCTTCCTTCCTACCCTCTTATTAGACTACCTATTCTCTTTTCTCCTCTCTCTCTCCTTACTGTATTGCACTTATAGTATCAATAGCAGCCATTGGCCTTGCTCATTGTTGTACATTTATGATAGCCTTCAGTGAAACGATGGGTCATGGACTACTTCTTCATAAAAATCCACATTAAAACTAAAAACAGTTCTTTATCAAATCAGTTTAATAAAAAATTTCTGTTAGGTATTGAGGACACATTTCATTAAAAGCTTACTCCTAGGAAGATTTTTCTTCAAATTCATTTTCTAATTTCATTTCTTACAGAGAAATATTTTTCTCTGACTAGCAAGATTTTTACTTCTTTGATTTTAAATCAAATACTGAATTAAATGTCTTGAAATGGTTTAACATGGTCTTAACAGTATAAATCATTGTTAGCCATTTTCTTTCAAGGCAACATGCAATGCTTAAATAAAAAGAAAAAGATAGTAACATTCTGCAGCAAAAGAAATATTTTTATCTTCCATTTTGAATGATTTGAATAACATAGACATTATGAAAATTTTAATCTCTGCCAGTCTCTTTTAGGTACTTCCAATTGTGTTAGTATGTTTTTATGAACAGGTCTATTTGAAAATATGTTGTTTTTTTTTAATTATTTCATATCAAATTTCAATAAGTGGATATCATTCACTTCTTCCTGACTCAAAGAAATTTTTTCTGGCCCTACAATGCAAAATGAAATTTTTAATTTTTGTCCATAATTTGTTTCCATGAAAAAATAACAAAGTATATTTTCATATCATGGTTTTATACCATGATTTTAAAAGAAAAATAATTAATTCTGATAATTTGCAGAACTCTATGTGTTTCGTAATTATTTCTCTTCTGTCTATACTTATCTTGACTTTTTACATTCAATGAAAAGACTTGAATTAGAAAATAATAAAAAAGGGGTATCAGAAGCACTGGATTTCCTTGGTATTACTTGATTCTTTAAAGTAGTGTATATTAATAATAATACATGTCTTTATTGACGGACATGTTAAGGGTTTAATATACCATTTTCAGTTTTATTACCTGAAAAATGAATGGCTGATATTTTCCTTTAAAAAATTCTTTGAAAGAAACACAAGTAGAGAATAAATGTTAGAGCAATTTTCTCTTTGTGTTGTTTAAATGCAAATATAAAAATAAAATATCAAGAAAGAAAGAAAGTAGAACATGATGGAAATATTCATTCATGAATATGCTAGACTGTTTAGAAAATGTTTTATACCTTCCAGAATTATTTTATTACTTTTCCCTCTTCTATATTACATTAACCATTTCTGTGTGTCTGTTACTTGAACGTTCATATTGAAATACAGAAAATGATGATGCGATTGCTCTTCTTTTTATTAATAAAAATGGATAAAAATTTAAGCTAAACTTTGAGAAATCAGACACAGAACCGAATTTGATGGCATATAAGACCTCCCTTATTTCAGCAGGGAATATTTAGGAAAAATACATTTCCCTGAATTCTT
Organism: Thysanoteuthis rhombus; assembly: GCA_963457665.1. Taxonomy (NCBI): domain Eukaryota; kingdom Metazoa; phylum Mollusca; class Cephalopoda; order Oegopsida; family Thysanoteuthidae; genus Thysanoteuthis; species Thysanoteuthis major. The sequence continues at coordinate 53,145,572 of OY735209.1, forward strand.
CTCATTCATCACCTAGTTTTTTCAACTCCTCCTCAACTCCTGGCCATTGTACAGCTGGACAATGATGGTTATGTCTAACTTTTGAACATTTTCTTTTTTAAGGGTGGGGGTCTTATATGCTATAAAATATGGTAATAAGAAAAACTGAGCTTGGAATTTGGAGGGGAAGTTGTTTGTTTGGGTTTTTTTCTCTTTTTTCAGTTGTTTTTTTCTTTTAAAATTGTGGGGAACGGTCAAATATTAGTTCTAACAGAACTGTAACAAGGATTTTCTGACATCCAAACTTGATTGACAAAAATAAAGCTTTTTATACATCAATCCAGTTTTTTTCTTTTTTCACTTTATATTTGAATCCTCCATTTTTAGACTCTTCCTAATACCCCAAGAATAAAGTGGTCAGTCCCATTTTTTTTCTTTTTTTAAAAAACAAACATCTGCACCATTTCCAGCCCTTTGTGGCTAGGATCTGCCTTGTTCTTGTCTTCAGCTAGACAGAGCACAAAATTAAAGCAGATGTGCCTGGTTCCTGGAGATTCCAACTTGGGGACAGTACCTCCCCATTACACTAAAAGGGGTGGATCATGGATCATCCTCACCCCTTTGCTGCAGGGGCAGTGAGGACTCTGCAATTTTTGCCTATACTCACATGTAAGTGTGTCACTTGTCTTCATGGAGAGGCAGATAGATGAAAACATTTGTACAACATTTTTGTTTTATAGGAATTTTCAATTTTAATATTCCAAAGCTTTAAGCAACGGTAGGTTTGATTACAATTTCAAAGTACCATTTAATAAAACAAAATTTAAAAAATCATGTTCATTAGTCATTGAATGTTTGAAGAACATGAGCACATTTAATCCCAAATAAAAAATGAATCACCTTGAAAAAATGATAGTTATTGCATTTTTTCTGATAACTACTTGCTTTTTTAAAATTTTTATCTTTTTGTTTTTTCTAAGCATGCTGACCGTTTCACTTTCATTTCTTTCTTTCTTATGTTTTTTTGTTTTTGTAATTCCTCCTCCTCCTTCGTTGGAGAAGTTTTGTAACAACCGATGCAGATAGTTCTTCCTGTCTGTCTCAAATACTAATAAAAATGTTTTTTACCCATTGACTAATTTAAGTTTGTTTTGTTTCTATTAAATAACAGCCTAAACAATTCTTGTTTGAATTTGTTCGATTCTATGTAGTTTAGTAGGACTATTTTTCTTGTTTTTGCATCTATTTTTCACAATGTTGCGGCCTTAAGCAATGTCAAATATGATATTCCTGGACAAATTAGGTACCAGAGGAAGGCAGGAAGGTACACGACTGAAACATAGTGAAAAATAAATAACAAAGATGAGAAAAATAGTCCGATTAAACCACATATTGTCAACTGAAACAATTTTTTTATAAGCAGCAAAATTACAAAGCATCTTTATTCGTATGATTTTTTCTTATGCAGATTTATCATGTACCCAAGAGTTGAAAAAACGAAAATAACATCAGGATATATGATATTGTCTGCATAAAGAAAGAACCATATTGATAATGGTGTGGAAGTGTGGGTGGCCTTATGGTGAATAGTGCGAGAATGGAATCGGCAAACCAGGTTCAAACTCCAGTCGAGATATTTTGCATACACTTTACATTGATGCCCTTGGGAAAGGCATAAATCCATTCCTTTTCCTCCTACCCAACTATGGGTAAATAGCAGAGCAGACTAGGCTCTTCAGCCTTGGTTCACAACCAGTGTGGGAGATGGACAACTCTGATTCGAAACCATCGTCAAGCATCGTAAGAGTAGGGCCAGGGACAGTTTAGGAAACTTGTTACCAGAATGTACAGCTAACAGGGGATCTGATGAAGCTTCAATGGGCCCAGCAAGTTGGAAGTTTATCATAATGAATTGCTCAAGTTGAAATGAAGGAGGATATAAACAGATGGATGAAAAAATGCAACCACCATTTCCACTTACTAAAAATGAAACATTGAAATATTTGTTGAAATGCATGCAAAAAATTTGCAGTTCTGACAAAATTTCACAGCCATATTATAATCTTGAAAAAATTCATGCTTGGCTTTTGATATTTTCTTTGTATGATTTCAAATTTTATACAAGGTGTATGAGGTCTGTCAGGAAAGTATCCAGTCATTTAATATTAATGAATAAATAACCTATCTAGAGCATTAGTACATTAGTCTGCTTGAAACATTTCCACTTTGGACTTCACACATTTATCGTAGCATCCCTCCAACTTTACAAAACAGTCCTTTGTAGTATTGTGTTAAGTATTTGAGCTTTGTCGAATCATTATGAGTTTCTTTGGTCGAGATAAATTCATGCCACAAAACAGTGTAGTTCATTTAGCATCTTCTCTGTGAAACACGAGACTTTTTCAAAAAATCTGATGATGTAAATCACTATAATCAAATTTGAAACTTCTTTTTCAGAATAGTACTCAATGTCAACTCAATTAAGCCAAAGTGATTGCTATGCTGACCAAATTTGCTTCAGGCAGAAAAGTAAACTCTTTCCCTCGTATATAATGTATATAAATGAGTATGTGTAACCTCATACACAAATTATGATGATGAAAAATTTTGAAGGAAAAATTTTTCAATGAAATAAGTACTGGATTTCCATAGTATTTTATCGATATTTACCTCTGTAGCATATAGAGTTCTTAGCCTCTCTGATTCATCTAATAATTTCTTCTTGAATAAACACTTGCTCCATCAAAATAAGATTTTTTTCAACCTTACCAAAACAAGTTCCTTTATCTGATCTACGGAAGATTTATCAGAATGCATATCAGATTAAAATCCATGTACAGTTATCTCCCTTGGAATCTCAAGTGGTTCTGCATGAGATGATTCTTGCTTTCATATTTCAGGTTTCTATCTGTATGAAAATTTTAAAAGATCGGTGTCAGATATATTTGAATGATTCAACTCCACAAAAAAAATCAGCTTTCAAGATTCAGAGCTTTTAAAAATCAATTTTATCTAGAATTAAGTACTTTAATTTGTTTATGCAGATGGTAAATTTTACATGTATGAGCACAGTTGATAACAATTTGGAAAATGGTACAAGCACTGTTATTTCAAATTCCAGTCATTGATATCATTTATAGTAATGCCCCTGAGAAGTATTTCTTTTATGTTACGTCCCATTGCCAGTCATCTTGATCATGGCCTTGTTTCTAGCCAGCTGTCAATATTATTATCATTATTATCATTATCATTATTATAGGCACTAGAAAGAAAGGCACGTGAGGAGTTGAACTTATGCTTTGCCTGAAGGCATTTGTATAACCGTTACATCAACAGGGGGTAATAAAAATGACATTGCCAAGATTTAAAGTTGGTGTGCTGAGTTTATTTTATGATTGATGGTCAATTCATATCTATAAATGCTCATTATGATAAAAGCAATGACAATATGCAAACTAGACTGCCATTTATTTTCTTCTCCAAATTTGGGAAGCACAAAATATTATGACTTTATAAGTTGAAGACCAGTAAAATCCTCACATGGAAGGACTTGTAATGTAATTTTTTCATCCTTATTTCAGCTGCTTCCTATCACAAATACTCAGATGATCGTTCTACAGTCACTATTGAACAGTTCAGATAAGAAATATAAAATAAGCTTTATTTCCAAAACAACTGAAATTAGAATGAAAGTAGATTCAAGATAATGATTTTAGTTGTTAAAAAAATAAGGAGTTACATCCCTTACACCCCAATTATGAATTATAGATTATTCCTCTACAAAACATAGCTACGTTTTTATGACTAAGTATTTTTCAAGTTGGCAACATGTTCAGACATCATGTAGGGACCTCCTTTCCATATTATTCACGATACAGTCTGTCAGGAGAAATGATTGCTTGTTTCATTTAAGCAGCTGATGGACATATTAGGAAGTATGTTCTTGTACTGTGAATTTTCATAACTGTTAACCTGTGTTCCTTCTTGCAGTGGAATGAAAAAGCTATGACTTCAACTCAGGATTATTTACAACTTGTATCATGCTTAGGATTAACTTAGTTACTTTCTTTTTATTGTTCACTTCATCTCCCCCCCTGTCTCTCTGTCAGAATCCTTATCACAGTCATAGTTCAATAGCATCTGTTTGTTGCTGTTATTAATCATAGTTGAAGATAGGATTAGGGTCCATGACAACCTCATAAAAAATAGTACAGTTTAAAAAATTATTTTTGCTTTTCCCCAAGAGATGTTCACTGCTGCTTTTACAGCTCTCTTAAAACAATGTTATAAAAGCGTCTATCTGTGCTAATGTTTATCATGGTAGGAGTAAGGCTGAGTCATATTACAACATTGTGGCATGAAAAAATGATGCTGTTTAAAAGTTTGTTCTTATGAGGTTGAATCACGTTCATAGTCAGATACACAGCTATTAGCCAAGTTTTGATCTGAAATTTTCATTGTATAATGTCCAATCTATGTTATTGATATTTTTCTCCAAATTAAGTGCATTGACAAAGAGGGAGATTATTTTGGAAAAAAATATCTGTTGTGTAAAATGAATGCTTTTCTATCATTAGGCTAAAGACTTATTAATGTATCTATGTACTTATTGGACAGGATCAATAAGTTTATAACCTGACACGTTTATTTGCTGAATTTGATCTGAAATTCTTACTTTACAATGTTTGATCTATGTGATTAATGAAAAAAGGTTAGGTTAACTCCATCCACAAGAAAAGAGATTGTGTTGAAAAAAAAATTTCTTGTGAAAAATAAATGGTTTTTTATCATTAGGTTATCGAATGATTATTTCCGTCACTCGCTCTTAGTTGCAGTTATCACCTTATCTATCATTTTTGATAATTTTATTTATGTTGAAGAAAATTATAAAATCGTTTGGTGTCTTTTCAGCCTTGCTTATCCATCTGAAGTGACACAAGTAATATTTGTTTATTACCATTCTGTTAGAAATCTTTTAAAAAGAAAATACAACTTTTGACTACATTTGTAATCATTTGGGCTTAAATATTAAAATGTAAGAGTGAAAAATATAGTGAAATATTTGTTAAACCTTTTACATGAAAAAGAAAACAGAATCTTTCTTCCATATAAAAAGTTATGCAGATGAAAATGATGAAGTCACACAGCCATGTTGAAAGATGAAACTGTATTTGATGGCATATTAGATTTCAGGAGGAAATATTTATATCACCCTGGTTTTTTTGATTGCTCTTCAATGTGGGGCTAGATGACAAAGTTTATGTTTAGTTTTTGAGCCATTTTGGGGACTAAAAAAGGGGGACTTTATATGCCATCAAATATGGTAGTTTTAAGATGGTGCTTCCAGGATCTACAAGTATTTTTTTTACGAGAATAAAAATGTGTCTTCCTGATATAACAGACTTAGATCCTTAAAACCTACATTTCTATTTTCTGCCACTGACTGATTCAAGTAAATTTTTAAAAATTGTTATATCTAGTTGGGTACAGAAATTTAGCTGAATCTGTCAAAATGACAAAAATCGTCATTCTCTTCAATTTTAGGATATAGTTCCATAGTTTTTAAAAAGATTAATTCAAATGGAAGAATGATTTTCCTCTCAGTTTATCCTAACTTATAATAACTTATCATTTTTCAAGAGTTTCTTTTCACTATACAGTTGCCAAAATTTGAACGGAATTTATGGTACCCAACAAAGTTTTACCTTTTTCTATTCCCATAGGTTTTATTTAATCAGATTTTTTATCAGGTAGGATTAGTCTTTTATACATACAGTAAAAGTTAATAGATACATAAAAACAAAAGTAATTTTGGAAAAAACTGTTCACCTCTTGGGCTTCAGAAAGAGTTTTATTACCTTAGGGAATTCTAGCACACTACTGCTCCGGCTATTCAGAGTTGAAAAAATATCCATTATTTTCCAGCATCAAAGACATTCCCGCCCATAAAATGCAATTTTGACTTGAAAAATTTTGAACGAAAGAATAAACATAAAATCAAGTAATTTTACTGATCTTACCGAGATGTTTTGTTGGTGCCTTAGTGACTTGCGAATCCTCTTGACAACACGTAGCCTACTTTTTTTTCTCTTTCTTTTACAATACATTGTGAGTTTATATTCAAAATTTACACCATACTAACTCTGCTGCAATACAATATGATAACTAATTTGTTTTAATAAATGCTTTTCATGCAAGAAGATGCAATAAAACAAAGGAAAACCAGTGCCAAAAAGTCTGCCATAATATAGTGATAGATGAGGAATGCACCTATGTGATTAAATATATATTTTTGAACAATTAAATTTGTTTATTTACAATTTGATATACAAGATATAATTTATAAATTTCAATCAGAGATTATGTTCAATATTTCAGATTACTAATTAGCATAGATTACCTTCTTCTAGGGTTAGGATAGAGCTATGAAAAAAAGTAACCTTCAGGATGCAAGGTAATCTTTGTGACTTGATATGACAGTGAGGAATTACAATATATCTATATCTAAATCTAAATATACCATCAGTTTTCACTGCACCTAACCATCTCCGGCATCCAATTTGACTGAATATATGGTACCTACAAAGTGTCAAATCTTAATTATTCCTAATCTTCATATTTTTTTCTATTTATTAAATGAAATCTAATATTTGTGACTGAAAAAATATTTTTTCTTGTATACGAAGTGATTTTGTGATGAACTAAATTTATCTTTCACATAGATTAAGAATCAATTATTTACTTAATTAAGCTAAAACTCTGTACCTTCAAAATCGATAAGGTATATATGTTATTGTGTCTTTTCGTCTGTCCACACGATAACTCCAAAAGTTCTCAATGAATTTCAATGAGATTTTAGTGAGCAATAGGTTATGGAGGAAGAAGATAAATTTTGGTACAGATCTCTGCACAGTTACTCTCAGCTAAATGTCCATACTACATGATGTTTCCAGAGGTTCTCTATCTAAATGATACCTCTACAAGTTCTCAATGAGTGTCAATCAAATTTTGTGGAAGGATGTGCCATGAGGTGAGGAAGAAGTGATTAAATCTGGGGTTGGTTCCAGGGATATATTTTAATTTAGAGATATTTTTTCATTTTATTCAGATATTTATGTATTCACTAATGTCTATCTGAACGATACTTCCAAAAGTTCTCAATTAATCTCAATATAAAAACTAATTTGTTTTAATAAATGCTTTTCACACATGAAGATGCAATAAAACAGGAAAACAAGTGCAAAAAATTTTGTATTTTCCTTTGAGTCAGAAATTATCAACGGTTGCAATTTATCACAAATCCATTAGAATAGTCAACAATCAGCATTTCTCCTGTCTATATATCAGTAAGGGTTGGCAATACATTTCATTGGTTTAATTAAATATTTTTTTTTTCATTAAATTCATCAATCGATCTGATTAATCTGATTACAATGTTGAATATGTTACACATAAAGTTCAAGAACATAAAAACTATGTCATACTTGCTTTGCTGAAATACAAATGCCATTCGCTAGCAAAAATTGACTGAAAATATTAATAAGCTATTATTATATTATATTAATATATAGCTCCAATATCGGGGAGGTTACTGTGTAAGTTTTGAATTCAATATTCCAGATTTACTATATGAAAAAATATCTCTCAATCATAAACAAATACCTCAATCTGCCCCCAAATTTAACCAATTCTCCCTTATTCTATAGTCCACCATTCCACAGAATGTCATTGAGAACTTTTGGAGATATTGTACAGACAGACAGATAGATATAAGTGAATACATACACCTCTCCCAAATTTGTTGGCAGAGGTAAATTAGAAAATAAATCCAAGCTTAATATGTGGTTAGACACAAATAAAATCAGCTTACATATACTAGTGGAAAATAAGCACACTCCAGGCGGCAGTCTCCAGCAATCTACAGCTGTCAAATATTGAATTATATCTCAACTTGTGATTTTACAGCTGAAGGCTACATGTAGCTATATTTACTTCAGTTTACTGTTTAATTTACCCCAAACAAACTGAAATACAAGGGTAAATCTTTTAAAAAGTTATCTTGATTTAACTTTGGATTTATTTACTGCAGATTAATTAAAAAAATGACAAAATTTGAGTAAAAATTGTAATTATGACAGTAACTTCTAGTACTTGAAAAATGTAACAATTGAGATTCAGTTTAAAACTATTTTTTTGTGTCATTTAATTCCTTAATGGCTGATATCCAGATATTTAAAAACTCCATGTTTGGTAAATATTAGTTAAATCAATACAATGGATTTGGGTAAAAAATCAGTTTAGTTTAGATTGCAGTTTTCAGAGGGAAAAACTTTTGTATTCACCTTTTATGTAAAATCATATGAATATCAAGAACAAGATTGAAAGATTATCAAAATAAATGCAGTGAATGTGAAAAAAAAATGCTCAGATTGAATGTATAAACAAAAATAATAGCAATAACAATACAGCTGGCCTTATCTTCCATGAAAATTCTGAATGTCACTTTTTATACAGTCTTAAAAATGTGATTTTTAGCTAAAAAATTGCTGAATTTATTGGAAATTATAGTCTAAAACAATCTAGCGTGAAAAGCCTACAACCTTTTTTTTTTGGAAGACATGATATTCAGGGAGAAACATTATGATAGAGAGGTTAAGCAAATCCATAT